>LR538071.1:86216-116708 GCA_900883565.2 Caenorhabditis panamensis | reverse complement strand
ACAAAAAAATATTTTTGCCAAAATCAGAACGTACCCCCCTTCATGGTGAGAAATCGACCATGTATAGGCATACGTCCAAAAACTTTTTTTTGGAATTTCGTTTAGATGTACTCATAGCACATAATAGTGGTCCTATATGCACGTGAACACTGTCCAGACGCAGCTCGAAAGAATTTCCAAAAAAAAGTTTTTGGACGTATCCCTATACATGGTCGATTTCTCACCATGAAGGGGGGTACGTTCTGATTTCGGCAAAAATATTTTTTTGTTCCAAAACTCATCCCGAAAAGTTTTCTGATGTAATTTTATGCGTAGATTACGAATTTTTAATTCATTTTGAACGTCCAAGAGGGAAATTTTTCAGTACAGTTGATTTTACCCCTCTCCCAGTACTAATTTTTTAAATTTTGCAAAATATCGAGGTGTTTGTCCCCGCAGATTTGCTTCAAATTGTGTTTTTTATATGTAATTTTGCACGACAAGTCCGAATTTTAACTTATCTCGGTTGCTTCAAACGTTAAATTTTTTTTTATTTGCAAAAAAGTGAAAATTTTGTACTGTAGCCCTATCAAAAAAGCAGTTACAAAAGAATTCATTATGAAATTCGTAATCAGGATGTTGAAAAACCCCACTGAGCAAAGTTTCAGACTCCAACTCCAACTTCGAAAAAATCCGATTTTGCTCCAGGGCTCCGCGAGCCCGTGAGCAAAAATTCCAAAAATACTGTTTTTGAACTTAGAGACCCATGTACTACTCCTATGCAAAAAATGAGCACGAACAAAAAATAAAAGGGGGATTGTGAATTAGCCTAGTGGTCATTATTGAGTAATTACAAATAGTCTGTCTTAGGTGTTTTGTTGCAAGTTCCGTTCCAAGTCAAAAAACCTGTTCTCGAAGGGAGAATTCTTGTTAAAATGTTTGATAATTATATCAAAGAAACCACGATTCTCTTCAGTACTACATCTCTTGAGCCACGTGAGCAACCAATCACTGTTCAGACATAAAACTAGCGAATTCAGCCCGTCCACCAACTCTGTTCACCTCGTTGATTCTTAGTGATGATGAAATTGCTGCTGGTGACCGTATCAATGCTTCTAAACAGGAGAAACAGTCATTTTCCGATAACAAGGAGGAAAACGAGTTGGTCACTGTTCAACCCGAGAAAACTCAAAGCGAAAGAATCGCAATGTCTTCCAATAACGTGACTGCTAGTAACTCCACCATTCAAAAAGTTCAGTTCCCTTCTGTCAAGGAGATTCTCAATGGTACCTTCTCGTCTCCATCTAACAGTAAGTATGAGTGAGATGCCAACAGCAGACTATTTGCAACTGATTTTTAGACCATTTGCAACTGATATCTATCAATGTCATTCGTAACGGCAAGAACACAACTGACAAATACACTTCGAAAAGTAAAACTCGGACTCTAATCTGATCTGACGGACTCATTTCAGCTAATCGCTACTTCCTCGAGTTCTCCAAGAAAGAAAGTGGCTTCTTGGGTTTTGTTTTGAAAGGTCGTGGAACAAAAACGTAAGATAGCTTCTATAGTTACATAGCATTAATGTACACATAGAACCTATCTTTCAGTGTCACCGTTCAATCGATCACCGTCAAGAACCATATCGCCAAAGTCATGGAAGCCAAGGGAGATTTCGCGGCGTTCCCTTACAAGAGTGAGTTTTGAAAGCAAAAGAGGGAGAGAGAGAGAGAAAGAGAGAACGAGAAGCAGAAAATTTGAGAAATCAATGAATAAAAACAAAATTTTCACAGTAACTCGCAACACCGTCGAAGCTGAGACCCTGAAGGTGAAAATTGCCAACAACTTCAACGACGAGCTCTACTTCTACGTGAAGACCACAAGATAACTGGAAGTTTGAGTGAATTTGTTAAATGAAGAATTTGAGCATTGAATAACCCTGATTTCATGACAGGTGCGCGAAATCTGTCGCGAATTCGGCCCCAAAAGTTTTTAGTCGAGCGCCCGCAAAAGTTTTGCACTTGTTGCGTCACGTTGCGCAGCACACTCTCGAATTCAGATGAGAATACGTTATTCACAGTGAATCGGAACACCAGGTGTAGTAAGAATTGCTAATATCTTTAATAAAGAGCTGAACTTCAAGTGTAGAATACAACAATTGAATGGAGAAATAAATAGTGGAAGAACAAATGATTATAACAGAAGCGCGTATCAACAAAGGGCTTCTACACTTCAATGTTCAGGATCATGTTTCACACTGAATTTTGCAATTTGATGGTCATTGTATGGCTAGGTTCTCCCATAAACACTGAAAACTTCTCCTCGTAACCTTATCAGAAGATTACTGCCGAGAGCCAAAACACTGGAAAACATAAAAGTCAGCGGGAACTTAGCAGATATTGGGGTTCATAAAAAAGTGTATCTCAAAAAAAGGATGGGAAAGAAAACAGAAAGGGGAGAATGAAGAGCTAGAAAAGTCGAAAGATGCAATTTGACATGATACAGTAACCCAAAAACTCAAACGACATGCTCTACAGCAATATCAATCAAAACTAGCTTAAAAAACATTTGAGGATACTTGTAGAGTAAAGAATATGAGCATCGAAGGGCCAAATTGTTATAACAGATGCTACGGCCTTCAGAAACTTACAGCTAGCATTTCAGCTATATTTCGCAATAAATTCGCAACAATTTCGCAGTTTCGCATGCTTACGTTGTGTTGCAAGACGCGTTTTCCGAAATTTTGCTCATATTTCATTCAAAACTAATTATTATGTTTATTTTTTTGTTCCTCTTTGTTGCGTTTTCATCTTGAATTTTCAATTTCAATTAGTTTACTTACCCCCAAAATGTTTCTACTAACATGATATCATGCAAGTTAACGAGCAGTACGTTTTTAGGGGGTTTTTTTCATGACACGCACTGCACTGCCTTATTCAGATTGAGAACAACAAGATTTTACGACTTTTCGCATAATGCTTTTCTTTTCTTTCAGAGCTCCCTGGTTTTTGTGTTCTCTTTTTGTACTCTCTGCCTCTTTGCCTTCCACTTCTCATTCGAGTTTCCATTTCTCAACGACTCCCGAGAATTTAGATAAGTATGTCTCACTCGGATGCACAAAGCAAGTCGCAGCCAATCACGTCAGAAGCCGCCATTGACACGTGCAAAAGTCGCGAGGTGATCATTCATTCTCCTTTGTTTGTCATGACAACCCTTCTGTTATCATATCTTACTTTCTATTTGTTGTAGTATATACATATTCAGACGGACCAAAAGAAGAAGAAAATGAAGAAATCGAAGAAGAAAACGATGAAGAAAAAGAAGATGTCGCGGAAAGAGCTCGACTACAAGATCTACATGGCACAGTTTTCGGCTCCAGAGAAGACATGGGAGTATCTGAAAGACATGACAACGCGTCCACAATTCAAACTAAGCATCTATCCGCCTGGATTCAGAAAGCCACTAACGCAATTTGAGGTAACTCTGAGAAACCAGACAAATTGGCTCTCAATCGTTGATTTTTCAGGAAATGGGAGTCCCAACCAATTTTTGCAAACGTTCCTATGCCAACCTTGAAAAACAGCCCTCACCGCCACCGAAGCGAGCCAAAACCTGTGGTACCTAAATTTTCAGTTCCATTTATCACTGTGATACTCTTTTTTCCCTCCGTATCTCTATACATTGTCATATGCCATAAATTTGTATCCCAGCCGTGTTCTGTTCTCATTTTCCCTCTTCCCCTCAACCACTCGTTTCGGGTGTAAATGCGGCGTCTCATTACACACACACAGCAGGCCGCGGCGCGCGCTCAGGAGAAAATTAGTGTCGCGCCGCCAGAATATCACTTGCTGCGCTTCTTGTGTGAACATGCGGGGGTATAGCTCAGTGGTAGAGCGCTCCCTTAGCATGGGAGAGGGCTGGGGTTCAATTCCCCATACCTCCAGAATCTTTTTTGGTGAACTTGTGAACGCCTATTGTTTTTCCGCGTTATCAGCAGGAGTCTAATTGCTTTTGGTTTCATAGGACGGGTCGATTTGAAGTTATCGAGTCAACTTCCGTCTCTAAGTAACCAAAGTACACTTGGAAAAACAGAAAAAGAGATTGTGCTTCTTGGCCCATTTTTCCAATGAAGGAGAAATGGTTGATCCCTTTCGCCACGAAGAGGCGAAGCACGTGAAAGGGGATGGTTTTGTTTAATGTCCAACCACGGACATGTCAGAGTCTCTAATAAGAGATAAGAGAAACCGACAAGAGACGCCAGAGTCCCTAATAAAGGATAAGGGAAACTGACAAGAGGCGCCAGAGTCTCTATTAAAGGATAAGAGAAACTGACAAGGAAAGAAAAAGAAGCGCCAGAGTCTCTATTAAGGGATAAGAGAAACTGACAAAGATCGATGAAGAGCCAGAGTCCCTATTAAGGGATAAGGGAAACTGACAAGAAGCGCCAGAGTCTCTATTAAGAGATAAAAGAAACTGACAAGGATCGATGAAGCGCCAGAGTCCCTAATAAGGGATAAGGGAAACTGACAAGGAGAGAGAGAAGAGGCGCCAGAGTCCCTAATAAAGATTAAGGGAAACTGACAAGGAAAGAAAAAGAAGCGCCAGAGTCCCTACTAAGGGATAAGGGAAACTGACAAGAGCTGCCAGAGTCTCTATTAAGGGATAAGAGAAACTGACAAGAGGCGCCAAAGTCCCTATTAAGGGATAAGGGAATTTGACAAGAGGCGCCAGAGTCCCTAATAAAGGATAAGGGAAACTGACAAGAGGCGCCAGAGTCCCTAATAAAGGATAAGGGAAACTGACAAGGAGAAATGAGGCGCCAGAATCTCTATTAAGAGATAAGAGAAACTGACAAGGATCGATGAAGCGTCAGAGTCCCTATTAAGGGATAAGGGAAACTAGCAAGGAGAGAGAATGAATGAATGACTGAATCGAATGGAGGTTGGTCAATAACCATGAGGAGAACGCGCACATTGATCTCCATTAGCTCTATATTTGCGGTAATAAATCCAGAGTAATAAAGAGGTAAAGATAGAGGGGGTTGTAAAGAATGCGTGTTTTACCGACACCTATGTTTCTTTGCGTTTTGTCACCTTTTTTCAGTCATAAAACATTTTTATTCCGTAAATGTTGAAAGGAAAGACAATTGGGAGTTTAGGTTAGGTTTGAAACACTAGAAACAAGCAAGAGTATAAAAATGCAAGCAAAAACAGAAAGATGGCGGTGGGCAAAGTAATGGATAGGAAATCTTATAAGAAATCATCTGACTTAGAAATCAATTTTGAAACGAATGAGTTTTGAAACATGAGAGGGTAAGTTTCAGAATAACATTTAAACCGGAAGACTGTGAGTGTAGGTGGCATGATGATACTCGTCGCCTCTGTTACGCTCCTCGGTGTCATGCTCGTATTCACGGGATTCGGTGACGTATCTGAACACATAAATGAAGAATTAACTGGAAAACGATGATACCTGGTAGTATGGGTTCTGGTGATATTCTTCTCGACAACTTCTTGATCATCGTCGCTAAGACAATAGGTTCTTTCTCTTGTCTCAACCTCATCGTATCCATCCAATGGCTCAACTCTTCCCATGTCTCTCTCATATGCAAAGTTGCGGTAGCTGGAGCGATCGGTAAACCGTCCATTGTCCTGACTCTGACTCATCTGTCGTTCGAATCGGTCTCGACTGGCATACCGATCCGTAGTGGAGTATGATTCCCTTCTAAACACACAAAGTCTGTTGTAGTTAAGATGTGTTGTGACTTACGGTAGAGTTCTGGTGTATCCTTCATGAACCATTCCTTCTCGGAGGGAGTAGGAGCCTCCAGCCATCACAGATCCTTGGTCGTAATCTCCACGAGTGTATTGTTGCTGGTGATGATGGTGCAAGTCATCAGCTCCCAGAATCATTGCAGGTTGAACTTTGACCATATCTTTGGTATCCGTGCCTACACAAGTCACCGAGACCCTATCAGTCCCAACGGCGCAATCCTTGTTATCCGAAACAATCACTCTGCAAGATGACAAATGGGAATCGAAAAAAGTTCGTACTACGAGTTATGTTTTGCAATGTTATTCCTGCCGTGTTTGTTCTATTCTTTCTGTTCAGTCCAGGCATTCTGCTATGTTTGGACTGGAGTGGTGTAGAAACAGAAACTAACTATAACTATACAACATGTTGATACGACTAGGAAAATTCGTCATCTACACTGGCTAGCCCTTTTTTGTTTTTATTAGTCGTGTATTGTTCTAGACCTAGATTTGTAAAACTTACGCTGCTGCTGCTTTTTTGTTCTTTCTTCTCTTCATAAAAGCAGCGAAACAGAGTGCCAGGAGACAGCAAAGGAGGAGGAGAAGAAGGAGAAGGATGAGGAGCCAAATCCACCAAGGCCAGACTCCGGTGGCTCCTCCTAAACATCACAGGTTATCAGGGAATAGGGAAGAAGAGAAAAGTTAGACAGAATACGTACAATGAGTTCAGACAAGACCACTTTCTACAAACCCCACAAAGTTAGAACATACCATAAGCAGCAACACCACCTGGACCAACTGGCGGAGGAACTGGTGGCGGAACCGGTGGCGCATGAGGCGGCATTTGGTACCCACCAAAAGGAGGAGTTGGATAGATGTTAGGAGGGATAGGAATAGGGAATGCTCCTGAATGTCATGCTTAGAAGGGTTAAAGATAAGACACTCTGAAGTTCACAAATTTCACACAGTTAGATACCATACATGCAACCACAATGAAAGGCACAACACTCTCAGACTCACCAGGTCCTGTGGGGTATCCAGCCGGTGGGTACATGAGGGAAACTTGCTGATGGTTGTAGTGACTCAATGCAATCTGATCACGACGTTGGCAGGAGCGCTGAAAAGGCGGTCTATTGCCTCCTACTCCCCTTTTTTCTCATTTTCCTGACAAGTCGGCGTTAGTCAGAGAAGTGTTCGACGTCCGCCCCACGCATGTCCCCCCGAATACGTTTTTACATGGAATTCTATGGTTCGGAAACGAATTGTATTATTTGGGCGTCTCGTCTACGTTTCTCGCATCTTATTCCCTCATATTTCTATTTCTCGTAGTTTTTTCTTTCTCTCCTTTTCTAATTGTTTGACACGTCATTTGAACAACCCGTCTCCCTTACATACCTCGGCACACCCAGAGCATTCGAGTTTGTCAATGATACATTCGAATTTGATGATCTGGAAAATGAAAAGGAATAGGAAACAGTGAAAAAAGTAACTTACCGTTGAGGTAGCGGCAAAGGTGATCATTGTCCGTTTGATGGCTCCCGGTTTGTTGTAGGATTCGGTTTCCACTGATCTACTGACGCAATTTCCACATTCAACGCAACTGGAAAATGATATGTAGTAACAATGACTTCTAGGTCCTAAACTAACCCATAATCTCCAATGATCTGCTGGCTATTCATGAAACATTGCTTGACCATGTAGTCGTGTTGAGTAGTTTCATCCAGGAACACTTCGAAGGTGTACATCTCCCCAACCCTGTACTGCGTTATGTACTGATGTGGGTATTTTCCTATGTCGTGGATGTCAAGTTCACCTGTAATATAGACTAGGAGCGTAGAATGGGACAAAAAAAACTACCTTCATGAACTCTGAGTTCGGGGCCATAGACTGCATGGGTTGAGGTGATCAGAAATAAGAGAAAAAGAAAACTGTAAGCTCTAAAAAAGAGCATTTTCAGACAAGTAAAGAATAAACAGTATCAGTATCAGATGAGGGTGAGAACTGAAAACGGCGGAATGTTTGAACGGGGGTGTGTCCGTTTCTGTGCTGCAGCGGCTACTATTATATACAAGCGGCCGTGTGCTTACCAATATGTTCCCTTCGGGTGTCCGACGACGTCGTCCTTTCCATCGGCCCGAAATTGGGATGAAAGCACGCCTCTTTTGGCATGAGTCACAGCAAAAACATACCAAATCTCTAACGAGAGTCTCCAATTTTCGGGACGGAGGGACGAACGCCGCAAAGAAGAACAACACAACATTGTACGATTGTAGCATTTACTATGAAACTATGCGGGCACTGATATGGAGGAACTTTTGCACCGGGTGGTACTGTTTTAGTGATTTTCTAATTAGTGGTCAAAAGTGGAATTTTGTTTTTGTACAGTTTAGGTGCATGACACGGGGTGCACATAGTTGTTCTACTCTGTTTTTTAGGGTAATAGTATGCAAAATGAAACTTTCTTTTCGAAATCAGCAAACCCAGTAACCATTTGTACATATTTGCACAGTTTTCTTGACTCTCGAACACTCCCTTTATCTGAAAAATCCAAGGTGTACAAATAGAAAGTGTCATTTTCAGTTGGTCAGATGTTTCTGATCTGTTGGCAGGTAACTTTATTATGGCTATTTGGCTATAAATATATGGAACAGGGCGAATTGAGAAACGACAAATATTATGGAAAGAATGACAGGAAACACGGGAACTGAAGAACACTAGAAATCATTATGAAAACTGAAAAATTGAAAAAGAGTGACAAATAAGTTTGTATCGGGCATTGCTGATGATCAGACAGATTTGGTACAGTAGGTATCTAACAGAAATCAATCACATATCTCATACTCCATGACAATTTGAGTATGCAGTTTTTGGCAAAGTGGTACTGGTATGGTATCGAGAGAAAAGCACAAATAAACTATGTAGATTCAATTGAATGTTTAGCTGAAAGCAGTTATTGCATCATCAATGTCTTCAGATTCTGCTCAAGGATGCTTTCCTTGACGTCTCGGAAAACTCGTCGAATGTTTTCGGTGTCAACAGCGGTAGTGAAGTGGTAGAAGAATGGTCTAGCTCTGTCACGTCGGGAGGCTTCGAATTTGTCAACTAGGAAAAACTGAACATCTCGAACCAAAGTGTGATCCCCAGTGAAATCCGTAAAGTACTGTCGAATGTCGGACTTTGGAACCTTCTCTTGCAACAAGTCATTCTTGTTCATAAACAGGATGATTGACACATTAGAGAACGCTCTGTTGTTGACAATGGTCTCGAACACTGACCGTGACTCGACAACACGATTTGTCCTTCGGTCTTCGAGAATCACCTGAAATCAAAATCAAAGTCAAAGTTTCAAATGATTGTCTAGTCGTGACGTTGTTACCTGATCGTATTCGTTACTGGCAACCATGAACAAAATACTCGTGATGTCTGTGAAACACTGGAACCATTTTTGACGCTGCGACCGTTGACCGCCGACGTCGATGAATCTGAAAATGATTTGATAAGGGTTATGACGAAGAACTACAACTTACCGGAAGGGAATCTTGTTGATCTCGAAAATGTGCTCGGAGATGCCACGTGTCGCTTTACGGCAGAATAGAATGTCTCGGTTGGTTGGGTAGAAATCGGGCATGGCGATTCGGTGGATGTGTTCGAAGAAGTATTGGCAGGAGTCACTCTGAAAAAGGGAAACTGATCAATTTGATACTCAAAAGCAGTTCTTACAATCTGGAAAAGGTTTCTCTGCTCGTAGGTCTTTCGGATGGCGGCGTCATTCCAGAAATCGCTGATAATCGGGGCCACCTCCACAAATGTAGTGAAGTCGATTCCTTTCAAAAGATCGGCTACAGTGAATCTGAAAAACAGGGTTCAATTTCATGTTTCAAGTTATCTTGTACCTCATAACTTTCTCCACTTCAACTTGTCGGTTCGGGTTCTCCCAGGTAATCCCCAACTTGTTCCTGGCGTCTAGTAGAACTCGCATTGCACTAATCGCGTTCTAAATTGCAATCAGCATTCAGTATTCTCCTGTATTTCTTGTTTTTTTACCTGGTAAATCTGCTGTCTATACGCTCTCACTTCATCTGCTGTGAACTCTCCTGCTCCGTGAATGATATGCATCTGTTTCACAAATGTTGACTTTCCAGATTCTCCAGAACCAAGGAGCAGAACATTGATCTCAAAATCATAATTTCCTGGGGAAATGGCGTGAGAAATTACCTGTCGCCTCATTATCTTCCTCTCCTTGTGCAACTCCTTCTCGATTGTCTTGGTCCGCTCATCTTTCTTTCCAAAACAGCACACCATGTTGTACAACCTGAAAAAAGTGTTTACGTCAAGACGGGAAAAAGTCGTTTTTGCAATTTTCATGGAAGATTTCTCTGTTCTCAAGGTCAGGTCGATCTCGAACGAGAACTTTTTTCTCTGGCCTTTTCTAGGAATGGAATGACCAGGCAAGGTGGAGTAGACAAACAGACAAACACAAGAGAGATTCGTTAGTTGTAGTAACTGTGAACTTGGTGATAAGGTGAGAATGAAAATCAAAAGACAATTGAAAAGTTCAAGTAACTAACACAGTATTATCACCTTCCACCCAACTAGAAAGTCGAAAAGTCAGTGCCCTTGTAGTGACACTATCAAGTACTTGAGGAGAGGAGAAAACGATGCAATTGACCACCGTAAAGTAGATCAGCCGCTACGGAGGGAATTGTACGACAAGCTGGGCGAGGGGAGATGAAGAACGAAAATGCGGGTGAAATGCAAATTGCAAACAGTGGCAGAAGGTGCGTGACCTGGGGCGAGTACAATGGCATGAGGCGGTGGGGGCAGATTACGTCACGGGCAAGTTTTAGTACGGGAATGAGAAGGAGGTGAGTCATTGGTTCAGGCTTCTATTCAAGGTGTCAAAAAAGCATCTGCGTATGGAGCGGAGGAGAGAAAACGGGTTTTTGACCTGATTTCTCATGAAAAATGGAACATTTTGAACTATAACTAGCTTATAGCAACCGCTTATGATAAGATCGCTATCAGAAAGTTCTGAGTCATAGGTCAGTTACCAGTTGAGCGCTTCATCAATCGTAAGAAGCTCAGAATGTCATGAGTTGGTTTCGAACGGCGGTGACACACAGGAAAGGTTGTTTTCTTGGTAGTAGGAGTTCAAATGTTTACAGTGGAGGTAGTGATGAGTCAATGAGACTGAACTATACACATTTCACAGACGTTTGGCGGTGGGCATCAGTCACCAAATCATCATAATGAGTGTAAAAAAGCAGAAAACAAAAAATATGAAAGTATAGTGTAGTTCTTTCTCCGACTACACGGGTTCTAGTGTTACTGTTCCATACCTGAAGCAACCAGAAGGTAAGACGAGCCTCGACGATAGATTTGTCAGCAAAAATATACGACTAGGTAGTTCTCACAATAAGACTAGACTTATCACAAGGTATACTAAACTTTATACACTCGTGACACGCCCATGTCGTGGGAAAAAAGAGCTCAAAAACATTATGGACTCTTGGAATCGGGCTGATTAGTTTTGCCAAAAAACTTGATTAGTTTCGTGGGAACTCGAGTCCACAAAGTGCATTCCGTGGGAAAGAAAGAGCCAATAAATCAGACAAAAAAAGAAAGTTATGCTTTCTCAGAAACTGGCGGCATTTGGAACTAGGGAATGTTTTGCAGTCCTCCTACTGTTTCCCAAGCAGTCAACTGCTGTCTCAGCTGTGTTTGCGGACTGTGGAGTGTTCAAAATACATAAATACAAACACAATTTGCAATTCGGAACTCGCCTACGCACAAAAGATTAGGTTCCCGCCGCCTTTTCGAAAAAGTTCGATGAGCAGCAACTCAGCCAAGGGTGAATTGCTCAGTCAGCAAAGCAATCAAAAAACGGTTGCGAATCGTCGACGAGTGTTTAGGAAAGTGGACGGTCGGGTTGGAAACAACCAGCTTTTTCGGCGCGGAAGAGTGCCGAGAAATACTACGATTAAAGTCAGAACCTTGCAAAATCTTGGTGAGATTGGAGAGAAGGTAGACAACAAAAAAGTAGAAAAAAATTACACAAACCAAGTCTGTTTCAGGTGGTAAAAGCAGTGATTCATGCATTTAGATTCAAGCAAAAGTACGTTTACTTGTATACCTACGCAAACTAAAACAGAGGGGGAAAAATCGGTGGTGATTTCATTTTCATGAGACAGACAGGTTAGGTCGAGAATAGTGCGTACTAGAGAGACTTGACGCGCAAATAGAAATAGAATTGTCAAGACAAGGACGGTATTGACAAGTTCTCAAATGGGAAAAGAAAAGTAAGGAGTGAGATAACGTGGCTAGTTGGGTTGCGAGGTGGCCGGTCAAACAGATTAATCGATAATAGGTGAATCGGAAGATGGGGATGAAAACAAAGGGAAATGAAGAGTGATAGCATCTCTCCGGTAGACAAAAAGAAGGACAAGGTGGGATGGGATGGCATGCAATGTTCTGTTTGTGTGTAGGTATTTACTTTTTGACTTTTCCTTACTTACCAGGCGAAAAATGACCGGATCCATTTGACGATTTGCTTCATTTTCACAGATTTATCAGTTTCAAGACATAAATGAATACAAATCGAATCTAAAATACAAAAAACAATGATAAAAAAAAGAGGACAAAGGAAGATAAGGCGAATGAAATTTGGCTGTGGGTGGCAAACAAAAGAACGGAAATAGGGGGTGATAAGAGGATGGGACTGTGGGGTTGGGTTAGCACAAGATCCTGCTCAACACAAACATTTATCCGAGCAGTGTATACAACATCTCGAAATGTCTCAACAGGTGGGGAGGCAAGGCTAAAGCGTGCTTGTGGAGATCGCAAGGCACTGATGAGTAATTTGTTACACAGTACTGATCTGTGGAACAAGATTCGACAATTATCGTTATGAGGAAGTGGTAAGTGTGAGATATAGTTATGTTTACGTATTGAAAGACTAAATGGCCTATTACTCAAAATCAAGAACAATTGAAATCGGTGGTTAATGCTAATGTATCGGGAGAAATTACGAAAAAACTGGGAAGAATACTTGGTATGACTTTTCAAAACGAATCGAGCATGATAAAGGGACAAAGGCATCACGAGAAAATACAATAGATGGATGTGTATAGTGAGTTTCTAATGAAATTTCAGAATTAGGATTCTTAGTGGTTTTGAACTATATTAATCAGTTGTGAAAGTGTGGAACTACATGAGTTGAGGCTATGTGTTCAGAAAAGTAGGCGTTAATAAAAAATTATCTTGGGAATATCCTGTTTGAAGTGGTGATTCCGAGTGACTCCAATCTACTGATTGTCTGATGAAAGGATCTTCACTGCAACCCAACTAAAACTTTTTCGAATTTTTTGAAAACGACTCACGAATTCATTGACGATAAAAGAAGGGATTGGGCTCGACGTGGTGGCACTGTTGAGGTTTCTCCAACCGAGAAGTATCAGTGCTTCTCCCCTGGAATCTAGGTGGAGGGACCCACGCTTCATACTGAAACTTATTTATGAGAACTTTTTACTCCAAAAGTGATATCTTACATCAGATGGAGGGTTGGCAAAGATTGGCTGAGAGAACTGACGGCTTCCTGATGGTGGTTGGCGCCATGGCTCATTCTGGCCCTGCTGACGATTGTAGCCATCATTTCTCCCGAGAGGAGACGAGTAGTCCCGTGGGTTGTTCTGTAACTTTTTCAATGAGCACTTCTTTCAGAAAAAAGTGTCTTACATTATCGTAGTATGGAGGGAAGGGACCACGAGGAGGCGACTGACGGCGGAGATCGAATAGTGGAGAGTGCCACGTTCCCGCTGGCTGGAGGTTCTGTTGGATGATCTCACGGCGGAGCTCAAGAAGTTCTCCGAGACTGTAGCGGTCATTCATTTCAGAAATAACCGCGAAATCAAGTGGGTTATTCTGAAACTTTTTCAATCAGCACTTCTTTCGAAAAAAAATGTCTTACATTATCGTAATTCTCGTAGCATGGAGGGAAGTGACCACGAGGAGGCGACTGACGGCGGAGATGATCAACCTCATTTCCGGAGTTTCTCACCAATGGCGGAGAGTGCCACGTCTCACGGCGAGTCTCAAAGAGTGGTGGGCGACCGTTTCCATTTCCTCCAGAAGGAGCCGAGTAGTCACGTGAGTTATTCTGAAATTTTTTCAATTAGCACTTCTTTAAAAAGAAACAGTGTCTTACATTATCGTAATTCTCGTAATGTGGAGGGAAAGAACCACGAGGAGGCGACTGACGGCGGAGATGGTCTACCCCATTTCCGGAGTCTCTCCCGAAAGGCGGAGAGTGCCACGTCTCACGGCGGTTCTCAAAGAGTGGTGGGCGATCATTTCCATTGTAAAAGCTTCCATTTCCTCCAGAAGGAGCCGAGTAGTCACGTGGGTTGTTCTGAAACTTTTTCAATCAGCACTTCTTTCAAATACAAAAAGTGTCTCACATTATCGTAATTCTCGTATTGTGGAGGGAAGGAACCACGAGGAGGCGA
Source organism: Caenorhabditis panamensis (assembly GCA_900883565.2). NCBI lineage: Eukaryota > Metazoa > Nematoda > Chromadorea > Rhabditida > Rhabditidae > Caenorhabditis > Caenorhabditis panamensis. The sequence continues at coordinate 102,472 of LR538071.1, read as the reverse complement.
CTGACGGCGGAGATGATCTACCCCATTTCCGGAGTCTCTCACAATAGACGGAGAGTGCCACGAATCTTCCTGTGGGCGGCTTTGATGGTTGAGCTCACGGGGAGATTGTGGACGGTTGTGATGATCATCACGAGCAAAACCATTTCTTCCAGAATATTGCGGGTAGTCAAGTTGCTCATTCTGGAACTTGTTCATGAAGTACTTATTTCAAAAAAACATTGTCTTACGTTTACGTAGCTTCTCGGCGAGATGGAACGACGAGAGAAAGATCTTCCTCGGGAATCGTCTACCCCATTTCCGAACTCTCTCGCAGATGTTGTAGGGTCCCATTCATTCTGCTGGCGGCCCTGCTGGTGCTCACGGCTGGTCTCAGAGAACGGTGGGCGATCGTAGCATTGTCTGTTTGCTCCAGAAGGAAGCGGAGAGTTGCGTGGGCCATTCTGGAACTTTTTTCAATAAATACTCTACAGGAAAAAAAAAAGTCTTACATCATAGTTGCGGTATGGTGGAGAGGAACGACTGGGAGACGAGAATCGGAAACGTCCTTCATGATCGGTTTCTTTGGATTGCGGCGGTGAGACGAAACGAGAGTAGTCTTGTTGGACAAACTCACGGGGTGGCGGAGGACGAGCGTTTTCCCGAGTTTCGAGTCCAGCTTTTCCGGTAGATTGCGAGTTGATTGTTGAGTTATTCTGGAACTGATTTGATGAGCGGTTGGTAGGGGAAACCGAATTGCGGGGGGGGACCACCACTCTTCAAAGCCTTTGTGAACCGTGGCAAAACTAAGAAGCGGGCTCTGGAACTCAGTCAATGGGGTAATTTGAGACAACGAAACTCGAAACTCCTTACCTCTGGGCGACGAGCTTTCCCTTGTTGGTGAACACGACGAAAACTTTGCGCAATACTTTGCGCTCTTTCTTGATGCGGATTCTGCCTGGCTTCCTGAGAGAGTTCTAGTCTCTTGTAGAAAAGCCCTGGTCTTGGAAGCGGCTCCAGATCGTCTTTCAAATCTAAGTATTCCTGCAAACCTATGAGCAAATGTCCCCAGTGCTCGACGGCTCCAGCTTTGCCTCCTCGTTCTGCAGTCTGCAGCCGCTTTTCAAGAAGATCGATTGTGGCAGGGATGTCTTCTTTCTCCGAGTTCTCCGAGCCCTCGAAGATATTTGGGCGGCATATTTTTGGGAACTTGGCTGCGGCCTTTCTGGCTTCCATCATCTTGGTTTTCATTGACTGGACAACCATTGCTGCAGCGAGTGGATGAGAGAGATCTTCCCGGTTCTCAATCAACTTTTTGTCTGAAAAATAAAACAAATAAATTGAGCTCATAGGTTCTCTAGAAGTAATATCAAAATTTTGATGTTTTTCAGTCTAAAATAACATACCGCAGGCAGCTCCTTCCTCCGATCCTGCAGTCTTGGGGGTGTCGAAGAGTTTCGGCACGTTGGGGACCATCACCGGAGGAACCTCGGCCATTTCTCTTTCCAAAAACACAAGTATTTTTTCTGATTCGTGGATCAAAAATGGCTTTTCGAACGTATTGGTTTTCTATTAGTATCATCCATATTTTTATTTTTGCAGTAAACGTACCTTGATTCTTGGCTGCGTCCGTTGCTGCAAAAATTTTTGCTAGCTGAGGTGGAATCTCTTGAAGCCTCTCCGATTTCCACACATCACCAATTTTGTCTTTCTTCTTGTTTGACATGTTGGCTGGAAAATAATTTTTTCTCAAATTTTTTTTGTGTAATGAATAATTTCTCAACATGGAAGTAAAAAATCTCGAATCACATGCAAAAAACGAGAAAATCTACGAAACCTTTCAATGGTTTTTCTCAATCAAAAAATTTCCTATGTGTCATTGCTAAAAAAATTTCGAAATACGACGCTAAACGCAACGAGAATCAATAGAACACGCGTAACTAGGCCTAAAAAATGGAGAAATTTCAGATTCCGGGTTACGGTAATTTTTCAGAGCATTAGTTCTTTCAAGAATAGTTGCGGAAAACTAGGGAAAAGTTACAAATTGTTTCATGAAAAAATTCAATTTTTCAAAATTTTTCAAAATGGTCTCAAAATTGACTGTTTATGCTTGGATTACAGTCTGAAACTTGCTAGATCTTAGCTGACACATGAGAAACTCACATTTCGGATCCAAGACACACCCAAGGAAGTGGTGGAACGCGAGTATTCTCCGAGGAAAAGCTCAAAAACAGTTCAGAAGTCGCTAATTCAATTAGTAATATGCTCAGTATCTGTTTCCTAGAAGTCTACAATCCCAGGACCGCAGGTTGTGCAAACACCATCACGTCGAACTGCGTACTTGGCAATCGGCCAATGCATTTGAATGCGGTGCATATCGATATTTTGGCGGGTTTTTCTCAGTTTTCCATCATTTTTCTTCATTTTTCTGACGATTTTTGATAAGAAACTATTATTAGAATGTTTGTCACACTGGAAAACTTAATTTTCTTGAAGGGTTATATGAGAAAACCCCCAAAAAACTCGAGAAATTCAGAATTCGCTTTTTTCAACTAGATTTTTATCGTTAATCGAATGAATTTTTCATTTCCCAGGCAGAAAACCCATTCATATTCCAGATGACTACTTCAAAACCAAAGAAGAGTGAGATTTTCCTTGTGGAACAACGGAAAAACAATGAACTCAACCTGGAACACATCGACGAGGAGATGCGAATGGAACAGGTCCGACAAATATCGATCAAACTGGAGTGGGCCTCGTTTGGACAGGCAGTGAGAAGGAACTTGCTGGTAAGTCGGTTTTCGTAAAGTTTTAGAGCTATTTGATGTTTAGGAAAAGCGCAATACTTTTGACGCCGAATCCAGGAAAGATGTGTTGAGGGGAATCGCCTACATGAGGTCCAAAATGCCGATCGATCCAGCGATTCCGGCAAAGGAGAAGTTTCGAATCATGGCTGAGAGTCTTGGGTGAGTCTTCAACAAAAAACAGCACATACGACGCTAAGAGCAACTCAAAAAATGCAAAACTTTACAGTTGCTCGTACAAACCGTCGCCGCGAGGATGGTCGTTGTCGAAGGAGGAACTGGCGATGGAGTTTACGATGAATGATGAAGAAGTAAGCTTTTTTCATGTTAACTACCTTTTCACGCGAAGTTTCAGGTGGCCGCAGTTCTGATCAGTCTTCATGATACTCCAGCGTTCTTCTCGAAGGATGCCATCGGAATGCTCAAAAAGGGAAAGTGGACGGAATTCCGCAACCGAATCTCGGAAATCATGACTACATACGCCAAGGACATTGTTGGGTACGCGAATCTCCCAATTCCGCTCCAAAACTTTTTTCATTCGTTCAGGGACGATAGAATCGTCTGCAGAGGATCAATGAAGATGTTGGAGTTCCTCTTCAACCAATACGCCACGGACACACACTATACAGCTCTCAACAGGAACAACTACGGGTGAGAAAACAACTCTGAAGGCACAAATCGTCCAACTCGATATGTTTACAGGTACTTCCTACCGCCGAACGATCTCCGACAAGGACGGGTCTACTACATTGTTGAGCCGCTGTATCGAAACTGCCAAGCCAAGGATAGACGATTCCATTTCAATGAGCTGGATTACAAGAAGCTCCCATACTTCGAGTTTACTTTCATCAAAAACAGTAGACCGTGTATTCTTCCGTTGTTCAACAGACAGTAAGCGCAGTAAAAATAATTTTCGTGAAATAAGATTGAATTTTGCAGAGGAATCTGGGTAGAAACAACGGAAGCAGACGTAGCAGTGTGCCTCAAGTTGTCTCATGGATTCCTGATGAGCGAAGCGACCAGGAAGAAGCTGGGAGTGATCAGTTCGAGAACCCCAAGTATTCGCCACTACACAAACGTCTATCGATTCATGATGGGAGAAGTCGCCGTCGATGAAGATCAGAAGATGATTACGCAGTTTGAGGATGGAGTTCAACATCACTACACCATCGAGAAGAACTCTTTCAAGGACGATGGAGACACCGTGATTACGGAGATCTTCCTCAAGAACTTGCAAGATTTCCACGAGGTCAGTATTACTGCATCTTCGTTCGTTTACTAAAATCATCATTTTTCAGGTGATCGCCCTTCTCCGCAACGAAACGATGCACATCAGTCTGTGGGAGGGAATCATGGCGGCTTGCTACGAAATGCAGGGAATCCCTGAACACAATGTCCCAGCTATCAAGATGAATGTTACACTGTCAAGAGAAGAGTTTGTGTTCTCGTTCGACACAAAGTATGCTCCCATCAAGGGTAAGAGAACAGCTGAGATTGTTCGAATGAAAACTAGTGATTTGCAGTGTACATTCGCGAAGGAGGTGCTCTCGAGTTCAAGGTGCAAGTGGTACATGGAGAAACGGGACAACAGATTGCGGAGAGGATCGACGAGACTTTGAGCAGAAAGTTGAATGAGTGAGTCGACAATACTAGAATCAGAGACCCGAATGCAATGTAAATGTTCCAGAACCTGGAGCATCCCCGCAATGCTGACATTTGCTGTATCTGGAGAAGACTGCAACCTGGAGCAAATCAAAGTTCCACTGCGCAAGGAGAACCCGGAGACTCGACCACCGACCCCACCACCACGTCCAACGTTCACAAAAAGATATAGAAAGTAATTTTTCTCTTTGAAATCACTGTTTTCTCACAAGATTCGGCATTACCCAAATGTTCTCGGAACCTATTTCACTTACTCCCACAATGTTCATTTGAAATTTTACCTCTGTTTCATATCGTTTTGTAAGTATAATGAATCAGTCAAATATACATTCATTTCAGTCAAAGTCCAAGAAACACATGGGAAAACTCTTTTGTTCATGAGATCACAAAAAGAACGTAATATGTGGATGGGGGTTGGGATATATCTAGTCAGAAAGAAACCTATTTACAGTTAGGAATGCGTATGATATTCGTATCCAGTGTCCAACTCCGAGTTTACTACTTTCCTTCGGAGCCGGGATGACAGTTCGATGTTGCTTTCACGCACCTGTAAACTGAATCATTTTGTACTGAAATTGTCTGTAACACTATCATGTACCTTCCCGAGGTGGAATGTTTCTTTGATACTCTGTCGGAACCTCGTGGAGAGGAATGCGTAGAGGAATGGGTCTACAGCGGCGTTGAAAAAGAGTAATAAGAAGCTGATGGGTTGGAGAACGCTTTGCAGACAGTTTAGACATCTTGGGGCTGCAAATTCTGGTCTTATCACAGTAACTGTGGGTTTCTGGGTACCCATTGGATCTCTCCACACAGTCCACATGAAGTAGACGTATCTTGGAAGAGAGAAGAAGGCAAATGCGACTACAATACCAACTGCCAAACGACCAACCTGAAAGAACCCCATTCTAAAGTGCTCTGTAGAGTTTGTCTTTCCGTCTACACATGTGGTAGTGGTAGAATAAAAACCGAATAAAAACGCTCGTTGAGAGTAAAAAAAACGGAAATTCAGAATTCAAACAAACTGTGAACACATGTTCTGAAACACTCTCTCCCTCTCTCTTCTTATGCATCCCATTCATAAACAAACTAACCTTGCGTCGTTTCTCCACTGACACTCCACCGGTTGAAGCTTCAGATCTCCAGCCTGAAAACACAACAATCTTGGCTTGAAGCCCTGAATTCAATTCATACTTGATCTCGGCAGTAGTTTGTTGGCCGATTGTTTCGTGATAGTTGCTGCTTTGCTGACAACAAGTCCGATGGTGGCGTAGATGCAGAGGAGGATGACAAGAGGGATTGCATACCTTTAAAGTGTTTATAGATTGAAAGTGATTTTGGTTTCCTTTCTCACCAGACGATGAAGTTGATGGTGGCGACTAGCTTTAGAAGATTGAAGCCGTAAACTTCCACATGACGTCGAGTGCAGATCTGATAGAAGGAAGTGAAAAATGTGAAATGAAAATGAAAACAAGACATTCTCAAAATAGCACTGAAGGTTCTCTGGTCTGAACCTATCACACCAACCTCGTAAGTTTCGTTGCCATCTGAGATTTCCAAGAACTGACTTGCAACAACATATGGTGTATTCATGACAGCGCTAGCTGGAACAACAACACTATACTTTCCTCTACACTGTGACCCTCACTTATCCACACAACCGCTGATGAAGTGATGAGCACTTTCTGAGAAAACGCTCTCCGCACACGCAACGGTCGCAGCACCGCAATCAGTCTTTCCACAGACACCAATACCTGTCAACATGTTGATTAGGCACAATTTCACATCATGTCTAGTCTTTTCTACTGAGAACTAGAATTAGAACTCACCAAGATTCCGGCAGACACATTCGGAATAAAATGGAGCACATAAATGTAGGAATAGCAAAGCACTTTGCCGAACGGCCATCGTCCATGTCCTTGGAACACGAAATTCACGGCGTTTTGGAGCACACAAAAGATTCCGACGAATAGATCTGCTACCTGGAACACAGAACTTCAGACACTTCCCAGTTCTCTAGTTGGGTACCGTTAGATTTGCAAGAAAAAAGTTAGGAACACTCCGCACTTTTTTCTGAGAGAAAAAGACGAGCAGGATGATGAGGTTGCCTGAAAAGAGTTGAATCTTGGTGGTCTTTGCTCTGGAGAAACTGAAACCCCCGCGATTCTTTGAAACGTCAAGTTCAGGCATGGAAGAGTAGTAAATGTCATGTTAGCAGGTGAATCTTTTTCTGGGGTCGCACGTAGACATACGTAATGATAAAGACTCTAGTTTTGAACTTCAGGGAAATTGAAACCCATTCGAATAAAACAACTTTTCTTCTACTTTTGGATTTGGATAGTAGATCAAAAACGCCTCGATTTCACTGCACTATTGACACCATTTGTTTGCCTTCTCCCGGTTTCGGTTCATTGGACTCTTCTAATAAGAAACTCAAATTGAAATTCTCACACGTCCACAGAAAAAAACACCACCGGCACAGACTTTGCTCAGAAAGTCATGAAGCCGATCAGATGATCAATTACACTTACCGATAATAGTGGCGAGAAAGACGAACAAATAGGATACACTTAACAGAAAGTGTACCACGGGATGGTTCAGAGGCGAGTCGCTCTCCATTCGTTCTGGAAACACAAACAGTCAAACTGAATCAAGCGAGTTGTGACGGGAAAAGAAGGAATATGTCATTGTAAGGGTATTCTGGCTCTGGAGCCAGGTGCAAACAAAGAGTGTCTCAGATTAGAATGGAATCTAGTCAGATCATTGTTGTGAGAAAATGGGCGGAGTCTGGGAGGAAGAGAGTGAATGAAATTGAAGAAATAGAATGAAACTGATGACATAAATGAAATGAAATACAAAATGAGGAAAGTTGCAAAAGGAGAAGATCAAAGAGGGCGCGAAACGTCGAAGAGCTTTCGGAGAAAGTGGGAGGAGAGGGGGGAAGCGGTCGAAAGTTCAGACGACACATTTCACGATGCGTGCGTCGTTTCGTTTCTCGCCGAATATTGAAGCAGTAGCTAGAGAGGGAAGTGTCTGAAAGAGAGATGTGAAGGTTTCGAGGAACCTCTCAGACTCTTAGACTCGCGGAACAAACACATTCTATGAATATCAAGTTGGAATGGACCAGTTTAAGGTTACGATTACGACTCTTCTTTCACAGAACTTTGAGATGAGGTCGGGCACATCACAAAAAGTATGCAAGGGGTGTTTTCATAGTGTTTTTTCAGTATGCCCTCCGGCGGTATCAAAGACCTCCGTACCCTTCAAAGATCTTTCTAGAGCTTTGAGCTCTAAAGCTAGGCTCAATCTCTCTAATCTAAGACCAATTGGTGCAACATGGTGTAGTATTTAGTATCTAGCAAATGATTCTGGTTCTTTGATAAGAAAAGAAGCCGGAACCATAGAACAGACGACTTTGTTTTTGCCGCCATTTTACTAGTCGTCAGAAGGTTAATTTCTTCAATTTCGAGAATTGAATTCCAGTATTGAATACTCAGTGAATACTAAGTGTTGTTATTTCCCTGAATTGCAGCAGAACACAGCAGAAACAGATTGGTGTTGGAAATTGAGGGTTTGAGTCATGTGGGTTATGCTGAGCCTAAACATAATTGGTTATAATTGGTACCTGGCAAAATGAACTTTGAAGGAGAGAAACACATAACACAGAAAAATGTTTGAAGACAGGACAGGACAAGATGCATAATATAATCATCACAAGGTCTCTAGACAGGACATGGACACTGGGACGTATATGCAAATAGAGAGGTGAGCAAAACTGAGCAAAAACTGAGCACAAACCAGGGCGTGTAAGTATCAAACAAAAAATGCTAATATCCGGCGAGGAACGTGGGAGCATCAAGACCACGTCATCTGGTTGGTACGAGCGAAACCAAACCAAATCGTTTGTTGAAAATAGATGGACTAATAGTTGAGGGAGGAGCGGGAAAAGTGTGTGTGACGACGAATGGCTCTATGTAGTTTTGTGTGCCTGGATGAGGGTGAGATGAGAAGAGAACCAAATTAAAACGACTGACAGAGGGTGGTCCGTCATTTTATGTCCTCTCTCTGCCAATTAAGTGCAGGCAAAAACAGAGTTTAACAGAGTTTGACACGCGGGGAAAAGAAGTTCGCACTTGGGGACGGACGGACGAGACGGCGCAGAAAAGTGTCGAGCAAACAGAGGTTGTTGCAACTGAATGTATCAATGAAAAGAAGGGGAAGGGGAGTGCACAAATGGACCGTATTCGCCTGCTCACTTTTCTCGCTGGAATCAACGGAGAAAAAACCAACAAAAGAAGCGAGACGAGACGAGTGACCCGTGGTCAAAGAATACATTTTGATTGACTGACCTCTCCCGATAAATGTAAGTGGTGACGGGAGAAGAACTTTCCGTTTTCGGTCATTGAGGAGGGATAAAAACGGAACTGTACATTTTTAGACACAGATGTTTGTCACATCTGATAAGTTGGGGTCTTGAAAAGTGCAACCTCAAAGTTTCAGGAAGTGATGAATAATTCGCGGACAACCTCGATCAACGGTTTGGTTTCTTCTCCTCTTCGCAACTTCCCAGAAATCAAAATATGCAATCCTTGACAAATTTATCTTAAATTATTCACCAACAACACCCTCCCCTTTTTGTGAAACTTTGACTTCTCTTTGAAAAGGAAACGAAACATCGCGACAAAGGTGTGACAAAAGTCCGGAAAAGTTCAAAGACCGATGTTTTGATCATCCGGTGTAATTAGGCCATGTGCACGCTCTTGCTTATTCTTATTCAACGAAAATTGTTCAACACCGACCGCCAATTATTGTTGCTACGACGACAACTTGCTCGAAAGTTCTTGGAAAAGAGAGCAGAACAAAAAGTTACTTTCAAAGAGAACAAGGCAACGTTTTTCTTTGACAAACGATTGCTCACAAAGCTGAACTTGTGTCAAAATTTTGTGCGAACACGAGAATTTGAAAACGAACGCTTAAAAGATGAGCTGGGAGATGTTCATTTTTTCGTTCGCCCACATGTTGTTTTCGAGAGGATTATGAGTTCCCAGGCAGTTCCAGTTCCCTTAAACCGATGAGCCATTGCTTTTCGGCTAATTTGAAAAGAAAGAGAAAAAGAAAAGATACGATGCAAAAACGAACATGTATAGCAGAAATCAGGAGATCGCATTTCACGCGTTGAACTTTTTGAAACTGTTCTTTCTAGTGTTTGTGTGTTTTTATTGCTATGTGGGACCAAAATGGAATAGATTTCGGATTCAGAATTCAGAATTCAGAATTTTGAATATAAATCCGAAAATCAAACTTCAAGGTATTCAAGGTGCTGTGAAGCGGAATGAGAGAATTCCAAAGCTAAATCTGGTGCCTGAAAGTAAAAAAGGGCAGAAACAGAAACAAACTCTACTTTCCTTAAACTCACGTTTTCCAATCTCATAAGAGCTGTAAAACTATACGAGTTTCATTTAAATTTGCTTTTCCTATAAACTTTAGTCTCAGATTTGACTTCAACTTTGACCCCGATTTCTCCAGATGCAAAATGAAAAAGTTCACGAGCGCAATCTCAGTTTTCTAGTGACTTTAGAAGAAAACAAAATTGGGAATGATGGGAATGGGAAACAAATGGGCTACTGGCAAAGGTCGACGGCGAAAGATTTCACCCACGGTTTAGAATTTCAGATTGCGAGGTTGGTTGGTTGGTTAGGCTAGGATTCGGCAGTCTAATGAAATGCAAAGAGAGTGTGGTTAGGAGGGTCTGAAAGGACCTTATGATGGAAATAGTGAAGGGGAACTTGTTGTTTTTCAGACTACATTGACGTGCCCTGAGGAGAAGTGACTCGGAAGTAACAACGATGTAGGTGTTCTGTCTTAGAAGGTAAGATCAGCCTGACAGTCATTTTTTTTCTCATTTCTCCTTGTTTTTTCAAAAGTGATTCTTTCAAAAAAGCTTATAGCCATCACTAGTTAGCCGCAGATGATCCTCCAAAATTTTGAATTCAATCCTGTCTAGAAATTGCCACCCAAGCAGCTTTTGTACTGGATGGAAATCCCTTGTTTTCCATATGAACACCTCCACCATAAACCAGAAAGTCAAGAGAATAACATACGTCGTCGGCGAGAAGTAAAAGAAAGGAAGGAAATAGAGGAAACACAACGTACTCTTTGCCAAAATCAAAAAGAAAATTGCAAAGTTCCGGGAGAGACCCAGCGAGATCATTGAAAAGTAACGTAACAGGAAGGAGAGAATGTCATAGAATGTCAAGTCCTGCAGACAACAATTGCAGTTTCCAAGGCTTGCAAGACTTCTCGGAAACCAACAGATTCACTATTTCTTCCAGAGTCTCACATTTGTGAAGGATGAGACTAGATTCTCAGTACGCTGATTCATGGTTATTCAGAAGATTCAGACTTCCTATGTTTTCAATTCCTTCAAAATATTTATCGGTTCTGGACAGGAAAGGCATTGAAATTGTGGGATTGCAGAGAAGGAGACCTTAACCTACACTTCCAAACATCACAATTCTGAAGATGGGAGTATGCAGTGATCAACAGAGTATTTCAAAAAAGACAAAGGATTAACTAGGAAATGAGAGAAAAACCAAAACCCTAGACACAAGTGGTGACGTGATTTGATGAGGGGAAAGAAGAAGAAGCGGTTCAAATTAAAGTGGGTAACAAATACAAATGAAACATGAGCATTCGGAGGCATGTTGATGTGGAAACATTCCCACTCCTCGTCTTGACCAGTTTTTGTTGTTTAGTAGAATAGGAACAAGGTCTAAACAAGAGGGGAGTACACTTTGACTATCAAACATCGTTCGTTTTAAGTAACTGTTGTCTGTAATTTCTGCTTGTCCTGATGGGTACAAGAAGACATGTTGACAGTTGACAGAACTTAGAATGTAAGGAAACGTTTTTACATTCCTCCATCATAATCAAAAATTACCAAATTCCAATAAACGGTCTCTTGAAAACAGAGATCGGATTTCTGGGAACTCACATAACTCATTTAGGACACTGAATTAGTGACAAACAAGTGAGATCTATCTATCTATCTATCTCATTGGGTACATCAGACAATTTTTCATTTCCGAGAGTAGCCTGACGTTTTTGTGACATCGAACACGGAACCTAGAGTACTTGGGCACCTCGGAATGAGTTTCGTAAAGTGACACGGGATGTTTTGGCTAGACATGTATAGTTTGGTCTTGATAGATGGATAAACGTCAGAATGAGGACTGATAACATGATGAATAGCATGGATAGGAAGACTAATTTCTACGATCGGGCATCGCTAGAAACAAAAAATGATTGCAGTCTTTACGAACCGTCTGATTATGCCATGAGCTAGATGAGAGATGATTCCGGAACATGCCAAAAGTGTGAAAACGTGACAAGAGGTCAACACGATGCGAAAAGACACAAAAACACAACACCCCCAGACTGTCAACATTTAAAATTCGATTCATTTTTCGGAGAGACAAAAACGTCGCGACAAAGTGACAAATTGGTCAAAAAAAGTGTCGAGAATCAAAGAAAATCAGAGGAAACACCCACGACAAGAAGAGTTTCAAAATTGGATTCATCCCTCATCCATCCCGACGGACAACGTGTGCTTTGACGTATCCGCTTACAACACGGGGCGGATGTCCGTCACGGCATCCTAGAGTGTTTCACACACAATTGTCCCCCAACACTCAATTCTTTTCAGATTGGTCTCTCAGGTCGAAATTTTAGGTTAGGTTCAACCGGAAACAATCTCGTTGTGGGGGTCGGTTTGGTTTTTTGTTACCAATTGACATCCTGGACGTTTCGTTGTGTGTCGCACGATGTTTCACAGGATTCGGTTAGCAGATGGCTCTAGTGTTTGGTCCTTCTTTACTGAATTATAGAGCAATACTGGGAATTGGTATTCTTGATATGCAAAGAACAACTTGACCAAAAAGACAGGCGTCTTCAGGCGTCTTCTATTTTTGACAGACCATGATGTCCTTTTTTCCGTTTTTCTGCACGTGAAAAGTGTCGGATGACAAAAATGGAAGTTATGCAGTTGTGATGAATGAGTAGGGAATAAAGAGCAAAGTTTGGCATATCTTGATCCCAATGAAATGGAAAGTGGATAATGGGTAAGGACTCTTAGGGAGTAGAGCTCATTACCCTTTGGCACATGAAGATGGGTTGTTTTTGAAAAACAGGCTGCGTGAAAAGATGGAAGATGGAAGATCGAATGCAGAAAAGAGAGGCGGTGTGTGAACGAAATACGAAATCCGAAATCCGAAGACAAGACCGAATCTCAAGATCACGTGCTGTTCTTTCTTTGTCCGCTTACGCTCTTTTTCGGATCAAAGAAATATGGAAAACAACTTTTGCAAGAAGCTAGGGCAGAAACATCGAAGAGAGGTGTGAAAAGCCATCCCAAGTCCTTGGTAGATGATGGAGAAGGAAAATGCCTCCTCTTTCACTCAGTTTGAATGGGTTGCGGTGTGCGCACCCCCCTACGGCCACAATTTCATATTTGTTCGCAGTACCTCGGAATCATGAAACACTTGTCCGAATGGTTTTTGAATAGGTGGAGATGATGGAGTGGCGAAGATGGAAAACGTCGGCGGCGTTTTAGAGGGATTTTGGGGACTACGTTTTTGAGGAAAAGGTCACATGGACACAATGTGCACGAAGGTGGTGAAGGTGGAGATGAAAAGAGGAAGGAGCAATTGTTTCGTTTCGGAAGACGTGACTGACTTCAGAAGTTGCGAAATGCTGGGAAAAGTTCAGAAGGGCATCTGAAAGGTCACCTGGAATCCAGAATAAAGCTGGAAACTGCATTCGAAAGGTAAAATAAGGCAAACGAAAAGTCGAGTCTAGCCAAAGCCAAAACTTGAGAGTAGAGAATAGGACAGTACGTACACTGAAATCCGATACCCCTTCTTTCCCAAGAAACCGTTCATTTCTCAGGTGAGAAAAAAACGGAAAGACTAAAAAAACAATGTAAGCACATAAAGAAAAAGACCAAGTGAGTACCAGTCAACCTAGAACAATGTTTGACCAGTTTGGGTGAGTCTGACTAGACGATGGATATGTATGGTCTTTGGTTCAGTGTTGTTGGTGACCTTTTGATATCCTCAAGTACTTTCAAGTTTTCGCCTGCAGCCAGCCATCCCCATCTTATTTTCGTCGAGACGCGACGTCGAATGAGAAGAAAAAGTGGAGAAGGGAGAAGGGAAGACCACTATGTTTCGTGGTGGTTTTTGTAGTGTGGACTGGACTGACCTAACAAGGAAACTTCAGAAATAGGTAGAGAGACTCAAGAACTGACTGGAAAGTTGTCATGGTTTGAAAACGTGACCCTAGACCTACTACAAAGAAAGAAAATTTTGAACTGTGTGGCCTGGGTAACTTGGCAATTTCAAGACGAGTACCGAGTGCTCGCGGTGCTTCGCTTCGTCACTCCTATTTGTCATGTCATGGGTGGAACGTCTGACAGTCTCGGACAGAAATGCGCTGATTTAGTGAATCTCTGTGTATTGTATGTATTTCTCAGCTTTTGTCTATCTTATGTTCCGCCAAAAAGTTATGTAAGTTATTTACCGACATCTCACAGCTTTTCCGACTCTTCATGTCATCGCGGCTCTCCGTGTTTGCGCTGGTCGTTTTTCAATCATTTAGATGTACATAATAATGTGATTTTACTTGTCTTTCACCCGCCTTTTGTTTGGTTGATCTCTTAGAAGATGTTTGAAATTTAGCGTGAGAATGGAGGATGGAGCAGATCAGACGGAGGAAAAGAAGGAATCAGTTCTGTTCAGTGAACTGAGCAACATACACGACATGCAAAAAGAAGAGTAGGCTAAACTGAAAAACTGAACTCCATAGATCCCGAATCTTGCGAGACAGAATTGGAAAGGTATCGAGTGTCAAAAAACGTGATGGTGGTGGGTTGGGTAACCAGGAGGGTGGAGGAGAGGATACCGAGAAAAACGAGCAAAAGTTCGAAGAGGGAAAAGAAGGGCAGGATTGGTTTTTGGCGCTTAGTGAAGTTGAAACATGAGATTCTTTTTTGGGGGGTTTTCCCCAAAAATTTCACAGTTCAGTAGTACAACGCAACTTTTTTCGTCTGGCATATTTTATGAATTGATGCAGAAAAGTGCAGAGGATCTATGGATCAAGAAGTTTCAAGTAGAAATACGAACTGGTGCAGTATTTTTATCAAAAAACAGAAGACAACCCAATCTTTCATGTTTCAACTCCGCGAAACCAATGGCAATCAAGAGAAACAGAGACATGTCATGAATCTCTGTGCAATCACACAATTCCACTCGGAGCAGAAGCAAAATTGCGTATCTCTCTCATTTCCAATGCGTAGTTTCAACTCGGTTTACACCATCACAACATTGTCATTTGCTAAACTTTGGTCAGACGTCAGATTCACTGGACACCCGTGAACCTTGACCGGAGTTGAGTTACAAGTCACACGCAAACGGAAACTTGAACATTTGAGACTTTGAGAATGAGAGAAGCTTGTAAAATCTTGAGGAAAGAGTGGTATACTATGACAGTTGAGTATGAAACGAACGCCTATCAGAAAAACTGAATGAGAAAAATATACTGACTCACTCACACTGAGCCGGATATTTGACATATTCGACAAGGTTGGTGGCTTGTGTTCTGTCACTTTGGCTTTCTATTACCTCACAGGGTAACATTCTGATTATGACGCATTTTCTTACAAAGAACAGAAATCATAAGGAACAGACGAACATGAAACCAGAATGAATGCGCGAGTTCAGTTCCTATCTTCATTTCCAGTAAATAAGACAAATGAGTTTGTGGGAGCAAGGAATGAGAAGTGCTCAAAATATTTGTCAGTCTCATTACTCCAAAATTCCGTCTGGAAAGTTCTTGCACTAATGTTGATGTGCTAGATGATGACTGGAAATTATAGAAGCTTGTTTACAAATGCAAGTCAAGGTTCAGCGACAATTTCCTTTTGGGCTTTGCATTTCTGAAACGAAGGCAATAAGCTCTACATATTAGCTGTGGTTGATTCATATCCATTCTTATTTTCAGGCCGAAGTGGAGAGCAGGGTTCAAAATATCAAAGAACCAGAAAACCTCATCTTCCTCATCTTCACCATACCATGTTTCCTGAAAAAACCATCAACTCAACTCTCATTCCACATTTCATTTCACAATTCCTGTGTCTCACTGATAACGACAAAGCATATAAAACAAATGCCGACACACTTTCCGAAACTGTCATCTTCAGTCATTCACCCAATACTAAACTATAAACAGATTGTCGTGTAACACGTTTTCCAGCGTGAAGCATTGATTGATTTGATCAAAGCCGACTTCTATATCCGATGAGTCATCATTGAATTTGGCGGCGTAATCTTGAATTCTCAATCTTTCGCCTTGATATTGCATTTTTGCTTTTTCATTTGCTTTCTGTGCCTCAATCAGGGATGCTTTTCCTTCCGCTATGGTGTTCCTTTTTATTTTTCAAGAGCGTTGGATAAAGCTTAAAATCGTATTCTAGGTGATTGAATTGCAGAACGCGTGAATTTGAGATAGACGGTAGCCACACCCCAGCGCCTCCCTGCCACCCCAGCGCCTCTCCAGGCGCCCAGCGCCTCCCTGCCACCCCAGCGCCTCTCCAGGCGCCCAGCGCCTCCCCTGGCGCCCCAGCGCCTCCCTAGGCGCCCCAGCGCCACCCAGGCGCCCAGCGCCACCCTAGGCACCCCAGCGCCTCCCTAGGCGCCCCAGCGCCTCCCTAGGCGCCCCAGCGCCACCCAGGCGCCCTAGCGCCACCCCAGGCGCCCCAGC
>LR538071.1:67382-86202 GCA_900883565.2 Caenorhabditis panamensis | reverse complement strand
ACCCAGGCGCCCCATAGGCGTTTCTGAGCCTCCGCAAAAACCAAAAGTACTGAGTCATTGACTCAGTGGCGCTCAGTGGCACCAGTCCCAACAGAGCCCCCTCTAACCGAGTGACTCAGTGGGTAATTGAACCGGCCATGGCTGGTTCCTCTGGACTATATCTACTCTCAGTGTACGGACATTTTCCAGGTTCCGACGCTGGTCGTGGTTTGTGTGTTCATGTGTATTCCTGTCTGCGTGAGTGAAACATCGCCGTACTGTCTCGCGTCGGGTGCAGGCGCTGTTCATATTACGAGACACGCCGCCAGGCCGGTTTAATTACCCAAGTTTGAGGTGCGAACGTGCTCAAACCCAACGAAAGTTGGCGTAAGCCATAAATTTTGAAAGGTCTCCTTCAGGGGAGACAGCAAAACTTTAAAATTTTGAAAAAGGTCCATCCGTCGTTGAGATACGGTCAATCTACGAAGATATCCTTCTGCACTCGGGGGATACATTTTTTCTCCACTTCAGAACGTTTTGGTTTTTCGAAAAAGAAAAACAACCAATGGAATCAGTAACACCAGTAGGAAGGTCCCAACACAAAACTTTCTTATTTGCCCGGCCTAATCCAGACGGGGAGAGACGGCGAAACGCCGGCTGGAACTTTCTGGTGTGTCTCGAAAGAAAAAAAAAACTACTAGGGCCCATCATAAATTGACAACAATGCCTCAAACAGACAAAGATTTTTTGAAAAATTAAAGGTTTCTTAACGTGAATAGATTTTGAATGAACTTTCTCATCAGAAATCCAAGTTTCAATTCCCTTTCCCATGTTTTCCGCTAAAAATGACGTCCTCGGTGCGCCTCCCTCTGCGTCTCTTCCCCTCACCTCGCACTCTCGCCGCCTCGCCTGTGCAAAAAACCGTCATGGTCCGCAGTGTCTGCGTCTCTCATATCCCTCGCTCTCTCGTATTTTGATGACAATTCGCCGATGTCGCTCATTATTGGTCCGTTCATTCGCTGCGCTCGCACTTTTCTCGGTTATTCATGCATTCGTTTCGCTATTCTGCGGTAAATTCTCTTTTCTAATCCACTAAAATCAGTTTATTCTGATCCCTGCTTTATTCCCATGCGCGTGCAAGGTCCTCCTATTGTTTTGATTCCCATTGTCCACTCCGCTCGTTCACACTTGACATACATCGTTTGCAGAAGGTGTTATGCACCCAGATCATAGTCAAAGCACCAGAAACTTTGATGTTTTGTATAGTTTTCATTATTTTTTGCTTAGTTTTGTTAAAATCGCTTGACTTTTTTCAAGCTAAAACGTCCTTTGGCTCGGCGTGCATCAGGTTCGAGTTCTCTTTCGTTTTTCTGTCGAACAGCTGGTCAAACATGCCGCTTGCCCTACTCTTCCGCCTGCCTTGACTCATGTGAAAACACATGCGGTCTTGGCGTCAGTGATAAGTGAGATAGATAGGTGTGACAGACACTGTAGAAGATTCTTTCTGTTTATTCTAAGAACGTAAACGCGTAGATGCGGAAAAAAGGAGAATTTCGAAATCAGCAGAAAAAGCAGCACCGAGTGATTCATTCTCTCAGCATTTTCACTCCGGTTTCATTTCATTTCGCTTCGTTCCAGTATTAAACGATGAAACAGAAGAGCGAAAGAGCGAAACGATCATGCCAAAGACCTTATCGTGGAGAGGGTGTAAAGATGCCCATCTTAGCCACTCTGGTGCCCTCTTTTTCTCCGTTAGACGAAAACTATCTAGAAGCGGAGAAAGAAGGAAGAGAAGGGTCTTCTTAAGTTTCTTTCGAAAAACCAGATCCAATTGGGTGGTGGCAGACAGACACTAGTGACACGTAATACGCAGATGTGCCTATACACACATAGAGAACACCCTGCTTCCTCGTTTCGTTTCCTCCACAAGTTACCTCCCTCCATCCGCACTCTTTTCCTTGCGGTTCTTGTAAATTCTCTGCCTGCCGCCGCTCGCATCCAGTCCTCTCGTGTCTGCCAGTTCCTGCGTCTCGCCTCTCACGTCCTTCTGAATTTTACTATTTTCCTCGGTCGAATGTCAACATTCTCCAGTCAGCCGGCAGTCTCTAGTTCCCGATTGCTGCGTCTCCAGTCTTGCCTCTTGTTTCCGAAATTTCATGCAGTACTAGGGATTTTTACTTCGTCATCGCTTTTCTTTTCTCATTTCCATAAGCGAACCCAAAAAAACAATGCGTTCTGTTCTGTATTTGTTCCGTGAATATTTGAAATTTGAAATTTGTTTCCGTTTCCAAATCGTACAAGTCACTAGTTATGTGCCAAACTGTTTGCTAAAGTAAACTAAACTAGCGGAAGAAGAAGAAAAAAACGTTTTTCTGTTCCCGTAGTTTTGTAGTTTCTTTCCTTTTGTCAGCACAGATTCTCTCGTTGCAAACCGAAAAACAGTGTAGGTTGTGTTGTAACACACCGCACTTTTAAAAGAGCTAGATAGATCCAGGTCTATCAATTCCAATCAAAGAAAGAAACAACTTTTTTCCTCATTGATTCTAATTAGAAGTGAGAGAAACCAAGAACCAGTCCGTGCCTCCCGATCATCTAGTCGCCCAATTCTTCTGCAAGTTTTGTTCTCAACACCCCATCCTTTTCGTCGAAAACAAGCGCGTTTTCTTATCACTGAAAAAGGTCTGAAACCCTCATGCACATTCCACGTCATTCCTCCCTCAAAACGTGTGCATAGTTAGTCATCGCTGAACGCTTTCGTAGTTCTGACTAAGAACTTGACTGCTTGCCTGCCATATGCATAAAAAAGGAAATAGGAACTGGAAATAGTTCAAGTTCAAGACGTCCAACGGTTCTGGCGACCAAAAGACTGATAGCTGACGTCGGAGTAGGTGCCAAGTTTGGCCTCACTTGTTATCAGCAGTTTGAGAATGAATTGAATTGAATCGAGTGAATCAAAAACGCCACATCGTCCGTCCACTGCCATTTTTGAGAGGGTGGCGGCGACCAATCCTCTTTTTCTCCCCTTATTACTTTTTTCCTTCTTGCTTTTCCCTTTTCCGTCTCTTTTCCTCCAGTGTTTCCTCTTTTTCTGGAATGAATCGATAGAATTCCTCCTCCCTTTCTTCCTCTTTTCCTTTCTCATTGTGTAACATAAGCCGTTTTCTAAGATCTCCTTTCTTGCAGAAATGACAAGCACGCCGGGTGTGCTTGTAGACGACAATGTATTGGAAGTGCTACGAAAAGCACAGCTCGACGAGTTCACCAACAAATTCATCTTTGTGTTCAACGTGAGACGCTTCGATCACTTTTCACATGTTCGGGATAAGGATATGCAGGTGAGTGAACGCTTTTCAAAAGCTGGATAATCTTTCGATTCTTTCAGGATATCGGGATGCAGCAGCCACAGATCAGACAACTACGCGAGCAGATCCTGAAGATGTCTAGAGAAATGTGGAATCGCAGCGACCCGAAGCAGATCTACGTACAGGCCGACCAGTCGACACCAGCGCAGAGCAGCATTGATGAGAAGGCTCTGATCCCCAATGAGCAGATCAAAGTGTACGAGATGCTCGGAGAAGGCTCGTTCGCCGTCGTCAAACGTGGAGTGTGGATGCAAGGCAGTGGACAAAAAGTTGATGTCGCCGTCAAGATTCTGCGTGACATCTCGCCAAACATCATGGATGACTTAAGAGTTGAAGCAAGTCACCTTCTGAAGCTTCAACACCCATCCCTCATCCGCCTCTACGGAATCGTCCGACAGCCTGCAATGATGGTATGTTTGCACACCGATTATATGTCTCGAATCCTTCCTAACCATTGAACTTCAGGTGTTTGAACTCTGCGAGGGAGGCTCATTGCTCGATCGACTGCGCGACGACAAGAAGCCGGTTCTTCTCGTCTCACGCCTTCACGACTACTGCATCCAGATTGCCAAAGCACTACAGTTCTTGGAATCAAAGCATTGTGTGCATCGAGATGTCGCTGCTAGGAACATCTTGCTCGCCAAGGACGAGAAGACAGTGAAAATCTGCGACTTCGGACTGATGCGTGCCCTCAAGGACAATGAGCAAATGTACACAATGGCTCCACAGAAGAAGGTTCCCTTCGCCTGGTGTCCTCCTGAAGCCCTTCGCCACCGGAAGTTCTCCCATGCGTCGGACGTCTGGTCCTACGGAGTCACAATCTGGGAAGTGTTCACGTTTGGAGAGGAGCCATGGGTCGGATGCCGTGCCATCGATGTCCTCAAGAATATGGATGCTGGAGAGCGCCTCGAGAAGCCAAAACACTGCTCCCAACGCATCTATCAAATCATGCAAAAATGTTGGAAATCGAATCCGGCGGAGCGATGCAAGTTCAGTGAAATTCGAGAGGACTTGAAAGCTGCCATGTTTCTGGAGGCTGTTGCTCGCGAGGCCTTCAATTCGATTCAACCGGGGATGTTGCAGTTGGTGAAAAACGACGAGGTGGTGGTAGTGGAGAACACGTGAGTCATTGGATTACCTGTAAACAGTTGAACAATATAATCCGTTTCAGAGGCGAGGACTGGTTCGGACAATGCAAAAAGAACCAAAAATTTGGATTCTTCCCCCGAACCGTTGTGTTCGCTCAAGCCAACCACGCAGTGACAGCACCTCTCGCAGTCACCCCACAGAAGCTTCCAACTGCTCCAACAATCCGAGCCCCTCCACCTCAACAAATCCAGCCAACAATCCTTCCGTTCGCCCAGAAGCCACTGAACAACAACAACATCACGTCCATCAACGACCGCAGTTCCCGCATTTCGATGCCTATTGCAGGTAAGACACTGTTCTCAAACATTTCTTATTGTTCCCTCGCGTCCCTATGCTTCCATTACCCTTATGTTCCCCCGTTCAGGTTCCTTCATCCACACTGGTCATGGAAATCCACTCGGAGGCCAATCTTGGGGTAGCCCAGGATCCATCGACCAAATGTATCTGAAGAACCCAGTGAAAGGTGTCCCTTTGTCGAGGTTTGTCCTGTCCATTCCCTTCTGTTCCCCAACTTTCTCCCCGTTTTAGAATGTCGAATGGTGCGGAAATTATCGAAAGCAAGGCACAACTGACCAATGGAGGCAGGAGCACGCACATTAATGGTTGGTTATTTTGAAAAACAACTTGCTAGTTGTAGTAGTATCGCAAAAAACGTCATGCTAACCACTTGGCGTAGAAGAGAAGGAGGACGAAACCCATGTTTGTCCTTGCCTAGTATTTACTGAATTCAATTTGTGTCACGTCTCTTGTGTTTGATAACCTTACCCCAATGTCAGCTGCTCAACCCGCCACCGTCTCATCCGTCCGTTCTTCGCTCCGTGGACTTTCACTTGATCTTCCCGAATACGACGATTTCGATCGTGCATTTGACGAAAGTTTCTCGCCATCGACTATTGAGCTCCCAAGAGGATTCGGTTAGTTTTGTCTTTCGAATACTAAAAAACACTGACTCTACCCAATATTATTTGCGATTGACTAACTCTACTAATTTTCAGGCAACGACAGTATGCTGGCCAACAACTCTATCTCCAACAGGTCGGATGACTTTGTCTTCGTTGCACCATCCAAGGCAAAGGAGCCAACCTTTGACATTCGAGGAAACATCCTGAAGCCAACGCCCGTCGAGAAAGTCCAACCAGCCCCTGTCAAACCCATCGTCCTTGCTCCATCCACCGGAGTGAGCACCTCCGCTCTTAACATTGATCCGTTGCGCAATCAGGTTAGTCATCCAACTTTCTCCATCGATTCATTTTTCCTCTTCAGCCTCGTCACGTGAACTCTGCCGGGTCTCGTCTCGACAGTATGGCCAACTCGTCAGCGCAACTCTCGCAGAAGAACATGTCGAACGGAAATCTTCCAAGCAGTCTAATTCCGGAGTTGCGTTCAAGACTGGAGCTAGGAAACGACTTTGGCAACCCGATGCGTCCACGACCAGCCTCTTCCATTGGAGTTCAAAACAACGGAATGGAATCTGTCGGGAACAACGTGCAACGCCCGTTTTCCGTCGTCAACCTCCCAACTGCGCCGGTTCATCAGCCAACGACTATCCCTTGCCTTGTGCCGACACCAGCGCCAGTCTCCAACACTCAAGTTGGATCGAGAACAACAGCCAACCAGCAGAACCCACTGCAGAAAGCGCTGACGGACGAGCTGAAAGGGAATCTGAGCAGGAGACCGACTAATGCAGCTCCCATCCAGCCAATTCAACGGAACGGATCGACTTCTGTTGGACATCAAGTCAGAATGCCGCCTCAAACTGCTGCACCAAACACTTCGGCACCAATTGCTCCGACTCCTGTTGCTGTCCCAAGACCACCTGCGCAGCAAGTTCCAGTCATGCAGCCGATGACAAACCATGGAACTACTACTCCAGTGAAGCCGTTGCCAGCTGCTGTGGTGTCTGCTGCACCCGTCAAAGGACCAGGACCCGCAAAAGCAACTCCGTCACCTGCCACCGCTTCTCCAGTCGCCAGAAGACTCTCACCAACCACGACTCAAGTCTCGGAGGAAGACAGAAGATCCAAGATCATCATGGAGATCAATTCTGCGCTGCCACCTCCGAGTTCTCTCTTGTTCGGCGGATCCAGCTCGACATCTGCTTTGCCAACTGCGTCAAACGGACCATCGACTTCAATTGTTCGGGAGAGACCAGCGACTGTTGTTCCATCCAAGCCGCAACCAACCATGCCACCACCAAAGAAGTCCTCGGAGCCGGCGCTTCCAACTGCAGTCCTCCAGCCAACTCGCTTGCCGTCCTCGTCGACAACTACGGTAAACGCTGCAGCCCAACCAACCCGCAACGTATCCCCACCGATTGTTGCTAAGCCAGCAGCTGTTATTGAGGAGAAGAAGGCGAATGCTCCGGTCCAGAACACCAACGTTCCGCTGTACAACCTGACCAACTCGAGCAACATGTACCCTCCATTGAACGGATACCCCAACTACGGCAATGGATACCAGCCATACGGATACGGAATGAACTACAATCATGGAGGATATCATGGATATCAAGGATACAATCCGTACTTGAGTGGAATGGGACAGTTGGCGCTTACCCACAATGCCATGTCGTCTCTTCCTCCACTGGTTCCTTCCGAAAACCACTTCTCCGGAGCCACCAATCCACTTGGCGAGTCGGACATTCACGAGTTCTTGGGAGCTCAGAACAGACCACCACCAGTCTCGACGGCAGCACCAGCAACGTCAGCTCCTCGTCCAACATCAGCTCCGGTCTCCACTAGCGATCTCAGCATGGCCGACAAGATGGAAGTGTTGTACAAGGAAGCGGATTTCACTCAGTGAGTTTTCCCACATCTTTTACTGATGTTTATTGTATTATTCAGGCGTGGAAACTGCGACTCGATGGTGCGGAACTGCAGCGGGGACACTGAACTGGCTCTCAAGATGCTCAAGCAGCAACACCTGATGGATATTGGATTGTCCGACAGTACCGACAAGTCGCGACGTGCTCTGGAGAGTACCCAATACGATCTGATGGCCGCCGCCAACCTCCTGCTGGGATAAACTGCCGCCCACCTAAATTGACCCCAAATTTCCACTTTCCTGTGTATAGTTGTATATCAGGTGATAATGATACGGTTCCTGTGATATAAAATTACTAGAGATATAGTCATACACCAGCTCTTTCTAGGCTTTACTATGGGTTTCAGCTCTTTTGTGTACAGTTATGTGTACCCAGAGTTTTCCCCTTGTTTGTATGTAAGGTTCTCTTCCCCCTCCCCCACCAATATCTCATATTTATATTTTACGTTTGCTAGCGTTTTTTGTTAGTACAATTATCGTGCTACTTTGCCATTGAAACTTCTTCCTCAACAGATTTCACTTGTAAATCTCACCCCCCCCCCCCCACACCTCGCGCTCTTCACTTTCCACCTGCCCACACACATTTGTATGAACCGTATAGCCCGTAAAACCTCTTGAATAAAGGTGCTTATTTTTAACATTTTATCTTCAAGTATATACACAGTATTTGGGTTGAAAAGGACAATATACAAAACTTCAATATTTAGGGTAGAGACAATTGGTAAATGCCATTTTTTGTGACCAAAAAAGTAGCCGGTATGAAAAGGGAAGGTATAGCAAATGTGACCTTACACTGGATTGAGTGAAAGTGAGGAAGAAACCGTAGAGGATTATTGTTTCTGCATGACATCTCTCTGAGCCATCAGTGGCTGACGGTTCATGATGGAGTTGGTGATGCCTCCGGAAGCACGCGGTTGCATGAACATTCTTGGCTGTTGTTGCTGTTGCTGGTAGGATTGCTGTTGTTGCTGTTGGATCATGTTGAGTTTGGACTGTTGTGGTGGCACTGGTGGACGAGCTGCGTAGTTGACCTGAAGAACAGGATTTAGTTTTGCTCGTTTAGTTCCGGTTCTTCTAGTTACTTACCTTGTAATTGTTGTTGTTATTGAGCTCCACCTTCTTCAAATCCGGTTGGCTTGTCTGAGCTTCTTCCACCTCCTCGGAATTCTCCTCCGGCACGGTCATAGGCCTAAAAACACAAGTGCACAATCGGAATGATGTCATTCTCACGTACCTGCTGAAAAGATCAGAGCTCAGTTGAGGTCTCTTCGGCCCTTGTGGCTTCAATTGGATCCCGTACATTGCTCCGTTTTCACGGATGGTCTGGAAGCATTCTTATAGGGGAAAACAGTAACAACGATGACTTACTCTATAGAAACCCTGTCTTCCACGAGTGGCAACGAATTGCATTCCTTGACACTTTGGACGAGGGATTTCCAATCTTCCAAGATCACAGAGATTATCACGGATGGTGGCCGTCATTGTTCTGTAATTGAATGGTATTGAAGTTAGGAAGTTCGAGTGTTGGCAAAAGAGGATGAGCGGAGTGGGAGCAAATGGAATTATCAATGTGGAATGGAATGGGAGAAACGATGATAATGATAAAAAGTAACAATCGATGAGAGGTCGATAAGAACTTTACAAAAAAGAGCTGCAACACGGAATACAACGAAACAGATTAGATTAGGTGTAGCGGCTCAGGGTGGTTCAAAAATGGGAGAAATTAGAATAAGGAATGTCGCGGTATGCATTACCAAATGATATAGAGCGTCAATGCGTCAGCGAATAGGTGTGGTTTTTGGCAATCTTTCCCTTTCTTGACTTAAGTTGACACGGGGGGAGACTATGCAAAAGCCGTCCCTACTAAGGCAGTTGAGCAAATACCAGCCGGGCCGAAGGCAACCTTTCAGATAGCAAAAGGTCTTTCCTTTTGATTGCCCCTTTTCAAGACGAGACAAAGCGCGACAAGACGCCAAGGCCTGATAGACTTGCCACAATGAATAGAATGAATGAGTTCGTCTGGCGTGCGTCTTGCGAGAAGTTGTCCATTTGACAGTTCTCGTCGAGCTTGTGACAGCTTTATGTTTGTGCCCCATATGTGGCGACCGGCAATGTTTGTTGGTTGGCCAAATTTCTGCCCAAATTTCCCAATTTGGCACTGCTGTGTTATCAGTTTTCGTTGCGTTTCTTTGCGACACCGACACACAACTGCAGTGTTGGCAGAAGAGAGAGAGAAGCCACGAGGACAAAGACGGGGTGGGAAGACGGGAGGGACTTTGAAACGGAAATGAGGATAGAACTAAACTAAACTCCCGCCTTCGCCCCATTCTTCTATTCTTTTCATTCACGCGGCCCCTTACTGTCTGTCAATTAGCATAAAAGACCTTCTCGACGCACAGTGGGACGGCGACGTCGCAAAAACGGATTACGCAGCCCCGTTGTTTGTGGTTGAGAGGGAAAAGTTGCGAATTGAATGGTTGAATGGTCGAATGGAATAATCAATTCAATGTGACAAGTTGACGATTTATCGAGAAATAAGACGACTTACTGAGTGGTCACACTGTCTTCAAGAAATGATCCAGGGACTTTGAAGAAAACAAGGAAAATGAAAATCAGACTCCTAGACCACCCGGGAATGTTGAATCTAGACACAACACACACATTTGAAAATGAGGTAGGACCCCGCTTAAGAAAATTCGCAAACATCTAGACAGATTAACGCTAAAGTACATAACCCAAGTGACCCCATGGAACAAGATCGGATTAGCTCTGTACAATTTTGTACTTTTCTTGTCTACTCGCTTTTCCTACTTCCTTTTCCGCTTGAAAAAGTGTCTGCCCGACGACGAATCTTGAAGAGGACACGTTTCGAATTGAAATGGTGGAAGGAGGAGGAAAGGAGGGAGAATAGAATCTGTGTGTCTATATCCATTTGTCGGTTCAATGAAACGTATCGTCTGGTGTGAAGATAAAGATGAAGCTGTGGAAAAAGAAACGAGGAAGCGCTTCACTATTTGTGGTTTTCGGTGGTTGCAAAGTGAAACCTTTCATCAGAAATGAAATCAGACGGTTTAGTAGGTGAGAAAAGAGTGCGAAAAGTGAAATGAGTGAGAAACGGCAGAGAACGACGCAACACGATTTCATTACAAACATGCATCCCAAGTAGTTGATCCAAGTTATACGTTGTGTATGAATGTATATGGGAGTGAACTATGTGAACACTGAGTTCTACGGGTTGCGGTACAGGCAAACAAGATGGATGTACGATTACGGCAGCAGCGGTTTGTCTAAGTATAAAGTAGCAAAAAAGTGGAACTGAAGATGAAATGCATCCGTGAAACTAGAACTTAAGTTAGATACATCTCCAAATGTTCAAGTTCAGAACTACAGTGTCACAGGGGGTTTTCAAACAGCAGAGGATGCGGTTTGATTACTGTAGGCATCAAAATGATTGTTCAACTTTTTTCGCCCAACTGACTGCCGGTCGGCGAAGCATTCAAAGGAAAGAAGAGGGGTGGAACGGTGAGTGAGTGGTTTGTGAGAGGAGCCCACCTTTCTCCTTTCTCCTCTCGCCCAAATGACTGTGTTTATGTGCTTGTGAAGCATGCACTGCCGGTGAGGAAGCGAAATCTTGTACTACGTGTGGCGGTAGCTGCTTTTCGAGTGGTCATGCCTGCCGGGCGGCAAGTTGAAAAGACATTGGAATTCTCACTTGTGTGTGCGGAAGTTAGTGTGCTCATGCTTCCTGAGCACCGCCATCTTGTTTTATCAGCTTTTCCGAGCTAGACAAGATCTACTTGCTCCTCTTACCTACCGACACTTTAGGTGGGAAAATGCCGAGAGTACAGATGATCAGGGAACAGAGTAGTGGGAGCTGGAATAAGAGCTGGCAAACCTGGGTCAAACTTCAAACTCCACCAAATGGTGTTTATTTGCCTTTCCGATCCGATCGAATCAAAAAGGAAGGACACTATGTTAATTTGTGCTCGATGCCCTTTTTGCAACGAGCTTTATATGCTCTCTATGTTTTGATCGGTGCAACGAAAACGCTTGTTGTTTGTTGACAGGAGCCAGGGGCCAAGCCAGAAAAGAAAAGCCGTATCACTGTACAGTTAAGATTCACAAATAGATCAAGACCATGACCAGCAACAAAGTCGTAAATGGTGCTGGAAAAGTAACGTTTTTGATGAGTTGAGAGTTGAGAGGTAAGAGCACTCATAAAACGGTATCAATCACAAACTGTTGTTGAAGTGGCAAGACCTCTCGGTCATGTACTTTATGGACACACACACAGCCAAGAAAACTGTTGGATCAAAAATCCAGTGCAAATAAAAATGACATAAGTGATCACAAGATGAGTGCGAAAGTTTGTTCTGGTGGACTGAACTAGGAAGAGGAAGAAGAAAGATGGATCCGTGGAACAAGAGAAAACCGAAAAAAGAAGACAGATTGAATTAGCAAAGTGGGTCTTCTCGGCATTACCTCTTTCCAAATGACCGGCACAACTTCTCGCTGGGTGGTCTCTGCATTTCAAGGCGTGGACACGGCCGTTTAAAGAGATGATTATAAAACTCCAAACACTCATCAAAACTTGGTTAGTCATGTTTGGTTCAGAAAAGATAATTGGTGTGGATAATGGATGTGTGTGTGTTTGTGTGTGGAACAGGAACCGCCTCCTGGCGGCAGTCAGTCCAGGACGAGATCCTGCTGGCTGGCTAAAAGGTTGTTTTGGTTGCCTGGATTAGGTCATGTCGTGCTTCACTGTACAAGGATACAGAGAAGAACAGGAGTGGTTTAGCATCCAGCATCCAGTATGTAGTATCCATACAGTTTATGGGAAACTGAACAAGTGGTCGTATCGTATCGATATGGGAGAGGAGATATACATAAGAGGAGATTGCGGCAATTGGTGAATTGTATTGCTCTTGAGGTTTCGTCGGCTGAAGTGACTGAAGCAAAGCAACGCAACGCAATGCCGTGGGGAAGCACTCAAAATGGTAAATCGAGAGGGTTAATAAGAGCGATTATACCCCACACACATCACGCTTTTCGGTTTTCGGTTTTCATTTTGTTGCCATACTTCACACTGATCGGTTTTGTAAAGAAAAGTGTTGTATGGTAGTGACCGGCAACTAAAGAACATTTCTTTATGAAAAAGGAGTTTGACTCTATACAACAGTCACAGGGTAAAGTTTCAGACGCATCTGGAGGGAAAGAGGTTCAGTTCAAAAGAATGAAAGTTATTCGTTTTTCAAGAGAAAGAAAGTAAAACGACGCATTGTTCGAGGGGTGAGGGAGAGGGAGAGAGGGGTTTTGGATGGCAATTACTACCATGTTTGTACCATAGATGGGAAAACACTCGGAAGAGAGAAAGGATGCATAAACCTACATAATAAAATACATAATACATACCGGTCACAGAAAGAAAGGCGAGAAGAGAGAACAATAGAGAAGTTTGGTAGGAAGTGGAAAAAGTAACAAACTACTGGTTGCTAGGATTATTAGACATTATCATCACAGTTCGGGAAGCATTCCCCAACATCTGGTCCAGAGAGATACGGTATCACTCGAGCTTCCTTTGGATAATTCCTTCCACTGCTTCTTTCAAATCCAAATAGTGATTCTCGGATGATTTCACAAGTGGTGTTTTTGTTAGGACGATAGTCCCAACCCTCCAGACCATTTCCGCAGAAAGTTACATTTATGTTTTGCTGAAAGTAGCTTTGAATGAGGGAATCAGGGATTCTATGAGATGTGTACCTTGAAAGGGCTCTCCCATCCACTCGTTCCAACCTTCTGCGCTTTCCACCCATGGAACATGAAATCCCGTTCGCAAAACCTGTCAGTCGTCAAGAAACCATCTCGAACCCAACCATGAGCCCTTCGATAAATCCTCACTTTTCCGGGCCAGAGTCGTGTCGCACCTAGAAAGGACAGTCATCATCAAATAGAAGTGACCCGCCTTATCGGTCGGCAGTATTTATGTTTACCTAGAGCCAACTTGCAACAAGTGACGTAAGCCATGTATGAGTCGTAGCCAGTGGAATTGTGCCAGTACCGGTCGCAGTTCTTGTATTCTTCGGTGGCGTATGGGATGACTGTTTTGAGAATGTGGATCTGGAGTACACCGTTATCAGCTCCATTCCAATTGGATGGTTGTGTGAACTCCCAGTCACCCCATTTTTTCAGGAAGTTCTTTGCAAACATGGTGTTTCTGACCTGGAATGTTTCTAGTTTAGTCCAATTCGATTTGATTTGCTTTGCTTTGAAATGGTTAGTTAGTTTGTTTAGATTAGAACAAGAACAAAAACTGGAAGCTAGTGGACATTAAGAAAGAATGAGGAAAACAAAGAGAACAAAACACTAACAATGTAATTTCCGCTGGCGATTTCCCAATTGAAGAAGCGCTCGTAGAAAATTATATCAACACGATTATCAATCCACTCTTCCACGCAATGATTGGGATTAGCAATTCCTGAAGTACAGAAGATCAATTTAATCCTATCACTCCGATCCATTCCGGTCGGTACCTGTGTCCGCATCCAAAACCAGCATCCAGTCGGCATCGCGTAGGTAAGCAGCTGCCGCACAGTGTTTTTTGAAAAACAACTGAAATCGCATACTTTCCTATTGTCTTACTCTTTCAACACAACACCCCAACCTGTTTGTTTTTACCGCATTCCGCTTTCACTCGCTCGTCATTATCAAGATCAACCATGGCCACCGAATAGTTGGTTCCTTTCAAATAGCATTGCAATGATTCTTGCGCTACTTTATAGTGACTGCAAAGAAAAGTTTATGCAATTAGTAGGTCAGCTAGCGGTAAGGTGTGGTCGAGGGACACTTACGTTTCCATACTGCTTTTGACGAATGCGACAAAGATCAGAACTTTGCCATAGAGTGGGGGACAAGCGCCCATGTTTTGACGAGCTGGGTATTTTGTTCGGGGACTAAAAGTTGCTATAGAAGGTGGTACTTGGGACAGAAAACTTACCCAGGATGGAAAAACTTGGGATCTTGCAGGGTTTTGATAATAGGTCGGATTTCGTGCACTGCTTGCTAAAAATTGACAAGTTTTGAACAGTATCAACACTTAACCGTCACTTACATGATAATCCGGACCATATGTAACATCTACATCATCAAATGTGTATTTGGAATAGAAGTACAACACCGTCACCAGGACAATCACTATCACCAGGAATATGTGTATGTGTCGCATCTAAAGTTTTGAATTAAAATGAAATGAATTGAACGAGAAAAATGGGCCTAGCGAAAAAGGTGTTCTCATTAAAGAACGTGTCATAAGAGCGCAATAACTTGAATAAGGAAAAGGTGACCTTGTGTGACCGGACGACAAGCAGTTCCAATCGTTTCAATCCACCATAAACTGTTCGGAAATTCGAAAACTCTGTGGGGAAGAGGCGCAAAAGGAAGAGATCAAGATTGAAAGAAGGGCAACCGCCGGGCAGAAATGGGAAGAGAACGAAAAAACGAAAAACTTACTACTTGAGATGAGATGGGTCACAAATTTAGGAGGAAGAATTCAATTACTGGAAAAGCCGCTGGTTAGGCAGACAGACATTTAGGGTTTTGTCAGTGCTGATGTTCGGAGAAGAAAAGCAAATTTGTTTGAGTGGGAGCTTAGTAGCTGCAAAAGAGGGCAATCCGTAGACGCATCTTTGTGTTTTGGGGAGTAAAAATGGTTAGAAAACACTTGAAATCACACATTTCTATGTCAAGATCGGCAGGTCAGAATAGAGGAAAAGACAATGAAACAAGATACGTGTGATCTCAAAACTGGGTTCAAATATTGGATCGAAATGGATAGACATCCGAAACAGAAGCAGAATCCGAGATAACAAATGTCAACGGTCAACAGACGCATTTGATAAGAGACAAAGGTAAATTTTCTTTGTATCTCTTCTTCAAACCGTCGAATTCTGAATTCTGATATACATAGTGTTTATCATCAACTGATATCGAGATACATGTTGTAACAGAATAGTAAAAAAACCTGTTCAAAACACAGTCGATAACAGAGAAACAGCAAATCTCGCACAGTTAGTCAGTTATGTAGCATCAAGTGTTATTGGTATGTACTCTCCGAACTTTCGTGTCCTTCCCCGTCTTCTCCCGCCATTTCACTTTTCATTCCAGATGAATAGCCGAGAATTCGTCGCAATCGACCTATTGACTGTTCTCTTCTCCAATTGGGTCATCATTCAAAAGAGTACGCGTACGCTTTTCGCACTGGGACGAGAAAAAGCGGAAGAATAAGGAAGAAATGAAAACTGCAGAAATCTGCAGATGGTCACTGTGAGGATTTTATTGATATTGTCCCACTTTTCTTGAGAAAGGATGGGAAACGGGGAAGAAATATGGATAAGTTTCTGTTGACCACAAAGCCAAAAGACTTGTCTCATTTCAAATGCAAAACTTTCTATGACATAGGAACAATGCCAAGCTCTTGTTTCCCGGTCACCAATGTCCAGCTCTGGTGTCCCATTCCCTTGAAACAACCCTTGAAACAATGTTCTATCAGGAAACCCATTTATTGTACACAAAATACAAAAAAAGAATTGTAGCATTCACACGTTACAAATGTTGCGAGTTATATATAGGAGACCTCGTTTGGTGGCTGGCTTACATTCTGCTGGTTCCGGCTTGAGCAAAGTGTCCGAGCAGCATGCGGGCAATGACGATGCGCTGAATCTGCGAGGTTCCCTCGTAGATCTGGTAGATCTTGGCGTCACGCATCAGCTTCTCGACCGGGTACTCAGAGTTGAAGCCGTTTCCTCCGAAGATCTGAAAGTGTTGTGTTGAGGAGTGTTCTGGCGATTCTGGAAACTCACTTGAACGGCGTTGGTGGCGGCAACGTTGGCGGTGTCGGCGGCGAAGCACTTGGCGATCGAGGCGTTGTACGACGAGCGCACTCCGTTGTCGACGTCGACGGCAGACTTGTAGGTGATGAGACGGGCCAGCTCCAAGTTGACAGCCATGTCGGCGAGCATGAATTGGACGGCTTGGTGCTGAAAAGAGAAAGTTCCGTCTCAATTCAAAAGCTTTGGTTCAACTTACGTTGGCAATCTCAGTTCCGAACGCCTTTCTCTGCAGAGCGTACTTGGCAGACTCGTCCAGACATCTCCACGAGAGACCGAGGGCTCCGGCGGCAACTCCTGGACGGGTCATGTCGAAGGCACTCATAGCGACCTTGAATCCGGCTCCTGGGGCTCCCAAAACATTCTCTGCTGGCACACGAACGTCTTCAAAGGTGATCGTACGGGTGTCAGAGCATCTCTGTCCCATGTTCTTCTCCTTCTTTCCTCTGGTGATTCCCGGAGTGTCTCCGTCGACGATGAAGGCGGTGAAAGCCTTTCCGGCTGGAGTCTTCGGGTTCGGGTCGGAACGAGCGAGGACGAAGAACCACTTGGCGTGACCTCCTCCAGTGATCCAGGCCTTGGATCCGTTGATGACGTACTCGTCGCCCTTCTTCTCGCACTTGGTCTTCACTCCGTTGACATCAGATCCTGCTCCTGGCTCGGTGACGCAGTAGGAAGCAATGATTGGCTCGGCGGCAAGAGCTCCAAGGTACTTCTTCTTCTGCTCCTCGTTTCCGGCAATGTAGACTGGAGCAATGGCGAGAGAAGGTCCCATGATTCCGAGTTGAAGTCCAGTGCATCCGTAGGAAAGAGCCTCAACAATGAGGGCAGTCTCGAGAGTCGTCATTCCTGGGCCACCGTACTTCTCCGGGATCTGTGGGTTCATGAGTCCGAGGCTGTGAGCTTGGCGGACAATCTCCCACGGGAACTCTCCACTCTCGTCGAACTTGGCAGCATTTGGCACGAGAACTTCCTTGGAGAACTTGAGAGCAGCGGCTTGGATCTCTTTCTGGGTGTCGTTCAAATCTGAAAGAAATTTTGGTTAGTGGAAACATAAGAAAAGGTTTGTGAAACTCACCGAAAGAGATTTGACGGCTTTGGGTAGCGAGCACGTTGGTGGCAGAGCGGGTGAGTCCGGCGGACGTGATGGCAAAGCGAGAAAGCATGATGATTAACCTGGAATTACTGATTAGCAGAGGGTAATAAGAAGAATTACAAGTCGAAAAAAGGAATGAGCACGGGTGTAAACCGGTAAGAAGATAAGAGAAAAGAAAAACAGAAAATTGTCAAAGAAAAGAGTTTCTTTTTTGTTTCAATCATTTACAAAAATCAATAATAATATGTATACCAGTGTTTGTACAAAACTGTTCAATCATTGGGGCACTATACTCGTCTAGTATCCTCCGTTTTGAGCAACCCGAGCGAGGAGCTGACGAGCAATGACCATGCGTTGAATCTGAGAGGTTCCCTCGTAGATTTGGAAGATCTTGGCGTCACGCATCAGTTTCTCCGCTGGGTATTCGGTGTTGAATCCGGCACCACCAAAGACTTGAACAGCGTTGGTGGCAGCCAAGTTGGCGGCGTCAGAGGCGTAGAGCTTGGCGATGGAGGCGTAGTAGGATCCCGGGCGGCCAGCATCGACCTACAAAGATTGGAGAATTGGTATGATGTCTGGGAAATCGCAGGCAATTTCTCGGCGTTTGTTTCAGCTAAGGAAAGGTAAGGAAGAAGAATTGCAGCCAATTCTCATCCATTTCGGTTTCTTCCTTTCCTTTTTGTACTCTATGATACTTACCTCAGCTCCACTCTTGTATGTCATCAATCTGGCAAGTTCGGCACTGATAGCCATCTCGGCGAGGATGTTGCTGACTCCTTGATGGTTGGCAATCTGGGTTCCGAAAGCCTTTCTCTCCAGAGAGTATTGAGTGGCGACGTCCAAGCAGCGATAGGTGACTCCAGTGGCGAGGGCGGCGACGGTTGGACGGGTCTTGTCGAATGTCTTCATGGCAACCTTGAATCCCTCTCCTGGAGCTCCGATGACGTTGGCAGCTGGGACGCGGACGTCTTCGAATGTGATACCACGGGTATCCGAGCATCTTTGTCCCATGTTGATCTCCTTTCTGCCTCTCGTGAGTCCTGGAGTGTCTCCTTCAACTGCAAAAGCGGTGAAGGCCTTTCCAGCTGGAGCCTTCGGGTCCGGATCGGAGCGAGCGAGCACGAAGAACCTGCAAACAACATTTGAGTTTGCTGTCATTGATTTTCCATCTTTTTGTGGACATATTCGGGTCATTGCGATGCACTTTACACGAATCGTCTATTAGTTCATCGCGTGATAGCGATAACAGGGCTTATCTCCCTTCTAGGACTACACCATACATCGCCGAGCGTTTCATTTGGGCTGGCAAACAGCATTACTAGGGGTACAAAGTCCGATTCACTTGTCTGCGCCCAATTATTATCGGAACAAGCCAACCCATCCCGCCGAGGACCTCTCGTTACGTGTAGTCTCTTTCTTCCCGCTCGCTGTTTCTGTTACAACAACGTGACTCCCTGCGTCACCACGTGGAGACAAAGTTTGAAGTACACAGTCTGGAATGATGGCACTCACCAGTTGGCATGTCCGGC
>LR538071.1:4771-67365 GCA_900883565.2 Caenorhabditis panamensis | reverse complement strand
CACATCTTGGAACCGTTGATGATGTACTCGTCGCCCTTCTTCTCGCACTTGGTCTTAGCACCAGCAACATCTGATCCTGCTCCTGGCTCTGTGACGGCGTACGACTGAAATATAGATTTTCTAATAAATCTCAGAGGGGAGGGTCACTCACTGCAACAAACGGGTTATCGATCATTCTCCCAAGGAATCTCTTCTTGATGTCATCATTGGCACACAAGATAAGCGGGGTCATCGCGAGATCGTTGGCCATGACAGCGGTGGCGATTCCAGAGCACCCGTAGGCCATCTCTTCGCTAATGATGCAGTTGGAGACCATATCGATGCCAAGTCCTCCGTATGCCTCTGGGATGTCGGCGGTGAGGTATCCGAGCGCGTGAGCCTTCTTGATCACTGGCCACGGGTACTCCATGGTTTTGTCGTACTCGGCGGCAACTGGGATGACTTCATCGGCGACAAACTTGCGGACGTTGGCACGGAACTCTTCCTGTTCTGGAGTCAGGTTGAAGTCGAGACCCGTCGACATGGCCTTGTTGGTGGTGCTGAAGAGGCGAGTGCATCTGGACAAGTTTCTGGAGAGCATCTTCTGAAAAAAAAAGTGGATTAGGTTATTAGTCTTGAGATATAGACGATGCGGATCAATAAAAGCCGAGAGAGGCGGCCGAAAAAAGTAGGTGGCGAACACACAACAAGTGTGAGACGGGCAGTGTGTATGTGTGTGGCGTCCGTCTGCTATCATCAACAGGAAAAGTGTGTTGTGAAGGTAGAGGAGGGTAGCCGTTGGACCGGGGCGGAGACAACTTGCCTTGTTGTTTGGTATACACGTAATCGTTTAGGATAAGGCAGAATGATAAGGACAGTTACGAGTCGGAACCCAACCGGCAGAGGTAAGTAGGCAAAATGGCAGCGGGCAAGGTACAAGGCTAGAAAATCGCGAGAAGGACGGCTAAACGACTGACCAGCGGAGAAAAAACACTGCGAATGAATGAGTGAGTGGCGAACAGAGGCGGCGAGGTTTCGGTGGTCCGCAGTGTTCCGTCGTTTTGTATGCAGTGGCAGGCGACGAGAGTGCGAGGTGAGGGCAGAGACGCAGAGAGTGGATTCAGGTACAGGTCTACAGAGCTACGCTGTAGTCGCTACAAAGTCCAAAGTGCGTGGGGCGCACGTTTTCTGCGATAAGAGGCACGTTTTCCTGGGGAATTTGAACCTAGGGAACGAAAAACGTTGGAAATCAATGGGAAATTTGACAAAGAAGCGGAAGTTAGTGAAGAAACATGCGCAAATTTGTTTTTCACCTGAAAATGAAGAAGAATCGTCTGGAATGCGTAAAAGTTAGTAGAATTTGCGTGTCTTTTGTTTATTTTTTATTTTCATCGGTCATATTTCACAACTTCGGTGTTATAATATTCTCCTTTACCTCCAAATGTCGAGTAGTAACAATTCTTCTCAATTTTCGCAAGTCTTTCTGAACAGTTTCGCATCTCGGTCACTGATCAACTCCCTTCCATTCCTAAATGTATGGGAACCGACAAACCGGCCATCTCATCCATCACAGTGGAGTCATCCGCTGAGAACAAAATGAAAAACGGCAGGCCTTCTGTTTCCTCTCTCCTCAAATTGTTTTCCACCATCCATTTCAGTTCGTAGTTCCCTGCACCCTGCACCAATGCATCTTCTCTTTTCTATTTTCGTAACGCATTCCTCCATTCCAAAACAGAAACACTGACGCTTTGGGGGTTTCTTATTATAAACTTCAGACTGGGGAACGGATGTAAACAGAGGGAGCAGCAGCAGGACATGTTATATCGAGCATCATTGCAACGTGGAGAAAGTTGAGAAAGTTTTGAAAGACTACAAGCTTGTGAGAGGGAAACCATATTTGAAAACCGTGGGCGAATGCGCAGGTGTAGATTTACGAGCGCATCGAGCGTCGGGTCTCGACGGGAAACCACTCTCCCTGTGTCTCTCCGCCGACAGCTAACACCGCATATCGCTACGTGGTTCGCCGGGCGTTCACTGCATTTCGCTCTTCCATTTACGGTCCTTCATCTTTGTCGTCGCGTCCCCAAACTCCCGCCGCATCCGTTTACTCTTCGTTAGTGTCTTGGCGAGAAGAAATCGATGCGAAGAGGGGCACAGATGCGACACAAATGTTGCATTCTGGCCTTGTTGGCCGTTCTCCTATTGATTTTCCCGTTCCGCGTGGCACTGACCGCATCTGTCGTTAGAAATGCGTTGGAATTGCTGCTTTCGCAATTCTTTTACATTTTCAAAAGCGAAACGTGTTATTAACCTTTCCTTCCTCCTGCCACCTCAATTTTCGTCTTGTTTGTTGCATTCTTAATGCTCTCGTTTCAACGTGTCTTGTTTATACGTAGATCTCTAATTTATGGTTTCAGCTACTATGTCGGACTTTGGTAACCCGCTGAAGAAGTTCAAATTGGTCTTTTTGGGAGAGCAGAGTGGTAAGTTCCCTTTTTTTTCTTGATAATAACGCGAGGCTCATTCCTCTATTCCAGTGGGAAAAACCTCTCTCATCACCCGCTTCATGTACGATTCCTTCGATAACACCTACCAAGCTACCATTGGAATCGATTTCTTGAGTAAAACAATGTACCTTGAAGACAGAACTGTAAGAACTTTCGAAAAATGACGACGAACCCTTTATTTGCTTGTTTTCAGGTCCGTCTTCAACTTTGGGACACTGCTGGACAAGAACGCTTCCGTTCCCTCATCCCATCCTACATTCGTGACTCGACTGTCGCCGTGGTGGTCTACGATATCACCAGTGAGTCCTAATTTGCTCAGGCTTCTCATAAATCCTTCTTACAGACTCCAACTCGTTCCACCAAACCTCCAAGTGGATCGACGACGTCAGAACCGAGCGTGGAAGCGATGTGATCATCATGCTGGTTGGAAACAAGACCGATCTGTCCGATAAGAGGTGAGGGCGCTGGTTCGGATCTTTCATTGCTAATTTTGCTGACCTTTCGATACAAAAAGTGAAAAAAATGCGATACTTGTCTATACTGCTACAGTTTGAAAACTTAGTGAGGCCAGTGAACCTCTATTCGAGAAACTCTGAGGAACTTGAGGCGGTCTGGGTTGCGTACATGCTAAATTGTAGCATTGGTTCTCAATTTCAAATGAGAAAAAGAAGAATCCATCTTCCCGCGGCTTTCGAATCTGAAAACTGGTGCCTAGGAGTCAAGGCTCTACTGAAAGTGCGTTATTCTCAACTCGTACTCCAAATTTTTGACAGACACACGACAACACCAACGTTTTGCCCGAAACAAAATTATCTTTCAGACAAGTCACCACCGACGAGGGAGAGCGGAAGGCCAAGGAGCTGAACGTCATGTTTATCGAGACATCCGCCAAGGCTGGATACAACGTCAAGCAACTCTTCCGTCGTATCGCCGGAGCTCTTCCAGGAATAATCAAGGACGACCCAGTTGAGCAACGTAAGCCTCTAATCTTTGCTTCAAACCTGTCTGACTTGTGAATCTTGCAGCAAACGTTGTTACCATGGATCCAATTCGTCAACGCCAGATCGTCACCGACGAGGGATCCTGCTGGTGCTGAAGGACCAATCCTCTCCCTTCAATTTCCATGTACCCAAAGCTAAACCATCTGCAAGGTTGTGATATGACTATTCTAATCTCAACGCATAATTTATTTGAATCCCTTCATCCCACTGATTGGCTACTTTGTCATTGTGTCCGTTTCCCTTTTCACTAGTACTTGTGAGATAGGGATTCGTACATTTCCATATACCCTCTCTCCTGTCGCGACACTTCTATTCCTATGCTATCGCCAGTAAATGTAATTCGTTTTGATATCTGACAAGAAATATCAATTTCTTTGTGTAAGGTACTTGTTCTTTGTAAGTTGACTGTCCCAAAAAGTGTATTCTAACCCTAATCCCCGGAGTTTTATGTCATATTTAATAAATTATTCTCTGTTTCTAAAAAGGCTTTGTTCGCTTTGCTTTGCGTGAGTGTGATATGAAATTCTCAAATCAGTTCTCATGTTTTTCTTCACTTTCCCTCTCTTCTCACTACTTTTCTCTGTATTCCATTCGCTCGAATAAAATAAAATAAATCCTTCTTTTCCGTGTTTGGTACGAGAAGCAGATCACGAGAAAACGGCTGACGAGGAGCACGGAAAAGCAGTTTTAATCAAATATTGACTTTGTGCTTTTCGGTTAAGAATGAGGGGTCACAGCGAGTCCAAAAGAAACACTGATGAGACGGGAAAAAGAGAAAG
The DNA here is from genome assembly GCA_900883565.2 of Caenorhabditis panamensis. Taxonomy (NCBI): domain Eukaryota; kingdom Metazoa; phylum Nematoda; class Chromadorea; order Rhabditida; family Rhabditidae; genus Caenorhabditis; species Caenorhabditis panamensis. Next base: position 63,099 of record LR538071.1, on the reverse strand, counting down.
AAAAGAACTGCAAGAAGGAAAAACTGAGCGAAAAAAGAAGAGTCGAAAAGAATTTCATTAGTGTTGGCTGCCGGACCACTACCGACCGAGGAGAAGAGTACAATTGTTGCGAAATACATAGTTATTGGCTATTGAGGGCTTGGTTGATTTGAGTGCTGATTGTTTTCAAATCGGTGAAGTCATCCCATTTGAGCAGTACGTCACAAAGAGTGTCCAATCCAGTAGCATCCGTTAATTTCAACCCAACTAAGATCACCGTTCCTTTTGCTCTCAGGTTTTTCGAGTTAGGCATTGCTGCGTTGATTTCTGCAGCCGATCTGAAACATTGGTGATCAAACCTAATAGAATCATGGATAAACTTACGCTCCACTTGTAAAGATGATTGAATTCATCTTTCCAAATGTTTTCAATGGCTGTGCTCGTGAAAGTGCTAGATTGAAGGCTCTGAATCAAGTAATGATCGACGGAAACGTTTGAAATGATACTCACGACACAATAGTTGGCTGCTCCGTGAATGCAGTGAGACTCTGAGCGATTCCGATGAACTCATCTCGACTTTGCAAGTCGCCGAAACTGAAATTAAAGATTCAGAGAAACCAGTGCCTTTAGAATTTACTTTATCGGATCCAGATTCTTCACCATTGTGTCAAATCCAATGATAGATGTTCGCTCGAAGTGATTCCATGTAGCGGTGAGGTCATTTTCAATAAGAGACTTTTGACTGTCGAGCTGGAAAACGACCGAAATAGGATGTCACATAAGATTGCATTTTTACTCACGGGTGCTCCAAACGCTTCCAATAGCAGCAAAATGTTTGATGTCTTGGGACTGCAATCTGGGCATGGATCAGGGAGAGGAGTTGTGGGGGCTGGAGTTTGAGTGGTAACAAAAACAGTCGTCGTTGGTGCTGGAGAAGATGTCAGTTTCGTAGTTGGAACAGGACTGCTCGTCAACGCTGCAGTTGTGGTAATAAGCACTGGAGCTCTGGTTGTTGGGGTGCAGAGCAGACTGTTGATCTAAAATGCTCAATCATTTTTAAAACCAGAGATTGCTCTTACTTGATCAATGATATCCGTTGTCATGTTTTTGGAATACACAACATTTCCAGTGAGTTGCTGTAGAACATTTTGATCGGCAGCACCAATAGCCAACACAATCAAGTTTCCGCCAATCTGATCGACATACTGAATAGCATTCTGCACATCTGTGTTGTTACTGAAACTCTCCGGTTTGTATTTGTATCACTCTGGCTACCTACCTAGAATAAGTGACAACTATCGTCGCCTGCTCTCTATCCTTCCTCCTGGTGTACAAGTTCTTCGAGAGGAACTGCAGCGACGCCGAGAGACTTGGAGGGCTGTTGACAAAATAAAAGTCGTCATATGCCATCACTTCATTGGCAAATGTGGACGCAGATTGATAAGCAAATGGGTTCTCGATTATTTGTCCGCCTTCCGTCTGTAATTGACGACTGGTTTTATTCTGACTGATGGCTAACCGTAGAAAAAACTATCGCTTCTCCTTCCATGAGATCTGAGGATACTGGCCAGGTCTTGATGAGTTTTGTGATAGTGCGAAGTTCATTCATATACTCGGCTGCACTGCCGACATCATTGTTATTATCAAGAAGAATAGTCGCATCAGTTTTGCAAGCGTTGTCTGGAACTCCAGTTGTCCTAGAATCAGAAACATGCTTTTCGAGAATTGATTGGTGTATAACTTACGTCGGAGCAACAGTGGTAGGCGTCAAGGTACCGAACATGTATTGTGTGAGCTGTTGAGCGATATCCGAGGTCAGATTGAAATCGGGAACTCCAAAGAAGTGATTCTGATTCGTAGACAGCAAGCCAAGTTGTTTTCCATTAGTAGCAGAGTTCACAGTGATGGTTATCAATTGTTTCGGAAGCGTGTTGATTAGGAAAGCATAGTTTGTAGCTGATTCAATATCCGTAAGGTCTCTGAAAAAGAGTCCTTACTGTTTCAAAGTCGTTTAAGTTCAGCAAACTTACTCTGAAGCAGAAATAAAGATTACTGTCTGATTCACTGGACGGAGACCATGAACACCACCAGCAGCGCGGATTCCGCTGAAAATTCCCATTCTCTGATAGAACAGTGAGTTTCTACTCACTTTGTTATGCTAGAATTATACTTTCCGTTGTATATTTGCGATGAAATCACTGAGGCGACCTCGTTTTCATCAGATTCGTCAAAATCAAGCAGCATGTCGAACTCCCTCTTCAATCGAGTAGCTTTTTCTCAATGTTCAAATAAAAAACTTACATCAGCAAAGGTAGCGAAGGCCACTTGAACATCTTCTCTATCAATCAACCAGAGAGGAAGGAGAGTCTTTGTGATCCAGGATTTCAGCTGGAAAAACAAAACAATACGTCAAAAAACAGTGAAAACCCGACCATGTTGAAGTTCTTTGCCTTTTTCACGGCTGTAGAATCATCGAGAAGAATGATGACGTCCTTGCTATAAGGTGTCTTCACGAATGCCGTCGTCGTCGTTCTCGCAGGTTGTGTAACTATTGGAGTTGGCGGGGTAAGTGTCGATGCTCCTGGTACCGGCGATGCAGTGGTTCCCGGGCTTGCTGGAGACGCTGGAGAAGCCGGGGAAGATCCTGGAGTTCCTGGACTCGTCGCAACAGTCGGTACAGTGATTGGCACACATGGTGAAGTAGTGACACTCTGAGATGTTGTGCCAGGTTGTCCTTGCGTTGTTCCAGATGAAGGACCAGTTGTCGTCGTCCAAATATTGTCAGCAACAGCAGTACAAGTCATTTGAGTTAGTGCAGGTGGTGTTTTATCTGGAAAATGACAGGATTATGTGGTCCAGATGAGGCGAATTGACAGAAAGCACACTAACCAATAGCAGCTACGAGGGAAAAACTGGTAGAAGCAGTAACTTTGTTCTGCACATCTCCAAGAGATTGCTTGTTTGCATCGGTATACGACAAAGCATACATAACGTCGGCGAACACTCCAGCGTTCGAGATTCCAAGTCTGAAACAAACTATTTCCACGTTTCCAAAACTTCAGGTGTTCTCTTACATAGTAATGGGTACATTTGGCTGTGTATCCAACTTCATGGCAGCACTACTACTTCCAGATATCACTTGCCTCATCTGAAACATGGATAATCCGACCAAAACACGTCGCCGCCCTTATTTGTGATAAAGCATGTGACTCAACACTTTGACATTTCAATCATGATAAGAAAATTACCTGGTCAGTAAGATTTTGAACACTTCCGGAATAGTTATTCACGACGGATGAGTATGGCAGAGCTTTTGTTCGTACTGTGAGGAACATAGTGTATCCGGTGGTTTGGGAAGGGTTGACTGAAAGCTTTTGTTAGTTGAAAACAGAAATTGAATGGTTCACCTGGACAGGAATTGTTGTTTTTCGAGATTCCAATTCCCAACATGACGCTTCCAGCTATCAACATTCCAACTGACACTAATAACAGAATAGCTGTGAACCATTTTGCTCGACTGTCAACGTCTTCTAGCCGATACCTGTAAACGAACTGTTTTTGATAAAAGTTCTTCAAAAAGAAGGTTCTAACCATTTCACATCTCTGTGGGGCACTCCTGGCGAGGTGTAATTCAAATCGTCGCCCTCTTCCCAAGCCATGAATCAAATCTGCAACGAAAAACCCATTGAAGAAGCGAAAAGTTAAAATATGTAACACAAAACTGTTCGCGTCACGTCGAGAAAATTTACCTGACAGGCGGATTAAACTATTACGTTTATCATTTTCCAAGGATTGGCAATTCGATTAGCGCGTCTTATCAGTTTGCCGATGCAAGGATGTGAACCGAGTTTGAAACAACACTCACGATGGGTTGGGGCGTTTACTAAAAATGGCAATCGTTGTCGTCATTTTTCAGGAAATTGCGTGCGATCATCAACGGTGGTGAGCTATTTGGGATCCAGGTCAGCTGATCTTGTTTTTTTGAACTTTCGGAGAGCGAGGGTGGAGTGGGGCGAGCAAATTTTGGCAGGAAATGAATGAAATTTCCCGTTTTTGCATCATGATCTGAAACCCTAATTAGAAAACATCGGAATGAGAATCAGAAAAAAGGAACACGGTAATCAACCGCTCATCAGCAACACAACACGGAATACGAAAATGTGGTTATACATATTTATTGAGGAAAATCACATGAATTTAGAGTAGTCGACGATTCCAGAGCAGGCACGTCTTGGGCGCTTGGCGCTCGGAGGTCCGGAGCTGGGTCCCGGCTCGCTGGTCGAGTCCTCCTCGGCCTTGGTCTTTCTCGACTTCTTCACCTTCTCTGGCTCCTCCGCCTTTCTCTTCTTCGGCTCCTTCACCGCTTCTGGCTCCTCTATTTTCTCTGCCTCCTTCGACTTCTTCGGGTCCACGCATCCGAGAAATGTCTTCATTCTCTCCTTGTCACCAACCATTCCGTTCAAGATCTCGGCGATGAAGGTGGACGCGCAGCTGCACACTTGAGGGAACCCGAGGTAGTTGGCCGAGGCCACAAAGTTCCCCAGCTCGTCCTGCGGGATGCTCTCGAAGATCGCCTTCTCTTCGGCTGTGAGGACGAACACCTCCTTCTTCTTCTTCTCGACCGTCGGCGTCTCCTCCTTCTTGTCGGTGGTGCTCGCGTCAGGAACGGCCTCTTTCTCCTTGTCCTCAGCCTCCTTCTTGGCATCAGCTTCCTTCTTGGCATCAGCCTCCTTCTTGGCTTCCTCCATTTTGATGTGCAACTCGACCATTGAAATCAGCCGATGCATGGAGTCGACATCCACCTTAGCAATTTGCTCCGGTTCATCCGAGAACGTCGAGAACTCCACGGTGCCTTTCAGAAGGTCGGATTTCTTCACGAATCCGTCGGACACGGTGAAGACCACCTTTTCCTCTCCTTCCGGCTGAACCACCGTGAACTTGTAGACCGGGGCGACTTCGGCGATCTCTCCGTTGTCGGTCATGTTTGAGACGAGTTAGTTGAACCTGGAAAAAAAGAATGGTTGACACTAACAGTTAAAAGCAAGAGAACGAGAAAGAACAGATGAAAGGAAGAAAGGAAGAGAGATGTGAACCGCCCGAAAATCGCTATGACAACCGAGTCTATCTGCGAGCGGAAGACAATAATAGTGTTAGCGAGACAGCAAGAGAAAGATTTCTGCCACGCCGCAGCTGGAAAATATCGATAACTTCCATATTCGGTGGAGTTTTATGCGTCTGTCTTGACGGAGAACAGCAAAGATCCTCTGACAAACACAAGGAAAGCGGGCGGAATGCGAGGTAAACTAACAGCGACATTAGCTAATGCGGGGAGTATGTATATCAAATGAGACAGATGTTTTTGTCAATACGGACACGCGTACGCAACGCAACGCATCGCGTTCGGCCAAGAAGGTGCAATGGAGAGAGGGCAATCGACACTGAGCAGAGAGGCACATTTGGATGATACAGTGGAGAATATGAGGAGTGACGAGAGGAGATGTCAGAAGAGCAGAGTGCACGATGATGTATAACTGGGGGAAGAGGAATTCATGGAAGAAAAACGGTTCAGATATTTCAGTGTTTTTGAAAAACAAAGTAGGTAAAACAAATGGAACATGGTTTTAACTCATAAAGCTTCATTCAAACAATGAGAGATTATGACGAGGAGGAAAGGGTTAACATGAGAACATACAAAATACAGCATACTATGGCTGCTGCTCCTGGCGGTCCTGTCCGTCCTGGATGCCCAGCATCGCGGGGATATCCTGAATCTCGCGCTGCTCCAACGTTTCAACCATGAAACGGCATAGAGCATTCGAGAAGATCTCAACTCCAAGAAAATCCGCGGCGAGCAAGGCGTTTTGGCGCTCCTGGGGAGAAAGTCCTCCAAAGAAGGCCTTGTCCCAATCGGTCAGCTCGATTTTCTTCTTCGGGTCGGTCGGAGCATCGTCCGGGTGCTCCTTGAAGTAGTCGATGATGGCTTTCATGGACTTCTCATCGACTTTCTCGACGGGGAGGACACCTCCGGACGGCAAATCCAAGTCGGAGATCATCCGGAAGAGGGTCTCGGATTTCTTGACACACTTCTCGCCGATTTCCAGGACCACTGGCGGCTGAGCAGCGGAAAGTTTGAGCTTGTAGACCTTCTCAGGTTCCTCCACATCGACTTCAGGGGCATCCATTACTCTGAAAAAAAGTGTTTTCAAGCAGCGATTACGCATCAAAAACACCTAAAAATTAGAAAATGCCGTATTTTTGGTATAAAATGTGAAATTCATCTGCTCCAAGTAGGAGTTTTGACAAAAACCGTTTCCGCAAGACTAGATAAATGTACTAATGAGCAGTTTTGAGCGAAAAATCCGGTAAAAACCGGTGAAAACTTTCGGGAGAAGCAGAATCGATTGATAAAAATCTCGAAAAAATGAAAACGAAAACACATGTTCCATATTGTCCTGGTGGAGTACACAGGAAGTGAACCAACAGCTGCCAGAAACTGTTTTGCATACATTAGGCCGCGGCCATCCTCCCCTATCATAACTTGACAGATGGTACAAGAGAAGCACTTTGCTTCGACAGACAGAAACTTACTGATTTGGTTATTTTTTTGCTCCAAAACATTATTGAATGAGTGCAGGTTACTGTAGCGAATGTTTTTCGTCAGTAGGAAGTCATGGGTTACGGTCGTTCATTAGTAGGCCAACGGTTGCTGGGGTTTTCACAAACGACGTATTTGACAGTGTTCTTCCAGGCCACAATGTCCTCCTGACATCATCTGAAACAGACAGAGAAAGCAAGAAGATCAGGTTCACATTTGACAACTTTACTACACTGAACTTATAGACACTTATAGACAATAAATACGAACATCTCATCGGAATATCACAAAAGAACACAATGGACACACATTTCAGTTCTTCTTCTTTGGCGCCCATTGGTCCTTGGTTCCGCGGAGGTAGAGCACATAGTTGCACAGAGTTGGCCAGAGGTATCTCAGGAAGACAGCGGCACGAGCATCTGCATGAGCCATGATGTAGTCGGTTTTGCGGTCGCGGATGGCATTGGCAATCAGCGATGCGCAGTATTCCGGTGAGTAGCCCTGCAAAACATGAATCTAGGTGAGTCAAGAAATGAATTCAATTCCGGAGATAACCATCTGTGTCATGAGGCGAGACTGGAGGACAAAAAAGCGGTGCCCGAAGTGACCTTTCTCCTCGAAAATTTGTCTCGTGCGGGCATATTTCAAAGGAAAACCGTTCACAGTGTAACAATGTCTATTGAATTACCAAGGTGAGGCGTCGCCAGACACTTTCAGGGCCGTTTTGGTCATTTGCCTCAAGTTTTCCCTACGAGTGTGTGTGTTTCTTGTCCGGTAAGATGACTCGGTTTGTTCTATGGGTTGCGGTGATGCTGGCGCCGGTTAATGGTAAGCAACAGTCACTAATCAGTGTTAACCAGCGTTATTCAGCACAGTTTTTCTTCAATCAGCCCTTCAATTTCTTCAATCCCCAATTCCAACGTCCCCTTCAACAACTCTTCCAACCTCCAACTACGACGACCACGCAGGTGAAGTTTCCCTCAGTTTTCAATACCTAATTCTATATTTAGCCCACTACGGAGTTCATCCCAGACCCGGACAAGGAGCAGGGCAACTTCCCGATGCCAAATCCAGCCAATTGGCCTGTCGGTCCTGACTGGAATGATCCACGAAACAACAACGACCAACAACTCGTGAGTGTCTTTTTTCTTGTTGAACTAGTTAGTTCGAGAGGCAAAAACGGAGAATTAGAAATTTGAAGGGTTGGGGAGGAAACGGACAAATTGGAACTACTTCAACTCGACCACCACCGCCGACGACGACCACAACGACCACGACGACGACGCCGGCGACCACAACAACTTCTCCTAAGCCAATCGTCATTATCACTACGACAATGGCACCAAAAGTAGTGCCGATCATCCGAGCAGTCACACCCTCTGCTATTCTTGCTGCGAGTCCGGCAACACTTTTCGCAACTGTTCAACCGGCAGTCATGACCAAGAAACCGGTTCCGGGGCCGTCCAAAAAGCAGATCAACAAGAAACGTTAGTCCGAATTATACGGAAGGGTCAACCGGTAACTTTCAGGTTCATCGCCTAGACGTATCGCTCCTACTCCTGCGCCACAAAAGCACAGCGCTCCCGTCAAGAGAACGAGCTCCAGCAGACGCACTGGTCCAGTTAGAAGACATTCGCAAGCCCGTTTTATGTGATTTCCTGTTTGATGTTGTAAATAAAAACGCACCTTCTTCTGATTCTGATCCTCAACTCCAGTCGCATTTCCACTCGGGTCAATCGCTCTCGAGCCGAAGCCAGTGTTGATGTATCCGGCGGAAACGACGAGAATGTGGAGGTTCTTGTGTTCGGCGCGGAGGCAGTCGAAGTATCCTTGGAGAGCGTGCTTGCTAGCGCCGTACGAGCTGCGATACGGGATGGCGACTTTGCCTTGAACACTGCTGGTCACGACGATGCAGCCATCCGGGCTGAGCTTTGGCAGAAGAATGTTGGTGACGCCGACGTGTCCAAAGTAGTTGGTCTCCATGACTTGTCTAGAGATAGGATAATTGTTAGGTCAGAAAAGCAAACTATTGTATGTACCTGTGAATATCCAATGAAGTATCCGCGCACGATCCTCTATTCGACATGCCGGCGTTGTTGATCAGAATGTCGACCTTCGGGATCTCGGCCCATGGCGCCTGGTCTGGTTCGGTGATGTCAAAGTAACTGGAACACCATCTTCCGTATTTCTGACTGTGAATAGCAACTCACTAATAAATCGGCTCGTTCTGGTTGAGTGGGAAGGTCTCCTTGAGCTCCTGACAGATTTCCTTCAGTTTATCGGTGCTCCGAGCCAGCAGAATGACCTGGGCTCCACGTTTGTGCATCTCGAAGGCGAGGCTCTTTCCGAGACCAGAACTGGCTCCGGTGATGACGACGATCTTGTTCTTGACGTTGAGTTTTGGCAAGTTGTGGGCTCCGGGAATGACTTTGTTGAGGAGTCTGAAGAAGTTTCTGTTTCGGTGATACAAAACCGTTCGTCACTCACTTGTAGGCAACGTAGAGCGAGATGGGGATGACGAGCGCCGGCGCCCACTCCTTCAAAACCTCCTGGACCTTCTCGGGGAACGACATTCCTCTGGAAAAAAACAGTTTTTAGGGTCGAAAAACGTTAGAAAACGTTGCATGCCGGTACAGAGAACAGAAAACATCAAGACGGAATACCAGCAGAAGAAAAAAAAGCGAGAAGAAGAATGATGCTACGTGATAAGAGAGCGAAAGGTACGTTGTATCCCAGACGCAGAGAACAAGAGACTGATTGTTTTTGCTGACATGGAAAATAGGGAAAGTGTAGCTGAAGATCAAATCCAGTTGGAAATGAGGACGTTTCAGGTGCAATATCAAGTCTGAAAATGCCCGGTTTTTGTTTCTTCGAGGTTTTCGCAAGTTGGGAAGTAAATAAAAAAAAATGTGCAAGAAAACTCGCGGAGAAACAGAAAATCGCTGCTGCGAAAGTTGCTAATCATCTGACACGAAACGGAACATGAAGAGCATAGATAAGGCGGCAGAGTTTTGCCAAACAATACATAGGAAAAGAGAAAAAAGTGAGAGAGAGAAGAGTGAGATGGGCCACACCGATCAATCGCACAAACACAAACAGCAACAACATTGTGGGTGTTCTTTGTTGGGGTTTGTATAGAGAGCGAACAGGCGGAGAGGTCGGGATGGCAGTGTGCCACGCAATTGGTGTGCAATGCGCGGTGGGGCGCGTTTTCTTGGATGCGGATCGGAAAAAGAGGCTGTGCGAGAGGGCCGCAGGTGTTTTGGTGAAAAAGGCAATGTCGGGGGATTGATTGAAAGCAAGAGAAAAACATATACTTTGTTGAACATGAAGGGAATCAGCTGTATCTGAAAAAAGAAGGAACTTATGATGCTCGACAACGTATTTTCAGTAGCCCCGAGTTCCGTTTGCCACCCCACACTTCTGATCCCGGTATCTGCACTTTTTGTTAAAATGTACTTTCCCAGCTGGTCAACACAACTCAAGAAACATTTCGAAACGACACGTGGTAACAGTGACACATCACTGACCCTCTTGAAGAACAGATGCTGGAATACAACAGCTAATTCAACATTACGCCGCGAGACTTGATACACTCGTCATTCATTATGAAATTGAGCCGAGCCGCAACCCAGCTATTGAATTTTTGAACCGTTGCGCTCTTCTCCGCTTGGTATGCAAATGTTGCAACTTTGAAGTTTGAATGTAACAAAAGACCAACAAAAATCAAAAGTTTTGAATATGTACGTTTCTCAATTGTGTTCAGAACCCGCAAAGCTCTTGGTCAACTCTTCCAAACCATGTGTTCCGAGACCCTTCCACCTTGTCACTTTTCCCTCCACTCAATCATATCTTTTTCACCCGTCCGTCCCAATGTCACTTTGCCCTTTAACCCATGCACATTCCCATCCCATTTCTCCACTTCTCGATTCCATTTCTTCTCCAAAAATAGTGCACAGCTGGTGTTATGATGAAAGCGAGGCTGTTTATCCAAAACCGACGGAGCGCGTGTTGGGTACGGTTACTGTCAACAGACCCCTTTTTGCCCACACGCTCGTTCCCCAGACAACAGACGCTCCTTATTTTCGCGGCGTTCTGTCTTCTGTCTGCTCGGTATATCGCTAACCCAACCCATATCTGTTTTTCAAGCTTTACTTTACTTTTTGTTTTTCTTTGACTATGAGCTCAGCTTATACACGTAGAGATACAGAGATTAGTTAGTCTTGAGTTGAGCTGTCGAATGAGTTCTCAAGTCATTCGCGTCAAAGTGTAATTATAAGAATGTGGGGGTGGGGGCAGAGAATTGAGAGCAAGAGCGAACTCAACCAGAAATGATTTATGATGAACACTCTGCGCCAAAGAGGAATTCGCACAAGTCGAACCGCATCTCCCCGAGTTGAGAAAAGCACCCATTCATCTCCGCTTGTTTCGCCTTCAATCACTTTGCGTTTTCATTTTGTCGGTTGGGCTTGGCACGTCGGAGCGGACGACGACGACGGGCGACAAATGAATGTTTTCTCGTCTGACATCACACTTCTTCCATTTTTGTTTCTGCTTCGTCCTTCTATGCCCTTCTTTGTCCTTCTCTGTCTTGCTCGCTTTTTCTGACTTCAATATTCAATCTGCCTGAATCCAAATCCACACTTTTGTTGTTCTCGCTATTGCGTACGATTCTCTTTCTGATTCGGATTCTGACTTCAATTCCCAAAGTCCCTGTTATAGTCTACATATACACCACTATATACTCTCTTATCCACCCACAGGTTCCTATTATAATCACAAGGGAAGAAGATTTTGGTATATAACATGTTCCCTGCACATGCTTACCTACGAAATCCTCTTCTTATTTTGGACGCTCATTACGTAGAGAGCTCTATTATAGCTTTCTTTTATGGTTTTCTTTGACGCGTTTACCCTTTCCAATGGCATTTCTTGAGATTCCCGTTTGGAACGACGAAAAAACCGAAAAAACGACGGTTCAATTTTCCAATCTTTTTGAGATGTACTCTGACTAGATTAGAATCGGAAAAGGGATGAGGATGAAGATTGAGATGCGGGACGGAACCGAACCAAAATGAAAATGGCAGAGCAGAACATGAACAATTTCTGAAGCTTTGAAGATATATGAAAGGAATGCTGTGCGCAAGCCGACCGCGCGGTCATAAAATTAGGGTTAGAGGGGGGAAAGAGCGGCGTGATTGTGAGAGAGGCAACAAGAGTTGAAGGGTAAGAGTGGCGGAGTGCGCAGATATAGAACGCCGGAAGTTCCGCTCGGCGTTTCGAACGCGGAGTCTGAGCGGACACGGAGCTCACGCGTGAGCCCATGTGCTGCCTTTCCGTCATCATCTTCGTTCTATCTCTTCCTGTGTCTTTCCCACTTCTTCGTTTCACTTTGGAGCAAAGGGAGCGAGAGAACGAGCCACCCGTGGCCACACACAGAAAAAGGAGAGGGCCGTGAGTTGGTGGTTGTGTCCCTTTTGCTCGTGCTCCTCCGAATGCTCCCTTCTTTTCTTCTCGGCGTCTCAGCCACTTTGGTATGTGGTACTCCTCGAATTTCGCAGTGTCTAGGCCATTCGGAACCTCTTGCTCACACTCGTTCTCCTGTTGTCTGCCCCCTATGGCGGCTACTCAATTCTTCTTCTTCACTTCAGTTATTGCATCAACATGCAAATCGACTTCCAAATTCTGACGGTCCCCAGACTTTTATAGTTCCAAGTTCCTTTCTACATCATGGCATAACCTATCCCACTTGAATAAACGGTTCCTCCATCCACCTACAGTATCCCTTTCCAATCTAGGCGTATCCTAGCTAGACTATCTCGACCACCTGGTGTTCGTTTCGTCCGCGCGTGGTCTCTGCGCCGTTCCTGTTTGTCTACGATACAGCCATATATAGCATCTTGTTTTCGAGTTGCCGTCGTTTCTGTCATGTCTTGACCAACAGACGTAATAGGAAAACTATCACTTAGGCCGAGCAGCAGCTGTGTGCAAGTACGCAAAACACAGCCATCGCCAAGCCAAAAACAGAGTAAAACCGCGATTCAGATTTAGAATTTGGGGACTTGAGTCTTGACGAAGCAGCTGATGTTTGCTGTTTCTCTTGGTTTTTGAATTTTTGGGTTTTTGACGTGTCGAGCTTACTCGTATCGCCGATTCCAAGTATCTAACACCTAAACCTCATTACCCCCGTATTCAGTTTAGTATAACTGGAGCAGCTGTGTAAGTTGTGAATGTTGAATCGAATCACCTCGAGGACACGGCACGGCCCTCAGATCAAAGAGAACGAAAGTGTGGGGAAGTGGCCAATTGAGAGGGCACCCACGGATGGAGCCCATCAATTCCAAATGGGACCCCCTCCCCTTTCCTACATAGTTTGTCTTCTGGTCTTCTGGTCATCCAATCCATCTTTGCAGATGCCATCCATCCCATCTTCAAGAAAAGTATACACCCACTCACTGAAAAATTGATGCTTCTCATCCCCCTCCATCCTCATCCCGCCTCGTCTTCCATCCGGCGCCGTCCCCTCATCCGCTCCTCATTTTTTAACCCCCGGTCTGTACCCCTCTTGGGAGCACGGCTTTGGTTCTGTTCCACAAATCATTTTGTCCTTCTTTAAACATTTTGTGCTGCTTTACACCGTCCTGGCTTCCACATCTCTATTCCTTTATTTTTGGTAGTTGTATAAGTTAGGTACCCAGAAGCCATGAAAGGAAAGATTCTTGAGAGCGACGGGAAAAAAGAACAATAATTAGATTACCTTGTTTACAATGCGATTTCGTTTCGCTTTCTCGCAAGAAAACACACTCGGGAATATGAATATGCGGATGAATAGTACACGGCAAAGCTCACTCGCCAAATCGTATTACCCAGTGGATTCGAGGCGTTGAATACGTCGTGTAGTTTCAGCTTTCTGTGCTCTTTCCGTTTCCCTACAAGTGTGGTGTTTGCACACACAAAGTTCAGAGCAAACATGGAATTTGCGAAATGCGGAAAGAATTCGGAGAGAGAAATACCAAAAGACCGTCGAGCTGTTCAGTTTTGACCTAACCAAAAGTTTCCAAGTCTCTTTTCGTTTTGGATCTGATTCACTCTCAACTCATTATTGAAACAGTTCATTTTGAGACTTTGGCTTTATGACTTGACTTCTCACACTTCGTAAAAGTCAATATTTGTAGACGGTCGGTCATTGTCTATTGATTCAAGCCCGGTCGCCTTCTCAGATGCATATTTTTCAGTCTTTTCTTTCTGAACTTCCATACTACTTTACCCTACTCTTAAACCTGGGAGCAAGCTCCGCCTTTTCCAGCTCGTTAGCTCTCACTTTTGCGTGACCGACGGCTTTCTAGAGTTGATCAGACCTTGTGCTTATCCAATTCTCTTCTCTCGCCAGGCCACCACATCGTCAATATAATATTCCAGAGTGATTAGCGGGTTGTGGCATGCACTGAAGATCCGGAGCGCACCGCAGGATGACCGAGGTACGTAATTATAGCCGCCGGCCATTTCTCCAGAGTTTTCACGTCAACCGAGAGAAAGAAAGAGATGGAAGTAAAGTGGAACTTTGATCTTGCTCGAGCTCGATCTACTCTACTTTTTTTCTTCAACTCTTTTTCTCTTTGAAAACTTTCAAAGTCGTCTTTTGCAGGATCGGGTTGTGCTCGACGACAAGTTGCAAATGTCGGATAGCGCCCCGTTGAACACCGAGAACGATGCAGGAGGAGGAGGAGGCGGTGATGAGCAGCAGGAGAGAGCTGTTTCCGGTAAGAACTTTCATTTCTAGTCTAAATTGAGCATGTTCTCTTGCTCCGAAATCTAATCTTGTTCTTTCGTTACATCATCCGCCTACTAAAACTGACCAGATCTCGTTTCCTTTCAAGTTTCTTCCTAAATTAACTCTGAATTGACATCTGACCGCTTTCGGAAGGTAATCTGATACTTCTGATGACATAAACAGCGCAAGAGTTCACAAAACTTTCAACAACACTCTAAAGTAAACCAAACCTGTCTTTCCAGCTATGGACAATCGCCAGGAAAAGCTCAACTGCTTACATGGATTCCTCAGTCTTCGCCGTATGTTTTACCTAGTTGGATATTCCGTCGGCCGATACCCACATGCTTATCTCATTGTTGCGGTAAGCCACTAGTAATAAATCTAATAAAAACTTGCGCTTTTTCAGTTTTTGATCTCAATAAACTCTCTAGGAATGTACAGAATGGTACTGAAAGATCGAATCCGTGACGGGTACACGCCAACTAATGCTCCTTCTAGATACGAAACTGATGTGCTCAGGTAAACAAGTCATGAGAGTTCAAATAGATGCTAACGAGGTGTTTCAGAGAGTTCTATAACATTTCCGGTGACCCTGCCATGACAATAATGATCCTCATGCCTAAGAATGGAACCTCAATGCATGCAAAGGCAAATCTCGATGAAGCGGAAAAGCTATCCAAGTACGTCAGCAGTTTCTGATCGAGAGATGACCATTCTTATCAGGTTCTTCTTCAATGAGTTCAATGCTACTCGGGACGGACGGGTTCTTCGCTTCAGTGAGCTTTGCGCGCCATACTGTCAAATTAACAAGGTCTTTGAGCTTTATAAGGTTTGTAAAGAATACTAATTACTGATAAGAAGTATTGAACTTTCTTAGAACGCGTTCGATGATCAGTACAACATTTTCACCACTGAACACCGAGTTTCAAAGAGCACAAACCTCTCCTACCCGCTTGCGACAATGAATGGGTTTGACATTCATCTCGAGAGAAGTTTCTTTGGTGTGGAGCTCAATGAAAAGACGGACAAGAACACAACAGAACTTGCTAAATCTCTTCCAGCACATAGAATAATCACCAATATGAAACATGTAGAGGTATCAAAAAGCTACGAGGGGTACTGTGAACATGAGGTTTTCTAGGTGATTGTTTTCATTTTCCGTGGAGATCGGGATTCAGAAGATAAGGAGAAAGATTTGAGCAAGTGGGAGTTGGATGCGTATGACTGGAGTCTGAATGAATACAAAAGTGACATTGTGGAAGTGCAGATAGTGGGAACAGATGTGCTGGACAACGAGATGATGAAAGATGGAAGACGTCTAACACCATTCTTTGCTGCTGGTTTTGGGTTCGAGATTACTTTTGTTAGTGTTTGCGTCATCCTCACAGCCGTTTATCATAACTGTTTGGATCGAGGAAAGCTGTGAGTTACTTTACATCTAAAAAAATTGTTTTAAGTGGTCCCATTTCAGATTGATAAGTCTCGGCGCAGTTCTGTGCCCCATTCTCGCAATCACATCAACATACGGAATAGTTTCAATTCTCGGAATGCGTACCAACTCATTCATGCTGGTCATGCCATTTTTGGTAATGGGAATTGGTGAGTGGCATTGAGATCGGAGGCGGAATGAGCAAGAGAACAAGTGAAACTTATAGGAGTTGACTCATGCTTCCTAATGATCCACAGTTGGCAAAAAGAGCGGAGAGCTCAAGAAAGCGGCACAGGAAATCGACTCGGAATGGTTTATGAGTCCGTCGGCCCATCCATCACCATTACCTCGCTCACCGATTTTCTGTCTTTTGCCATCGGAGCTCTTGCCCCCACTCCAGGTTTGAAGCGAGGAATTGTGACGTGATCTAAAGCGGTTATTTCTAGAAACGCGTCTATTCTGTATCGCCTCTGCCATCGCTTTAGCTCTCACATACATTCTACAACTCGTGCTCTTCGGTCCAATCTTGGCAATTGCAACGAAATATGAGCACAAGATAAAATCTACTAATAATAGCCAATGGCGTAAATGGGTACGTAATGGGAAACAGAATTTCAAATTGTAAAGGCGCTGCTTTTTCAGCTGAAATCTTGCTGGAAGAAATGCATCAACATCTACTGCAAAATCCTCTCAAACAAGATCTTTGCGGTGATTGTAATGTTGGGAACTGCATGCTACTGGTACTTCGCTATCTACGGACTCATGACCATGAAGACTCGCTTGGATGCTGTCAAGATTCTTCCAAAGGATTCCCCACTTCAACGTCCCAACCTAGTTCTCACCAATCTTGTCTGGGCCAATTATCACCCGGTCACTATCATTGTGAATGCTCCAGTTGACTTGGAAGATCGTCCTCAGATGGCTCGCTTCTGGGATATGGTTAATGAATTCGAGGAAATGCATAATTGCAAGGGAACTGAGTCCACATTGCTCTGGCTTCGTGACTACATCAAATTCTATTATTATGGAGAGCCATTTGACCTTTTCGCATTCCTTGGCCTGTCAACACCAGAAGTTCATCCGGAAATTGACCCCTATGAAGCGAACATCACAACAAAAAAGATCCCGGAGTTTTTGAAATCCCCATTCTTCAAACATTGGTCCAGCTTCATCCACTACCACTATGAAGAGTACATTTCCACTTCTTTTCCCCCCACGCAGTTCTTGTTTCAGGGACGTCATCAAGCTTGATCGGTTCATGATGAACGTGGCCTACGATAACACGTCCTCTTGGGACACGCGGATTGAGCTGATGACAGACTGGAGGAAAGTGGCGCACAAGTGAGAAAATTGAGGTGTTATCTGATGCAACAATCTTTGTTCAGTTTCTCCGATTTGAATGTGACGGTGTGGGAGCCAAATGGAATGTTTGTTGATCAAATGCTGAGTTTGGGAAGGACGGCGACACAGGTATCCAAAAAATTTTTGAAGAGTTCAGTCCCTTGTTTTTAGACTGCTGTATGGACCCTCGTTTGTATGGCTGTAGTCTGCGCAATCTTCATTCCCAACCCTTGCAGTATCATCACCGCAACAGTGTCCATTGCATCAATCACAACAGGTGAGTGAGTCAGTGAGAACCCGGCTTCTGCACCTTACAAATGAGCATGTGTCACTGTATACACTTTGCAGGCGTGATGGGATTCCTCTCGTTATGGTCCTTCGACCTCGACCCAGTTGTCATGGCGGCTGTTTTGATGTCGATCGGGCTCTCTGTTGACTTTATTGCTCACGTCGCGTACCATTTCCAGGTTAGAATCGTTTAGCAAACATCTCCTGATCCTCTATCCAAACTCATCCTTCGGAAACAATCACAATTTGTGTAATTTGCAGCTAGCCCACCGAAAAGAAATCAGGAATGGTAGAATGAAGAAGATTCCACTGAAAGGATCAACTGAAAGATTGGAGCATACTCTTGGAGCAGTGGCATGGCCCATGATCCAGGCAGGAGTGTCCACCATCTGCTGCATTCTTCCACTTTTGTTCCGGGCGGTAAGTTAATCTCCTGAGAATTGCGTGGATGTTTGATCAGGCGTCACCGACTTGTTAAGACCTATAGCCCATCTTTAATTGACGCAATCCTTCTGATGATGCAACTTCCGGAGTAAATAGTCCACATCCCACTTTTGTTTGACTAGGCGGTCTAAAGGTCCTGATGCAATCTGAAAGACGGAAGACAGAAAGACACTTGAAAACTGAAGAGTGTTCTTTTGATTTCCTTGAATATGCACTTCCAACTACCAACTTCACATTCAATTTCAATTCCCTCTTCCAGAGCTATTCACCATCTGTTTTCGTCGCCGCAATCTTCCTGGTCGTCACATTCGGAATGTTGCATGGCCTCTTGGTAAGAGCAGTTCTTTCACCACCGCCCATGCTCTTTAGAGCCCCAAATTTAATTAAAACTCCAGAACTTACATGCCCTTCTTCAGATTCTGCCCACTTTCCTGGCGGCTCTTCCGGAAAGTGTGACAACGGCGAACTGCTACCGCGTGTTTCTCTCCTCCTCCTCGGAGCGCAGCTGCCGCTATGTGCCCCGACGTGACAGTACCAACAGCATCGAATTGCAAAAGATTGAGAGGAAAGACTCTCTTCTGTCCTAATCTCCTTTCCCAACTTTTCAACTTCACCAAATTTCCTGTTAATTTACTCTATTTTGCCTAGTGTTTGAGTCTGACCTCTTCTCTCCTGAAACCGCTAGTATCTTGTCGCACAATCTTCAATTTCCCTCCTTATTCCTATTCCCCCCTTCAATTCCATCCACGCAACGTTGTCGCCATCGCCACATACACAATTTTCAATTCTGTCCCGTCTTGAAGTGAAATCTTCAAAAGAAATAACAATAACTACTTCCTTTCAATTCATACTTGCTCGCTCTCTTGTTCAAAAACGAATTGACCATTATAATTTTTCATCTTCTCTCTCTCTTTTTCCGTTTTCCCCTCCCCTTATGTATGTGCTGTGGAATACGCCATACCTGAACTCTTTCTGTGATCTTCCTTCCCCTGAATTCCGGTAGATACCCCTTTAATTTTTCTTCTGTATTTTTTCCCTGTCTTCTCCCACTTCCTTCCTGTCAAAAATGTTCATGCCATGCCCATCAGAGTTTTACGTTTTACAAATAAAAACACAAACAATAATATCATAATGTCAATTTTTGAAACGGCGAAGCGACAAAAGGAGACAGGAAACAGGAGACACTGCTTTACTTAAGACCTCTTAAAACATAAACACAATGGAGTGGAGGAAAGGACCCATCACCACCATATGCGTGTATGAATGAAGCGAAGGGCACCACCACAAATGTATTCACGGCGCCGCATTTCTTCGTGTGAAACCTTCTTTTTACAAGTACCGCTTGCTCCACACCCCCTCAAGTTCATCATTATCTTAAATTAGTCCAATCTGCTCTCCCTTGTCACCCTCTTCTGTGCTCATTATTCATAAGCGTCCGTCCTCCTAACCTTCTTTCTGCCTTCGCGCACTTTCCTTTTCACTCTCTTTACCCCTAAAAAGTCCAGGTTGTCAGTTGGAATCAGTGCCTACTGCTCCACTAACCAAATCACGACAAACTCGACCAAATGTGATTGAGTTGGTTGCTCTACGCACTCAGTTCACCTTCACTTCTAATTGGCGTGTCCTGACTTGTCATAAGCAGTGCCTCCGACTTACTAATATATCAATCCGGGTCTCGAAGCCGGCGAGGAAATTCAGAGTCCTTTTCGTTTTCCCTTTTTCTTCCCCTCTTTATTTTTTTCGCTTCCTTTCTCACTTCCATTCTCATTTCTCACCCTCAAACTTTCAAACTTTCGTGGAGGCAAGCATTATTGTCTCAGCTGTCTCTGCTTTTGGCGCCTCCCTAAAGTGACATCCGAGAGCGGCGATAATATCTGCGGGAAAACCGCGACAGATGCTTGTCTGGTGGTGAAATTGAAGCGTTTCTGTACTGAGTGAAACGAAAACACTGTGATGTGCTTTGGTTTTTTCATCATTATCATTTATGTAAATGTTTAAGGCCACGACCCTTCAAAGTGACCTTGATTCCAAAAGCCCTTATCTTTTAGTCAACGCAAAACAACATTTCAAAATTTTTAAAAAAAAATTTTTGCCGTCGAGAAGCTTCCATTCGTTTTTTCTAGAACAATGACTCATTTTTGACTCATTTTTGAATCTCGTGATCTGGGCCATTTCGTTTTCGAAACCATCTCATTCTTCCTCAGAATGACCAGCCGTTATCGCTCTATTCTTGAGCATTGTCGTTCCCCATAAAACTGTGCGCTTCCTGGTTTTATATACCTAATAAACTATTATAGCTGATAGTATGCATAATCTGATCATACGATGCATGTTGCATTCATGTTTTTGTTTCTGTCTTTCCTTTCCGCATGCATCTCTTGCTGTTCCCTCAGCAAAGACGTGCCTAATTACTCTCTCCTCAGTTGGCACTCTTATCAGTACACACCCGGCTCCATGAGTCCATTGAAGCGTGTGATAGTAGAAAGATAGTGTGCGTATCGATTGGAATGCATACTCCCACGTGTTATTCATCGCCGACCGCCAGCATAGTTTTGCACTGTCATTGATCGTTCTCTCTGAGTCAGTCAGAAAGCTACGGCTACGAATCTCTTCGTTCTCAATGTCTGTTTCTATTTCTGATTGTAAACTAAGTAACGTCTGTCCACTTGAGCTTTGTGATCCTCTATTCTTCCTTCCATTCATCATCTCACTTTTCATTTTTTTGCCAACCTTTTCTCACCTCTCATGTAGTACTTGATTACTTTGTACCAAGTACCTGTCAATCTCACTGTTGTCTTACCCCTTCCCATCCGCTAGGACCTCCCTCTCACCTAATACCATTCGCCCACCATGTTTGCTCTGTTTGTCATGACCGGATAAGATACGCGCACTCTTTCTCTCTTCCCTTCTCTTGCTTTCCTACCGTTCGTTCCGGTTGTCTTGTTCAGACTCAGACTCTTATGAACTAATCACATCATTGCTCCTAATGTCTTCTTCACTCCGAATCAGAACACCGCGTGCTCTGCATAGTGCTTGGTGGTACCTGCGTAATATATGCATACAAATTCGGCAGAAGAACAAAACGGGGGCCGGTGGCTTGAGGAGAGGGGGAGAACGAGAGTGGATGGATTTTTATGGTGCTGGCAGGACGCCAATATTCCCTCGATAACACCTCCGTTACCTCCGCCGACCTACCCGTTTCGTTTTCCACTTTTCCACTTCACTTTTTTCAAGCTTCGGATATCTCTTTCATAGGTAATATGTCTGTTGATCTAGTTAGTTTAGTACATAACTCTTCGCCTTCTCTCAAATTTTCCCCTCGCCTGTTGAATAGAACCTTGAGAGTGGCGGGAAAGTAGATCTTGAGGGACAACATTGAGCGTCGCTGAAAAGACGTGTAAATAAGACGTAAGAACGTGAGTGCCGCGTCAAAACAGTCCAAAAAACGTTTTTCGAACTCTCTCAATACGCCTGCGTCATCTCTTCTACTTCGCTCCAGGTGCATCCATCCCGACTCCATAATAAAATTTTATGTTCCGCTCGCCCACTTTGGTGCCCCTTCGTGTCCCGTTTTGTCTCCTCATTACAATACAAACCAAGCCGCTTTTCCTCTCTTGTTCTGTTTCTCAAAACATTTATTTCGTGTGTTTCTCTGGCACTGGACACCTGGACAGTTCCTTTCCCTTTCCTGTTGGTTGTTTTCAACTGAGTCACCTACCGCAGATGACTCAAAGGAACGCTCCAAGTTTGGAGTAGGGCTTTGGTGTGTTGTGTGTGGGTCCGACAGTGTTGTACGAGCGGAACGTCCGAACGTCCGAACGAGCCGATAACAATATTTATATATCATATAAATATGTTGATCATTTACTCAACTCGGTCTGCTCGCGCGCACCTTTACTCGTTTCCTCTTTCTTCTTCTTATTTCCACTACCACCCCACTTGGGTCACTAGTCACTAGACGCCTATTTGTTTTGGGGGGTCTCCCTCCGATTGCTTGCCATGCACCTATTGTCTTGTTGATTACTAACAATTTGACACACTTTTCCGAGTCCCTTTTCCTGATTTCCGGCTGGTCACTTTGTTTCAGATGTCAAAAAGCAACAAAATGTAGCTCATTTTTCTTCTTCATTTTCTAAAAGCCCTCATGATGATGGGAAACGCGTGTGGCGCCATAAGACAGAGACAGATCTGCAAAAATGTCGAGCTTGTTGTGTGTTGTTCGTGGAGAAAAACGGGAGAAATGGCGCAAAAAAACCGACATTGTCTCAAAGCCCCCATTGTTGTATGCTGTCCTTTCCCTCCTTCTTTACGCAGCACTTTTCCATACCACTTTTATATATTTTCTTCATATTTCCAACTTGATGAGTCAGGTCTATTCGTTCTATTCGCCATTTTATACTCTTTCTCCAACACTTCTTGGCCTAAACGTACAGTTCCAGATGCTGCGAGTTCTCCTTCTGATCACAGCGCTCTTTGCGTTGGGGTCTTGCGGAAGATCGACGACTACTATGGACGACGACGCCTTCTTCGGCATCACCACCACTGATAATCGTAAGTGAAGGGTAGCGGCTTGGAAAATTTGCCTAATCTGATTAATCAACCAGTGATTTTAGTGCGAGTACTATTGTACTAACTCGCCTGACACTGACCAGACTTTCAGAAAGTCTAGGGAGTTCAACATAAAAAATTTGCGTATGAGAGACTCATAAGTACAAGACGAGAGAAATTCGTCTTCCCAGACACTTGAGAATTGTGAAATTCGAAACATGGGTAAAACAAACAATTATGACCACCAGCAATAGCCTCCGATTTTCATTTTTGAACTCTAACCACCCACCCGATGTTCATTTTTCATTTTGGTTTGACCTCTCTCTACCTCAATAAAAAATTTAACGGAAACGGAAATGTAGAAATAGAAAATCGCCGGAACCCAACCCAAACACTAGAGATTCATTGTTCTCTTTTCCTTCATAGCACCCCTAGGACCCCATTCATTCACTTCAACATCAAAATGGAAAGGACCTTTCAGCATCCTACACGTACTTGGACTTCGGTCAGTGCCAGCAGCTGTGCGAGTTGCCATGCACCCGGACTGTCGTGGACTTTGCGGGAAAGAAGTATGACATGTACAACTGCACTCGCCTCAAGGTTATCAAGGTTAGAAATCTCAGCTCGGACTCAGAAATGATTTTCCACTTTTTAGACCTCGCTCTTCGACAACCTGAAGGGAGGAAGCCTCAAGACTGCTCTGATTGCCGTTGTCGTTGGAACCCTCTTCATCATCTTCATCATCGCCTGCGGATACTATTGCTGCTGCACCAGGAAGGACGACGACAAGTACATCGGAAGAGACGAGTTCAGGTAAGAGAGAACTATACCGTTGCCTAACGATTCCTGTTAAAGGCCCCGTTTCAGAGAGATTCCTCACGACGAGAGGAAAGCGCTGAACAAGGGATCATCCGTCATTGAAGTGTAGAATGTCTCCAGCAACCAAAACCATCTTCTTCCCCCCATCTCTTCATCCACGACACTGTCGCTTTAATCAAAAAGTATTTCCCCGTCATAGGTGTCTGAAGTAAATCATGACATCCTTCTTTCTCTCACCGTTTTCTCTCCCAAATCCTTCCTTTCCATACGGTTTTCTTTCTCTTCAAAACAGTACCTAATACAATTTCGACTGGAGAAAGACTCACATCTTCTTGAACCGCATTTTGTATGTCAAATGTTTATGTCTGTTTCTGTCTTTGTGAACTGGTTAGAATATCTTATCCAATAAAACGTGATCTTCCCAAATGATAATGTAAATAGCATCAGAGCAGAGTTATCAATCACTCGTCT
Source organism: Caenorhabditis panamensis (assembly GCA_900883565.2). Taxonomy (NCBI): domain Eukaryota; kingdom Metazoa; phylum Nematoda; class Chromadorea; order Rhabditida; family Rhabditidae; genus Caenorhabditis; species Caenorhabditis panamensis. The sequence continues at coordinate 39,414 of LR538071.1, read as the reverse complement.
CTGATTGTGGTGCTCAATGTTTGACAGTACTGATAAGTGTTGTTACCTGTCATTTTCTTTTTCATCTCTTCTGCAACTACTATTTCTCCCTCCAACTCCCTATTCCAAGAGGTAATTTGACCAACAAAAAATAGTCGTAAAATTGGTTCTGGAAAATAACTCAAGGCTCATTTTATGGTAATCGGAGCAAATTTTCCGAAAACATAAATTCCACTAATAATCTTTTCAATCCAACCCCGGATTCCGGGAAATGTCAAGCATGGCCCTTATTTGTACAACATTTACGACCTCGTGCTGCGATTTTTTCTACAATGCCTCTTGCTGCCGGTTGCCCGGGGCTCCGAATTTCGATTGGATTCGAGAGCGCACATTAAATTTTACGACTAGCGTGGCCCCCTTTTCGAGCAGCATTTTCCATTTTGCTTCTCTGACTCTTTTCACTAATAAACATCGGCCCAGCCCCTAGGCTGAATTAGACCGGTTTGGCCATGATTCGAGACGAGATGCTCTTCCCGAAAGCCGCGGTGCGCTCTGATTCTTGTGAGCCAATGGTTGAGATAATGGGTAAGGAGCGTTTTACGTTTTTTATTGCACAAAACAAAATGCACTTTTTGTATCGTAATACCAATTAGGGCTGCAAAAGGAAGGGGCTCATCTTTGGGGTCCGCCTACTATCTTGAGAGGGCAAGTCAACCCAAGAATCACTTTGAGAACTTCATTTGTGGTTCGCTCTTTCTTCTTGCTGTAATCCTGGCGCTCCTTCACTGGGAAAGAAAAATGGTGTCCAAGTTCAATCATGAGAGTCCTGGGTTTGAACTTCCAGCTTGTAAGTTTCTGCGCAATCTCCGTCTACCGCATCCCGCAAGTACAGTTTCTGTTTCCAGGGGTGAACATGGGGATCTGCCTCATTCTCACCACAATCGTCGCTGTCGCCGCTATCCTTGGATGCCTTCTGATGCTCTTCTGCATCAAGATGGCCACCGATCGTGACGAACGCCGTCGCCTCGCCAGCAACGCAGCGAAGAAGTGCGCTGAGGAGGGAAGAATCCCGTCGTCGGTCTCCGCCAACACTTCAACTGCGGCGACTATGGAAGCTGATGAGAAGATGACTCTGACGAAGCCACCGGCTTACGACGAAAACGATATCTAACCAATGTAACATACCCTGTACCTGGATCCCACGATATCTGTCTGAACCCTTTGAGTCTATTTGAACCTGTTTTTTTAGCAGTGAATTGAGAGAAGACGTCTTGCGTTCAACTTCTTGTTTTTTCGCTTCCTATATTTCTCGCTCTTTTCCTGATTTCTTGTCTGTCATTCCTTTCCTACCATCTGCTTGTGTCGGCTCTAGCTCCTGTTGTTCCCAACGATGTTTTGTGTGTGGTTATTGTTGGTGAATGTGAGTGAGCAATAAACCCTGTTAACAAACAACGTTGAATATATCTAGGAAAAACTTAGCAGCTCAAAATGTCAAGTTTTAGAAAGATGGTTCTTCGTTTGTTCAAGAAAAATTTCAACTAGGTATCTCAAAAAAACCTGAAATCTACAGACCTTTATGACCCAATTGACACAGGACAGAAGGGTGCGTTGGATAGGATGAGAGAGCGTGCATTGATGAGAGACGCAGACAAAGATCGATACATCAATTGACAATGCAGCGCGTAGGCAAGTGTATTGAATTTTTAGGCAAATGTGTCTTCATTCGTTCGTATGCCAATCTGGGGATACGCCGAATCACATTTTGCCTGTTGTATGCCAATCAGGGGATACACTGGCGCTTTGTTGCTTGTTGTATGCCAATCAGGGGATACACTGGCGTTTTTGTTGCTTGTTGTATGCCAATCAGGGGATACACTGGCGTTTTGTTGCTTGTTGTATGCCAATCAGGGGATACACTGGCGCGTCCATGGCCGGACAAAATACCTTTTCCCTTTCACGTGCTTCGCCTCTTCGTGGCGGAAGGGATCAACCGATTCTTCCCTTTGGGGAAGACTCGGGCCAAGAAGCACTTCGAAAACTTTAGCAGGTTGCGATGAGAGCAAGAGAGGCGGAGATTACGGAACTCCGAAGGTATGGAGAAACAGTCATCTATAGATTGAAAATGTAAACTTTCAGAAAACTTGCTTCGAGGAGAACCCTTGGTCTTCAATTACATCTACACAGTACCACCTTGCCTTACCATCTCGAGAAGTTTCCAGACCCAATCCTCCCATTCACAATCAACTACAGGTTACATCGGATTAGCGGAAAAACAAATAAACTACATCAGCAGACATGAAAACAAGCCTCTCGTGTACTTGATAAGTCAATTGAATCAAAAAACGGTGTTCAATGGCGGCGAGACACTTCGTCAGAGCGTGAGAGCACGGTAAGCACTTTGTTTTTCGTTCGTTTGGCGAGAGAGTGATGGGAATCGAAAATGAAAAATGAAAATCTAGTTGTTTGGAAGTGAATCGAATGGTGTCTTTCACTCATTGTTTGGTGTTTGTTGTTGTTTTGTAGGCTCCGGACTATCCAGGCTCTTTGATCATTTCGATCTCGATATTCGAAATATGACGTTGAAATTTTGAAACATCACTCCGATATGTTATTTTCCCACGTCAAGATTTCAACTGTCGTGTTAACTCAAGGCGTATTCAACACTAACTTGTATTAGCAAGACCCACGTTTCTGATACTAATTCAAAGGGACCAAGGCTGTCTGAAAGCGCTTTATAAATGGTTTCAGACTCACAGAAAGAGAACTTTACTATTCTGCTTGTTGTAGATGTTTCAACACTCTTTTTTCACATGAACCCTTTTCAAAGATCCTGAGCACTTACCCTTCCTCTTGTCACAAGATCCACCCACACCACTGGACCTCGGTAACCAGAACCCACCCGACTTTTCTCCCACGACACTTTCCCATCCGGATCCAGTCCATCCTCGTTTTACACTTGTCCGGAACTTACTCGAGTAGCTTTGTCACATGTTTTGCAATACTTTCTCACTTTTTTCCCCGTTTTGCCGCTTTTTCAGACAACAAAAATGAGGCGTTCGTTTTGTAGAGTTGTGCGTGTCACACGGGATCGAGAAAACAGCTGAGAAGTAACTTGCAACCTCACAATTTTCATATGCAATGTGGGGAATTGTCAAGACTCCTTTTTTTGTTGAGTAGAGTGTTTTGGGTTGGTTTGAGGGTTCAAGTACCGTCTATTTTAGGTTGCTACTCACATGTTAGTTTTCTATTCCCATGTTCGTGTCAAAGAGGACAACCTAGACTAAGATTTCGTAGAAAACCAACATGCTCTTTTCCCTAAATCTCTAAGAACTTGTTGAAAACCATCTCCCCGTCGTAGAAAACCTTCTTTTCATCAAAACGGATTCAATTTCTAGCGACGAGGAGTCCCCCAAAAACAGGGAACAAAGAGAACGCTCTGTGCGATTGTCACAATAGAATATAATTTCCCATAAATGAATTAACGAATCTAATAGTGTCAACAACGGATGCTCGAGGAGGAGGAGCATCACTTCCACTCGTTTTACGTATGCACTTGAATGAGCGTTTTCCTCTAATTTTTTATTCCATTCCAATTGGGTTTTTTTGCGTCTTTGAGAGGATGTTCATGTACATATTCTGTCCATTTGAACCTAAAAGACCAATTCTGCTGTGCTAACCTACAACATACTAGAGAGCAGGTGTTTACATCAGTGACATTAGACTTCTCCAAACTTTCAAGACGTTTTCGGATTGTTCTTTCGCTTCTGTTTACGCATTGAAATTTTAGGTATAAGGTTTTGGTTTGCACGGTTGAGAAACTTTGCTTTGACACTTTTTGTCAAAATATTTTGGTACATGACTACGTAGGTATGTGTTCGGTCACTCTATGCACAAAAAAGCACTCCGAAAAAGCCTGTTTTTGTCGAAGATCACTGGTTTCAAGTTTACGCCAACCCCTCCACACTTTCAAGGAACTGCTTGTTGTTGTCAGTTTTTTGAACTCCTTTTTCTCTGAGCCCTGAGCCCCAAGCACCAAGTCCGTCTGTAACTAAGATTGTGGGTGTTAGCAGTCTTACAGAAGATAATCTAGTCCTGGCGGAATATTTCGTTTTGTTCCATCTTCCCTTCGAAATATGTAAAACATTCACATGTTTTCAAGTGTCTAGAAGTCCACGTGCTCCAGAACAATTCGGTGATTTTTAGTCTCAAAACAGAGCGCTAATCCCTTGTTTAATCTTCATTCTTGTTCCCATTCGATCAGTTAGGCTCTTTTTTTCTTTATTAGAGTTGCTAGTCATTGTAATCATTCTAATCTTTGATACCAAACCAAATCTGACTCCTAGGGTACGGTTGTAGAGCCGAAATCTCTACTACTACACATCCCAACAAAAAAAACAAATGACGCACCCAAAAACAACGAAAACTTGCAGGAGCCGCCGCTAGTCGTATCTCTCCTCCCGCTCCTCCAAAAAATTGTAACTGAATTTGAATTCAGATAAAATTTCAGCAGTCTATTTGTCTTTCTTAAAAGAAAAAGAAAGAAGGGTTCTTCTTTTTTGTCTCGCTGTAATTAAACACCCAGGTCTGTTTTCTGTGTCGCCCAAAATGTGGTGAGCTTCAGTTTTTCTCTACTTTTCACTATCCATGTTCCTCTAATCAAATTGTTAGTCTTTGGTGTAGGGAAAACGAAGCAAAAAAGAACAAATGGTGGTCAAAATTGGCTGGATTAATTTCCCATGAAACATTTATCGCTGGTTACGTTGTTTCTGGTCCTGACGTACTTTCTGCTTCTTCTTCTTTTTCCTCCTTCTTTTCTATTCAATTTCATTTTGCTCTAAAACGTGCGTCCCCAAGTTCCTTTTCCTGACAGGTGTCCTATCTGTCTATCCATCAGAAACTTGTGCTCTGCACTTCCTTGTCCTTTTCTACAGCCTTGCTACAAATTTGCCAAAAAAAGCGGATAGGATACGTTTTCCCCCTGATTGCTCACATCTTTTCCGGTACGAGGTAGTTGCAAAAAGTGCAAAATATGATCTCAGGTCTAGACTATGAGCAGATGGAATCTTTTTGTCTGACTGGTAGTATGACTGCATGCTGATTTTTGAAAAAGAAAACAGCAAATCTGACTAGTGGAAGCATTTTTTTCAATGAGTGGATTATGAAATGAAATGAGATGTTGAAACTATAGGTTAGAACATGTTTGCAAGAGAAAGAGACAAATGTTTTCCGGTTTATGAATCCTTGTTCCTTCCCATTCCCTATTTTGAAAAACACACCGCCCTCCGTCCCTACTCATCTCTTCTACTTCTCCGTGATTACCATAACTTGATGTCTCTTTTTCCTCTAACGCTGTCCAAAAAACTACTAGAGCAATGCATCCCCCCACTCTCAAAAGGCTTCTCTTCCTTATTCCTTCTCTGAAAAATCGTCACTATTGACATTTGCACATCACTTTTTTTCAGTTTTGATAGGATAAACTTTTCGTCTTTCTCTAATCACATAGTTTACTTGCGATTCATGATCGCTTCATGACATTGTGACGCACAAAGGTAAGTAGAACGCGGAAATGTTATTAGTTCGCTTAGTTCGCTTAGTTCTCCCACCTCCACAAAGAAAATTTTAGGAAAATGAGAATAGGGTTTCCGCTTGCTTCCAGACACAATGCTCATTGTCCTAGTCGGCTCCAACTTTCCCATTGATATCACTTTAATGACAGTTCCGCTTCTGTTTATCCTTTTCCTATTTCTATATCAAGAAAGTTCCCAGAAAACTGAAATGTAAACCAACCAGACTGAACTCCGTCATCAACCTCATTTTCATTCTGAGCCCAGTTTTCCGCCTGTTTTTGAAGATGATTTCCGTCATTCATTTTGTTTTCTAGTTTTCTAGTTTTTCAATTCAATTCAATAATTTGAATGAGAAGTGAAAAAAAGAGAAGAGAAGTTTTGAGTCATTTCCGTATCTTTTTTGGGAACTTTCTCGTTTTGATGTTACTGAAATGTCAGTGCATGAATGAATGAGTTCAGTTGGGTCAATTTCTTTTTTCCTTGCTCTAAATTGCTTCTTGAAACCCGGATGTTTAGCAAAATAGAAAATAGTTCTGAACAACTCCCATGCCAACCTGAGCAAACAGACCTTTCCTCCGCAACATGTCATTTTCATCTGCCATGTCCTTCTTTCCGTCCTCCTTTTCGTCCACCGACAAATCCAATCAGTTCAATCATTTACCTCTCCGGCTAGTCATTGAGGTAGGCATCGAGGCAAATAAATCAAGTTACCCTCAAGAAACCTTGAACAAAAGTTCTAACAACTCGTCGCAAGTCCGTCCGCCCCTTGCCTTGCTCTACACGAAATCTAATTCCACGGTCTCCCCTCATCACCCTCGAGGTGCTTTTCCTTTTTTTTGCAGCTTTTTACATTTGCCCTCATCATTTCTTGCCGCTCCGCTCCCGATTAGATTACCGAACTAACCTTGCGAGCAAGATGAGCAGGGTGACGTATGGGAATATGCTGGCAGAAACTTCCTGTCACAGATTCCGGTCGGTCAGTTGAACTGCCTAGTCATAATTCCATGAAATGGCGAGCAGAATAAAAGAAGTATGAGGTATAATTAGGTGCAGTAAGGAGAACGATAATTGCTTACGGAGTGGTTCTTGGACTTTCAGAAAGTGTGCTCTTGAGATCTTCTAAAACTGTTTGTAATACAAAGATCCGTTTAACAGATCTTAGATCCGTGATTTGGATTCCCAAGTCCCTTTTCTGCACTATCCTTTTAAGAATTCCCCAAAGATTTGTTCCCAGAACTGTTGTTAATCCGATGTTCTCGTTTCCTCCTCTTTTTTCCTTCAAATCATCAAATATTCGTATCATTCCTTGCTGTCCGGCCATATCCGGTAAAAAGTTGCGACTAAAAAACGAAGAAAAAACGAACCAACCGAAAACCGATCAAAAATAGCGAAAAAAGTGTCTTCCGAATACGTGATAAGTGCATGAATAATTAACCAGGTTGGTAGGCGTGAACGCAACAATTCTTGAGCTTGTTGAATATGTAAATCTGGGAAAAATGGGAGGAGAGGAATTGTGTAAATTGTCGATGTCGCTGGCTGCTCGTTCCGATGTCCGTCTATCGTTTCGTTCATCCATAATTCTGGAATGAGATGCGAATTTGCGGTTTTGCGGATTCGTCTCAAATCGGAAATTCTTTCGCTGGTTGTGGTTTGATTCTAGGGTCTGGACATTCTAGTAATGAATCTTTGAGCTCCATGAAGAACGCTTTGAACCCATTTCAGATCACAGACTACCCTACTATAATAGTACTATTCATAACACAATACAGCTTCTTTTTCTTTCGCAAATCATCTCCCCCCATTTGCACAAAATGGCTTCACACATGTGTGTTCTTCAATGACCTTCTGTTCTCTGCCCCTTTCCATCCCTTCAATGGATTCCATTCATCTTTAATTCTCCCCTTGTCCTGTTCTTCCCGATCATGAACTCCCAAAAAGTCCTCAAGAGTCCGTAAGATTAATGAAAAACTTTCGAAATTTCCGGGAACCTCCGTAAAAAATGAGAAGTGCAGAGAAGCTCCAAAACTGAGAGATGCTCTTGTGCCGCTCGGCCGCCTCCAGATTCCATTAATTTCGGATCGCACTGAGAGTGTTCAGCCTGAGGCGATACGGGGATACGGTGGGCGCCGCGCATGTTTCTATTCGATGACGTTTTGACGCAGAGCACGTCGTGATGAGTCTAGAACTTTTTTTTGCTCCATTTTTTTGATGGATGCTATGCTTGCGAATGGCTCCTCCTCTCTTCAGTCAGTCTCAGTCCTCTCTTCATTCAGATCCGATGAAGATTGATAACTTCTGTCATTTTGTTATTACAGATAGATGATATTCATTGGAAAAGTACTTGTTTCCAGAGTCATCCTTGTCATTTTTTGGGACTTGTTTCATTGATCAGATCTTTGAATTGTTTTCTTTTTCAACTCGGGTAAAAAAAGGAACAAAAAGAAGACATGAACCCCTTTGGGACTGATTCTTCACCAAAAGTGAAAATAGTGACTGACTCGGTTTTGCAACAAACAAAACAAACCTGAACTATGCCCCAAGACCTTTTCTGCTTATTTTGTATTCATGACTGAGTGACCAGGAGCCAGCAAAAGTCAGGTACGCACCAGTACAGACCACCCATCTATCCAAAACACACATTTTCCAAATTTCATGGTGTTACCATAAAAAACGAAAGTTTTGGCTGCGGAGGAAGCTTGTTTTGGGTAATTAGGTGTTAGGTGTTCAGTTGAAAGTGGCCACCTCTGCTCCCTTACTCAAAGCCTAGCACCTGTTTCATGTTATTGTGGATATGCCACCGAGTCTCACTAATTTTTGGTCCTTTTACAAAACGGATATATATTTTAAGAATGTCCAATTAGTGCAGGACCAGGACCAACCACATACCGAGACACATGTGGACCTTATTAAATTATTTGTTTGCAACAAGCCCGATGCATCATCGCAAGATGCTCAGGCTCAGTCTGATGTAATAGCTTACATGATAGATGCCTGGGAGCCTGACCACTGGGAACCGCGCCAGAGCATCCTGAACATGTGCCAAAACTCGAGATTCGAGATTTGGTCCCAAAATAAACATGTTCAGAGCAGAGCACACGTCCATTTCCCCTCCCTCCACTCCTCTCCTCCCACCAATATTAGCAATAATCTGAACATTATTCCAACGTACTAATCCGACGTGTCGTCTGTGTTTGTTAAAAATTTTCTTTCTCCAGACGTGCCTGGACACCGGACAAGCACATGAGAAACGAACAATGACGTGCGCACGCCATCTTTGTTTTCTTGTAACCAGCAAGCCGGTCCGGATGGAAAGTTAACGTACTTTCTTCTTTTTGATGCACATATTCTTGCAAACTTAACCTGTTGCAAAGCGCTAAGCTAATTGACGCGTCCGTACCAACAATCCCGCTGCTCCAAATCATACCAGATATTTTCAAACTTCCCCGAAACCCTTGAATCACCCCAAAGTCCATAACAAGTTTCTGCGCAACTCCGTCACCTCTACCACGTGTTTCAAAGCGGAAACCAAGTTAATTAAAGCCTCGAAATGAGGCATAATACCTGTTGAAGCCGCAAAACATACCATTCCCCCATTCCAGTTTGAAAAAACACACCAAAAACACGCGGCTTTTCTTTCTTCGAGTCAGAGGAAATGCGTCAAACAAACCTGGGGCGTGCTCACTCGAATGAACCGCAAATCTCTGATTCATTCGGTTACAACTTTCCCCTACAGCTTATTGTTATATGTATCATGTCATCTCATCATTCATGACCGGTTAGCGGTGACCTTTCCCTTTTCTTAATTGCTCAAAGTTTGATCTACCGGTTATTATGCTTTATGCACCAAACCAATTATACTCTTTTCTTCCACTTATTACCAAACGTTTGCTCTTTTTCTCTGTTTTTATTAGTTGTTAGGTTAACTTCAGTATAGTTGAGTTTATACGGAATCTTGAGATTCCTAAAATGTGAGAAATTGCGGAGCAAAATTGCGCAACACGCACTTTCCGTTCAACATGTCTTTCGCCTCCCTGCTACGTATTCAAAAAACAACAAAGAAAGGAGAAAGTCACCTTATTTTCCACATTTCTCCAGTATTATTCACCACATGGTGAAGGACGCCGCCACGAGCCTTGTCCTATCTGAATAACGTTCATAATAAATCCCGTCCCTTTTTTTCCATTCCTCCCTCTGTCCGCTTACTCATTCATTATTTCCCATCAGTCGGAGTTGACTACAGTATCTCTAGTCATTAGTCTGAGGTCCCCTACATGTTCATACATGCGTATTCAAATTATGAGCGGCGAGCAAGAGAAGGCGTGGAGTTGGCGAGTGAAGAGAGAGAGGGTCGGCGGCCATTTCTTCACTTCGTCAAAGTGAAACACTTTTTCTGGCGCCATTCCCAATGCATGCTCGGTTTGGTTTTATCGCTCGCTTATTCATACATCATCGTTCAAATCGTTAGTGGTCCCGTGTCATCCTTCAGCGCATCCTTGTCTTCGTGATCAAGTATCGAGGATCACACTTCTTTCTCATTATTTCATGCTAACTGATTCTTATTAACCTTTACCTTTTGATCCCTTGACCACTTACCCACCACCTTCGCTTGTTTCAGAATGGATGAGAATGTGACAATGACAGAAATGGAGATAGCCGTGGCCAGGTACGAGAACAACCTGATCAACGTCTCCGCTGTCACCATGACCATCTTCTCCATCGTCGCTCTGATAGTCAACTTGTATCTTCTGAACGTGAGTTTTGAGAGAAGAATGGGTAAAAAAAGTGCAGACGCATTTGTCAGATGTATTTCTGGTTAGAGGCGCTTGGGGACCAAGTATCCGGAAGTACTTGGTGGAAAACAACTTCTTGTAAAAACCGCGAGATTTATGAGTTCTAGCTCTCCAGTTCCGAGTACATTCCCATTCCTACAATGTCCTAATGTCCCAAGACGAAAATCAAAGGGACCATGACATAAATGTAACGTTTCAGTGTGCTCGGTACCTTCGAAGACCAGTGGGGGTCAATCTCAGGCTATGTGTCTTCCTGTTGGCCTGTGATGCATTGTGCTCCCTCTGCTACATCTTTACCTACCTGATCAACATCTTTTTCAGTCACTTTTCCAACTGCGCATCTCTGCTGTTGGAGGTACGGTGGCTTGGCAAACCAGGAACCTTTTGTTTTCAATTCTGCTTTTCAGGTGGTGAAAATGTCAACATTCACAGCCTCCGTCGTCACCCTTTCCGCATTAGCATTCAACCATTACGTCGGAATAGTGTACCCACTCCACCGAAACGCTATCACCCCGAAAACAGTGAAATGGACGATCATCTTAGCCTACAGCATCCCACTCAGCATCTATCTTGCCATCTTCACAATCTTTCCCGGGGGTTGGTCAGCAGAGAAGTGTCAATGAAACAAAGTTTCCTTTCAGGACTCCGTGCTCCGGTTGCATTTGCATTCTTCGATCGGGAGGGCTGTCAAGGAAATGCAATCTATCGTGAGTTCTGCACGTCTTTCCCAGTTCCTCGGGGGTCTTACTCAACTTTCCAGAGATCATGGAGATATCTCTGTGTTTTTCTTTGCAGGAAACAACTTCTTCCGTGCATCGCTCGTCGGTCCATTCATCTTCTTTATCGCCATGTTATCGTTCCTCTACCTCCATATCCTGATCCACATGCGAAACGTCTCACGCGATCAATTGTTGAGCAACAACAATAACAAACGAAGCAACCGCAAACTCCTCATCACCATTCTCCTACTCGCCGGGTCCGCTTGTGCTGGTAACAAAACACAAAAAAGTGACCTGCGGAAAGAGCCCAAATTCCAGGTTGGCTGCCAACAACGCTCAACTTCCTGCTGCCGCTTGTTTTCAACATGCCACGACGAGCTCGACTCTATCTGGGGTTTGTAACAAACCACAAAGATCGGGATGCAACGTTTCTTTCAGAATCCTCGCCCAGTTCCTGCATGTTGTGAAGCTTCTGGCAGACGCATTCATCTACGCTCGACGGCTAATTGAGATTAAGTACGCCATTTATGTATTCAACAAGAAGTGCCAAACGGTTCTCCTCCGAAAACTGCATATCCGTAAGACCAATAAAACAGAGGCCAAAATGATGTTTTCTTTTCAGAAGTCTCAGATGAAAAAGAGGATACTTTAGTCCCAAAGGAGTTCATGAAGTACCTCAGTGAAACCAAAGAGAACCGATCTGTTAGATCAAAGAGGGTCAAGAGTGAGTTCCAAAACTCTGAGAAGCGGGTCAGTTCTGAGAGACCAAAGAGGACATTGCCTTTGAGTTCCAATAACAATCTGAGAACCTCCATCAACGGAAACAAGGTAGGTTTTGTTTCAGAGATCGCTTCTGTTTGCTCACCTTGTTACAATGCTTCTGTTTCAGCTTCTGACCGCACATCATCAACCCTTAAAAACCTGCAAATCAGTTCCTTCAGTTGTTGTGCAATGTGACTCGGATCACAACTCCCCCAACAACAACAATAATGCGGTGATTGTCAAGACGGTGCGACTATCTACGGCTTCCAGTTTCAGCCAAAACTAATTGATACATTTGATACCAATGATATAATGATATTTGTGAATTATTTGTGACTGACTTTTTTTTTATGAATGATGAATGGATATGTCTAGACAGACCATCCCACAAAGAACCGAACCGTAGACCAAGTTGGGTCATAAGGAGTAAGGAGTAACAATGAGAAGAGGTGAATTCAAAAAGAAGTGGGAGGAAGAAGTGTCGAGAGAGAGGCAGGAGAAGAATGTGCCATTGAAAAGTGTACAGGCGCGTGCCAAATACACTTACCGAAACCTGTCCGCCTCTGTCTTCGACTATAATTATGATTTCCAACAAAGTTTTCCGAAACGTTTCGCAGTCTACTACCATTCTTGTAACTGCTGGTTCTATTTCTTTCCGTTCTTCCCTTCCCGATTCCATTGGTGCCCGTTCTTTTCGATGATTAGAAGTCCAATTCTTATCTTTATACTCTCGATTCTACTTGTAATCTGCACAAATGCTAAGAAGTCATCATCGCTGCCAAAGTTTCAAATCAGCATGCTCCTCGAAGAAGTAACGTCACGAGAAGCTCGAGAGATCCGTCGAAAACAGAGCAACCCTGCGATTCTTGGTGCTCCGAACTCTTCCGCGTCTGACTCAGAGTCTGAATCAGAACCAGCACCTGAACCAGAATCATTAACCAGTGATTCGGATGCTGATGCGGCGCCACCATCCAACGGCCCAAAAAACAAGACAACGTCATTGGAAGATTTCGATGATTCAACATCAGATCTGATCAAATCTTCCGTGTCGGTCGCGCCCGAAAATGACGAAGACTACGAAGCCACGACCGCTCCCGGCAATGCCAACGAACCGGAAACCGCGACGTCATCAAGGCCAATGCTATTGTCCGAATTCGCAAATCATCTGGCCGGCGGGATTCGCGGCAAGACGGAAACAACAACACAGCCGCTGCCCGACTTTCCAACTCCAAGGCCTTCGGTGTTCAGTTCTCCACCAGATGACGAGACTTTCCCGTTCATGGTAACAGCTGCAAAAGTATGTGTTTTTGTGTGTGCAACTAGTAATACTTGGAATCGGTTATGACATTTGACTTTTGCAGGATTTCATACGTCGGTACTTATCACCTGAGCAATGGAGGAAATTGCGTATTCTCCTGAAAACTATTAGGGAAGTTGGAGGATCCAGGGTTGATATTCACAGAGCAGCAACATCCTACATCTCAAGGGTAGCTTTTTTGTCTGGTTTTCGAGTCTTGTAGTTACTTTCAGGTGATCTCAAAAACGGAGATGTCAGAGATAACGGAAAGGAAAAATGAGCTGTTCCAAACTTTCAACCGACGATATTTCGACAAGATTCCGCCGAGATAAACTTCTGTTCCATCTTTTTTGTTACTTTTTATACTGTGTATAAGTTTAGTTATCAGTTTTATCACAGACGTTGTTTTCTTATGTACAAGTTGACAGGAATGAATGAAAGTGTTAAGGCATGTTGCATATTGTGCATTCGAAATGGTTAACCGTAAATTAGCAATCGGAATTGTTTGAGAAAAAGTAGGTACAAGTGACTAGAAACTACAGGAGTATCCGCGTCTTTAGGCGGTTTTCTTTGCCGCCGGATTTTCCAGTTTTTTGAGAAGGATTAGTGGGATGAACAGGAGAAGAGCACCCATGATGTAGCATGTTGTAGCGCCCAGGAGCCAGAAGACTGAAATATTCGTGTTTAATAAGTTTTCTTATTTAATTGTTCCAAAACTCACATGTCGATGACACAACTGGCCCGATAGCTCTTGCCAGACACCCCAGACTTCTGAATATTCCAGCAAGTACACCTTTTTCATTCTGCGGATGAACGATATGGACCAATGAAGTCAGACTGGTGACCACGGTGGCAGAAGCTGGAAAGCGTTTTGTTCGCTGGTCTTTGTGTTTTGTGTATCTTACCAATAGCATAGAAAAATAGACCAGCATAGAGAACCAAAGGGGTCCGGGCGACGGCAACCAGAAGATACGCTGGGATGATGCAAGCGATTCCGAATTCCGCGACGGCTTTTTGTCTGCATAATTGAATGAGGATTATGAGTATCTTTTCGCTTTCTCTCACTTTTCAATGGGTGTTTTCCGCACGTATCTTCCTTGGATGGGGAGCATAAGGAGTCCAGTAAAAAGGTACAGTTTTCCTTGTTGCATACTGAAAACATCGGCTTTGGAATGTAAAACATTCGAAAATGCTCACCTATTGAAGTCAAACCGGAGATGCGTCAAGAATGGGAGGGTAAACTCTAATCCGGAGTACAAGAAAAGGAACAGGAAGTAGATCCAGCCGATTTTCTGCATTTCTCGTTTCTCTGAAAGCAAGAGATTACTGTTTGATCCTGGGAAGTGTGGTTTTCACTCACTCTCTTCTGGAGCATTCACTGCAGAGAACTGGAACAAGTCACTTGGTGTGATAAGCTCTTTCCTGGTCTTTTTGATGTCATCCAGACTTTTCTAAAGTTAAATATCACACATTTTGATCGTTTTTTTCTCTCTACAAACCTGCTCTTTGAGATCCAATGTTTCCGGTAGGAAGAACAAAAATCCAAATTCAATGATTGTGAGAACAATTGAAAAAATTGCTGGGGAAGAGAATGGTGCGTCCTGAAAAGAAACAGATCACAATTTGCCCGTAGTTTTGCAACACTTACCGCAGAAGCAATAGTAGAGAAGTATGCTCCAATCATTGGCCCCACCAAGAAACCAATGGAATACGAAATTCCGATGAACGCCATTCCCTTTGGATGATCTTCCGGGGTGTACACATCTGATACAATTGCAGTTGCCACATTGATGTTTCCTTTGCTCAGACCACCAAGGATTCTTGCAAGGACAAAGTAGGCAAAGGTGTCTGCTTTCAGCCAGTTCTGAAATGTTCAAGTTTTTATGTTGATTTCCTGAACATTTCTGAAATCGACTTACAATATAAGAAATGAGTGTCAAAATGCAGCACAAACTGATGATTGCTCTACGTCCGTAGATATCCGACAAAGATCCCAATGTCGGGGATGAAATGAACTGAAGAGCACTGAACAGGGAGCCAAGAAGACCTGCAAAATGTTTTTTCCCATGCTTTCCCCAAAAATCAGACTGATTCCTCACCTCCAAAAAACACTTTGTCATATCGCTCGTTATGTGGAACACCGATTGCTTCTTGGAAAGATTGAAGCCCTTTCACACTGATATCATATAACCAATCCTGAAAAGAAGTCAGACACTGGATATTTTTATGTGGTTTTTTTTTATCCTTACTCTATGTCCTTCTTTGGAGTAATAATTGAGGATTGTGGGAAATAGTGGGAGAATTGAAGTAAATGCTAGCATATTGCATATGAGCGCCGGAATAAGCAGTTTCATAACCGCTTTCCGGTCAACTGGTCCAATTGCCGTCATTTTCTGAAAAAACTGGTTACAGCAAAATTTCAGAGCAACTTTATAAAGTAACAGAAAAAGAAAAAAGAGCAAAGATTCCTAAAGTCGAAATGAAAAACGGAGAAATGACCGGAATACCAGTTTTGAGGAGGAGTAAAAAGTTTGTTCACTTCCTGCTGAACAAATATGTTTACCAGCACGAGTAGTTGAACGAAAAGGAAATTGTTCAAGTCAAACAATGATGATTAGAAAGAACCGTGGAAAATAAATGGGAGGGCGGCGGAAGTCAAAGTCTACGTGTGGGAGTTTGTTTGTGTTCTATCCAAGAGCAATTCCTTCTATTCTCCCCGCTCATTCTCACCAAAAATGTGAGAGGATGATGATGGCAAAAATGGCAAACGGCTTATGTCCAGAAATTCGATATTTATGTTATAAAGTATGAAGCAGACGATGTTTGGTTTGAGGTTTGAGGGAATGGAGGTGCGGAAATAAGAGGGAAATGCTGATAATGCTGCGGAACGTGCTGATTCAACAGTTATCAGGAAACTGCACTGTGATTTTCATCGTTTGTCGATGATCTTTCTAGTTGTGATGTCACGGAGCAAGGAAAGACTACAAAATCCAAAAATCCAACGGATGAACTTCAGATTTTCTTTCTTCTACTGTATCTTCAGAGTATCTACAATTCTAACACCTCCAATGTGATGAATCAACCATGAAAAGTGACTAGCCTCTCCTCGAAGACGATGAAGGAATTGGACCGGTCCGGGCGAGTACAAAACATTGAACGCGGCCAGTGGCTAGTGGAGAGCGACCGACACAAAAGAAATAGTGCGCGGATTGTCGGGAGACACAAAGAAAGTGGTCAGGGGCAGACAGGAGACACTGTTTGGAGGATGGATGGATGCCGACAGTCCGCGCCTCTTGGAAGAAGGATCATGATTGAGGCAAATCAAGAAATGAAGCGAGGTGCAGGAAAAAAAGAAAGAGAGGGGGAGAGAAAGCCAATCCGGAGTGTTCGTTTCATATGATGCAATGATGCAATGGTCATTATTGTCTTGTCCGACTTGTGCATTAGTATTCCAGGATCTAATGCATTCTAAATGACCAAGACATATCGGAAAACAAAACAATAAGAAATCAATAAACCTCATAGAAAACGTCTGTACCGAGTGACATACGCTTAGCGCGATGATGAGCCACGATAACAGGTGACCTTGACACTCCGTTATGCAAGGTGTAACAGTAATAGTCAACGTTTGGAACAGTTATAATCGTCTGTAAAGTATGTGCATAATTTATTCAGTAGACAGGTTTGTTCGGTTTCGACACTCGTTTTGAAAGAAAGAAAAATCTGGAAAATGGATGGAATGACAAAGAAACGGGAGAAAGGGGTAGTGCAATTCAGTTTTTATATTAAAAAATAGAGTGGGAGTAAAAGAAATGCAATTGTAAAAAGGGAAGATGCAGCGGTTTTTGTTTTCACTGCAAGCGCTTCAGAATTCGTCTCTATTACCTCTGAAACCATTTCTTCAGTTTTATGTGTTGTGTTTAGTGAGCAGTTTGTTACCATGAAGCAAAAGAAGAAAAAAGAAAACAGACACGGACGAACCAAGGAGACCGAGGAAAAATGAGGGAAACCAAAGAAAACCAAGTGATAGAAGGGGACAGTGAAAGAAGTTGAAGGAGCGGACTCGAGTTCAATCATGTTCATTTGACTCTTCTGAAACTGATGGAACTGATGAAACTGATAATAATTCAAAACGTTTCATTCCACATACAAACATCGAAAACAGGGGGGAAAAGGGCAACAAAAAGACAAAGATGACCGTGCAGCAGTGTTCATTCCGAGGTGGTGGGGAAAAGAGGAGGCTTGACATGCTCGACGGAACAAAGTTGAGAGGTGTGATGGATTGGGGGGACGATGAGCGACATGCACAAACCAACTCACGCACCATTGTCAGGGACAGGCACTCGGTTAGTGAACCTGAAAAGACATTTCGATGAGGGCGCAGAGGGGTGGCATGCAGGAACAGTGAGGTGAGGTGAGGGTGAACGTGGTGTAGGGGTGAGAATCTGTTGAGTACGGTAAAAGCAAAAGGCTTACAGGGCATGAGCTTTCTCAAGAAGTGGTCGCAGCTCTCCCTTCTCTTCAATCGCCTTTGTCTCATCGTGTCCTCCGACAAACTTTCCACTGATGAAAAGTTGCGGGACTGTCGTTCTTCCAGAGTACTTTTTCAGGATTTCCTAAACCTACTGAGTTGAACTAACACTGTTACTTTGTCCTCACCTGCATCTCCTCTGTCTGGTTGGATCTGTCAAGCTCGATGATCTTCATGTCATCAATTTCATAGTTTGCAAGAATGGCCTTCAGCCTCTTGCTCCATGGGCAGTATGTCTTACTGTACACCATGACTTTATGTGTGATAATATCATTAACAATCTTGTCTTCCAAATCCTTCAATGTCTTATCTTCCTTGGTCTTGGACAACTCGCCAGCCGCAATCTGCAAAACATAGTCACTTCCGCTGCAAATCAAGTCTTGCGTCACCAGTAAACTTGACCGAGATCTAGACCAGCCGGCGCCGGCGATTCTGATTGACTATCAACCTAGTTTTCTACAGATATCAGGATCGTAGCATCTCTTTCAAGTGAACCGGATAATGGGCTTGAACTTACTGCTGCAAGGGCGACGAAGATTGTGAGTATCCTGAGCATGTTGGATTGTGATTTGGTTCTGAAATGTTGAAAATCAAGTGAGTCAAGACTCAATGAGGACTGTGAGACAATCGTAGAAATAAGCGAGGTCATCGAGAACTGGTCATAGCATATCAAGATGGAGAAAAAGGATGGAGGCAATAGTACAACTTTGGTTATCTCCACCCCGTCTCATATGACAAGGTCCATTCCCTCACTCCTTTTATGTTGCCCCAAAAAGTAGGCGGGCTAAACTAAAACGGCTAAATTTTTGGTGAGAAAGAATAGAATAGACTGGGAAAGGAAGAATAGGAAGAATCATGAGAACACAAAAATCAGAGAAAGGGGAGGGGAAGAAGGAACCGACGGTCGTCGAAGGAAGTTGATGAGACGGTTACACAAACAAGGTGTGTTTCGGGATGCATGATTGTAGTTGTGTGTTGCCTAGCCTTCGACCCCTACAGAACGCCAAAGAGTCTGGTCAATTTTACTGTTATCTTGTTATCAAGGCCAAACCACATTTTGGGGAACACTAATGGTTTTGGATTATCTCATGGTAACTTGAGACAAAGAGGAAGGGTCAGGAAACCGAGAGCTTCAAGGGTATAAAACCATAGGATTCCTTAAAGTGACCGTGTGCAAAGATTTCTGAACAGTTACTGAGTATATTGTAGTGATTTCTGTTCAAAACTACAAGACAGATGCAACTTGACATGGCCCCTTAAGAAAACACAGATAAAGTCAAAGAAGGAAGACAGAAATGCTTTGGGTACGTAGAAGAAACCTAATTTGATAACGTCTATCGTTCCACGCAGATATCACGCACGACGTGAAAGTGAACAAAAATCAAATGTGAATTTGAGAAACGAGAGAGAAGAAAAAGTTCAGTAGAACAAATGTAACCGACAGCCGACTTGTGATCTGTGGTCCGGGTGCTAGGTACCAGGAAAACAGAATTTGGGAGAAAAGAGGTTCTGAGTAGTAGAAACAGGAAGACAACAAAAACAAAACCAACAACAAATAGAGAAGAGCAAAGTTTTCAAGAGGAAAAGAGAACAAAGGCCAGACTAAAAACTCTCCCTCAAAATTGATAACTCTACCTATCATCACTTTCAGTTCCCCCAACCCATTGTTTGACGTTTTGATGGCATGAAACGTTGCATGTACGTTGCATTACAGAACAATAGTACTCGAACAATGCAGAGGGACATCAGGGGGGAGAACATAAAAACATTTTCCTTTATGGTCATGATAATGTCTCTAAGATGGCAGCGCGTACATGATGAGGAAAAGGAATACAATCAAGTTGGTGGAGACCAACGGCTGAGGGTGAGGATGGAGATGAAAAAGTGACTGACTGGATGGCATTGAAAATTCAAAAACTAAACACAAAAATGAAGAGAAAAATGAAATGCAAATCCGAACAGTCCCTGCTGTATAAATATGTGTCCTAGAAACAGATAACTTCTGGTGTTTGATGTTCTGGGAAACCTCCTGACAACATGAGTATGTTCGTTAGATTCATCAGATCAAAAATAACATAGTCATATGGTTGGTGTTCACTTCTTTTCTTGGAATCTCAGACAAAAATTTCTCTTTTTTCTATTTTTTTTTCTTTTCTTATCTCACAATTCGCCTCAGCTGATGTCAAATTCATTTTGATGGAATTTATTTTGACAAGAAACGACAGTTCTTTACGGGAACAAAACTAGGCATGATTTTTGAACACTGGAAAAGGAAAAAGAAACAGTTTCCCCGGACAATGCAGTAGTTTATAGGTGCTTGTGAACTGTAGGAAACAAGGAATTCCACGGAAAAGGACAATGGAATGGACAGACGCAGATAACGCAAGAGAAATGTACTAATATGACGGAGAAGAAAGGAATTGGGAGGAAGTTTGTACATACATGTAGTAGCCAAGTTTCATTAGTCGTTGTACGGAAAGAAGACGTTTTTTTTCTTTTATTTACTGAAAAACATAAGAAGGGCAGGAAGGAGGGGTCGGAAAAAGTTCATCAGAGAAAGAAGAGGAAATTGAAAAGTGTATATACATGAGCAAATAAGAGTGGTATACACTTTGCACTTTAGGAGGAACCTCGAAAATTTAGGAAGTTCTAGATTTGCAGCCACAGAAGGGTGTTAGGCGGGAAGTTTGCGTTTTCTGAACCTCAATAGTATTAAAGACCTATTTCACATTCTCACCTTGAAATCCACCTCCCGCAGCCTAACTTCACTCGGTATAATGTTCCTAATTGCTACTGTTCTCACAGTTTTGCACAAACTCATCCTAATCGAGTAAAAGTCCACTTTCTTTGGAAAATACAGCACGTTGAACCAGTTTCTATCCTCATCCATTCTCATTAGTAGCACATCTAAAATTTCCGCACCGTTTTTCCACCTTAAATTTAAGTTTTACGAACCATTGACCATTTTCACCATGAAGCAGAATATCCCTCGTTGCGAATTACCCACCCATCCGCATGGCGGCTCGATTATGTATGGCGTGTGTGGCAGTTCACTATCAGTTTTCACCGGGTCTATTATCAACTTGAAATCGCCGTCTCGCTTCTTTTTGCCGTAGATTGTTACCTTAACGTTGCAATTGCAAATTTAACAAAGCTGTGTTTTGAACAAAACGAACAACTAAACACAGACTAACTTACTTCAAAAGCAATAACTTCTTGATTTTGTACAAGTCGACATAGAACAACATCATGTGTCATTTCTGACGCTAAATGTCGTTCCAAAAACGTCCTATTGCTAGCAATTTGGAGAACTTGGTTGTCATCTCCATGGTACACCAAATGCACTTCTGAAAATAGCCCCAAAACCATGAAAAATCATTTTAAAAAAAGAGTAAAGCAAAACCAACTAAAATGAAAAACTAACCGTTTTTGTTCGCCATCATCAGTCGACGGAGGGAAAGTTGGCAAGATATTGATAGTAGTTGAGTAGACGATGATAATTGAACCGTTTGATATCAAAAATTCGTGAAATGGACGGAGGGGGGGGGAGGTGAGAAAGGACACTACACGGGAACTGTGGTTTTTTCGTTTTTTCTCATGTCATGTCACTTTTATCGATTGCTTTCCATATAGTTCTTATCAATAACAAATTACCATGCACTTTAACACTACTAATAGTTGATCATTGATGCCTCCTTTGTTCAATTTTTTTCAGTTTGTTTCTGAAATCATTTAGCAAAAATTGTTATTCATTTATTCACAATGAGCGTTAGAAGATGAGCATGGACAACTAAAAGCACTAGTTATCGTTTTTAGCAACAATATGTATTGCAAGAGAATCGGTTCTGCTACGGGACATTTATGCAATCTAAACGGGTTTCAGAAGTTTGGATCGATGAAGGTGATTCGAGAAATGTTACTTTTGTGAAAAGGATGTGAAGTTTGAGATTTGAGGTTTGGGAAAAGGACAATTAGATTGTTATAGAAGCTCTAATTACAGTAATCATACATTTATCATTTACAAATTCTTTAACGCTGCAAAAACTGCAATCGCAGATCGTTCCTCGAGTTTTTCAAAGTTGATTCTGACGATGTCGTGAATGCTCTGGATTCTTTGACAGCACAATGCCTACAAAAGCTTGATTTGTAACACTAAAAGGATAGATTGTTCATTCCTACCTGCACATCATCATAAGTGAAGACTTCCGAAATACGGAACCGATCAGTCGAGTTATATCTCATCATGTTATCGCACACCGCATCCATAGCTCCTTTGTGCTGTAGGATACGTGCCAGTACTGGGATATCTTTGTACTTTGGATCACAAAGATCCAGTTCACGAATTGTATCCCAATGATTTAAAATGATTTCCAGACATCGTCCATTGATTCCAGGGAGGTTGACGTTTCTTGTGTGGTTTTCAAGGTTTTCAGTAAACGCTTTCTCTGCTAACGTTTTGAGAACAGTGGATTGAAGAGTTAGACGCTGAAAATTGAAAGTTACTGGACATTTTTTGTTCAATTACAACCTTATGATTCACTGGGATCCGATAGTTTCCTGTTGCTTCGTTTGTATGGAAATAAGTGGTTCCAATGAAGCCCGCTTGTGGAGAACCGGCATCAACCTTCACAAAACCTTCACTCTCGTATACTTTGATCATCACAGCGAACTGAACTTTCCCATCATAGTTCTTCTTGAGGTTCTCTTCAGTCAATGCATTAACCGTGCAAACTGGGCTGTTCCATTGGAAGTTATGATTCGTGGTGTACTCCCAGAGTTTAGTGTTGTCAGCACGTTTTAGGCACAAAGTGATCAAGCATCTGATGTGCCAGAGAGTTGATTCTCTCTTGCTACCATATTCAATAAGGAAGCGAATGTTCTCATTGCGTTCCACATGGACATCGAACTCACTGAAACATCCATTGTTTTCAATAAGCATTTGGTATCACTACACGTACCTCTTTCTCAAGACACTGCTATCTCCAAAGTATCTCGGAGTTAATCTACAAGCCGCCACAGTTGGTGGACGAGCTGGCTGCTCGCTGAAACGACAACATTGAACTTTCATAGTATTCCCTCCTCTCCTACCCTTCAGGTTCCACTTGCTTCAACACCACATACGCATCATCAGAAGAAATCTCAAATGTGTAATGCAATTCAGTTGGTGTCCAATGCTCATCAACAAGTGATTGTAGCTCTGGCATCTTCATTGACGGTATTGGGTTCCAGTTGAATAGTACGGTTTTCATGATTTCAGATTCTGTGGGAGGAGCGATGAGGCAGCGGGGACTGAAAAGTGTCTTGCTTTTAGATCGAATGGGGCGTAACTTACAGTACTGGCAGACCATTGACGTTGAGCGATTTGAACATTCGCAATAGTTGCTTGATTGTTTTTGGTCCAAGATACTTCACATACTTCGATAGAATTTTGATCTCCGACTGACGAGTCAATCTCGCCATTGTACGCTCCTGAAACTTTTGTTTTTTTATTCGGATCATCACACACAGTCTGTTTACCCTAACAGTATCCAAACCATACACTTCTGAAACCATAAGAAACTCCAGAACAGTCAGTGGAGCCGCCAAAATAGACTCTTGATTTTCATTAAGAATTCTGACATCGTATTTATCCGAGAGTTTGTGCAGAGCTGCGATGATTGGTCCTGTGAATCCTCCTCTACACATTCTCTTGATCTTCTCCAGTTCATAGTAGTCAAACACATTCTGCACTGTAACCGGGTGACACTCATTTCGAATTGGGTCTATCGGTCCGGCTCCCATGTTCAGAAGTGCCTGTAAAATTATTGTTCTCACTGGAGTTTTAATTTAGGTGTACCTCTTCCTCCATTTGCAACATTCCTCCATGGAAGAAAGTGGTGATGTACTTTCTGTTTATCATCTCATCATCCCTATCAAAAACCAACTCCACGTAGACATTGTGAGAGAAGAGAGACTTCATCTCCTTGAATCTCAAAGGAAGAATGAAGTGGTTGAGTCCAAGCGACGAAACCAGTTGCGCGATAGTCTTGTTTCCAGTTTTCCGATTGGTCAGGATTACCGTAGTCATTCCAGAGATAGAGTGAAGAGTTTGTCTTCCTAGATAGATGAAGAGATCCTCATCTTCCCATTCGATGAAACTGGAGAAAAAGGAGAAGTTTTCACTCGTTATTCTCAAGTACTATCTAATTGGCTACTGAATCAACGAGGGAGATTTGAGATTCTGAGCCTAATGAGCTTTCACGCCTACGGAGGATCATGTTAATGAGCGTCATCTTAGGGTACGGTAACAAGCTTGAAAACTACTCACACAATGTACTTTTCCGCTGGGGTCATAGCACAAGTCTGTCCGAATTCCAGATCGAAGTGTACTTTCAAGTCGAGATTCTTGTTAACAACACCTTCCTCAAACTGGATCTGGGTTTCGTTTTCTGGGGTTACCAAGATGTACTCATCGCAATTGTCATCAAAAAGTTCTTTCGGCAAGTACATGTTCTCTCCATCTGGATCTATCACACAGATTACATCTGAGTCGTCGATTTCCATTGCTTCTTCCTCCATTTTGGCTGAAAAATGAAGAATAAAACGCGAAATAGCGTGGTAGCGCAAAAAAGAGCTACAAAAAAGGGCTGCTCGAAAATAGAGAAGCAAAGAGAAAAATGGAGGGAGCGAAGAGGAGCGGCGAATTAATGAGGTATCTCGAAAGGAAAGAAAAGGATGAAGAAAGAAAAGAAAAGAAAAAAGAGAACGGAAGGGTCGATACGAAAATGAGTGTGTGCTGCCAATACAGCCAGCACATATTCCCAGTCGCCCACGGCTTTCCCCTACTTTTCGTATCTATCCAATATGCAAAAAAGACGACGGAGAGTGCGCGGCAGGGGGGCCCACAGCTTCGTTTTCTCAAGCATTTTCCATAGAGTAAGAGTCACGTCACTCGGAACATAAACACCGCGGGAAAGAGGTTTTGTTGGTTTTTTGCGGATATTTTTTCTTTCGAGGCTCACAGATTTATGCCGCTTTTTTAGAGAGAGCCAAGGCGCGCTGTCGGAAATGAGACATAAGACAATTATTTGCGGGTCGAGGCGGGGTGTTCCCGTTGGTGCGTGCCTAACGATGGGTAACATCTGAGTAGCATCTGTCTCGACGTGCCAAGGGTTGAGATGGATACAGCCAGCAGATGAGGGAAAGGGGATGGGAAAACATTGAATGCCAGCGCCAAAATTGGCTTGGAGCAAAGCAGTACGTACGTGTGAGATCGATACGAAAGAAGAGCAGGGGTGGCGGGGGCAGGGGTGAGAAGAAAACGAACGACTGAGGCTCTTGGCGAGAATGTTTTTCCCTCCCTTCATCCACTTTCAGAGTGCGCAACCGGAAATTGTCTTTGATTTGCGAGCGCGCCTTCTCATCACTTATAATGAATACAAAAATGTGAGGCGTCACTGCTTGAATTTGACTTCTTACCTTTGGAATACAGGCTCCGTAGAGGGAAAACGGTTGTCAGAAAGGAAGGGGTTTTTTGACAGTTGATAAACCTTTTGGTTTTGCGCACAGAAAACCACTAAGCGAGAGAATGTGAAACAACATACACGGTTTCATCACCCTAGTTCAGGAAACATCCGAGTGGAGAGCATACCCCAAACGAAAATAGTAATATGGAATGAAATTGAGCGGGGCAGAAGAGACCAGGTGTTACCTAGTAACCACCCTACGAACCGTAGCTTCTAGTCAACAAGAGGATGGGATTTGTCTCATATTACCACCGGTTGTTACGGGAGGGACGATTCAAATTGGGGAGGGATTTGAACGTGTGAACGGAGTCAGAACCGAGCGACCAGCAACAACAACACGACGGAACGGGAAGCACATGGTATTGCTGCTCAGCTTGTTCTAATGATGGGGCGAAGAATTGAAATGTAGCCAAAGATGTAATTCGAACAGTTTCAAAAGAACAAAAAAGTATATATATATATATATAGAAAAATGAGAAGTAGGGAGAAAAGCGGAAATCACGTTATGAAAATGTTCACCCGATTACAGTTCCAGAGTGTTTCTAAGCAAAAAGAAAGCGAATGAGAGCCGGTTCGTCAACCAAGTCATCAATCTCGACATCGAGTACAAGTGCAGCACACTTTGAGAAAAGAAGAGTGCCAAGACGAACTCCCAAAAGAACACATCAAGCTCTATTTTCCTGGATATTTGAAACATGTCAAACTGCCTCCCCTTACTTAACATTCATCCCCTCACATCACCTCTTCTCTGTCTAATGGTTCTGGAAGTAGTGAAATTCTCAAAAAAGAGAATGTTGTATAAATTTCCCCAAAATGACCACACAACTTATTAGCTCTTTATATAAACCTACACTGCCACATGGTCTTGTACCGAGACTGTGCCCTCTCCCAAGTCCTCCATTGCATCATCAGTCTCACAGGTGCTATGTATCTGCTCCTTACTCTCGTTTATTGCGTAACCACAGCAATATCATCTCCTCGAGTCATTCTTTCCTCGTGATCCTCCACTGTCCTCCATTACGTCATCCATCCCCAAACTGTGTCTGCTCATTCATACTAACATCCCAAACCTTCTTCTTCTTCACCCAAAATTAACACATTATCTCTACCGTTTCTGATCTTTCTGGAATATGTAGAGTACTTGAAAACTGTAAAAAGATGATTCGAAGCGAGATGTGGCTTATTTGAGTAGTACAACAACTATTTTTGCTCTGAAATTTAGATAGAATTAGTCGATACTAGCTTCAGATTACTGTTTCGCACCTTGGAAAAGCGCTCCAAATCTCAAATGATTTGTATAGCTACTCTACTCTAGATCATTTTCAGTTCTCATTGAATCATAACTTATAGCAGCAGATGGTAAATAACCGGGCCAGTATCGTTTCAGCTTCATGTATCAATTTCCACCGACAGATGGTGATGTACCCAGAACAATACTACCTTGTCTCTCGAGTCACTCCTCCTCGTCCAAGTCCCTCACAGTCCTCTTTTACGTCATTGATTCTCTTGGCTCACTCATTCTCACTCGTTACCTCAAAAATCCATCACATTGTCTCAGCCTTGTCCTTGTCTGAACTTTTCCAGAATTAGTGGCGCTCTCAATGATTGTGAAAAAGTGATTCGAAACAAACTGTGGTCAGTTTCCTATGCCCGAATGGGTCAACCAGCTGCGAATTTCTGTTTCGCACATTAGTCTTGCTAGAAACTTCAAAGGTTTGGGATAGTTTTTCTAGATTCTTTTCAGTTCTTCTAGAACCTCAGATTACATCACCAGATGATAAATGACCCTGTAAACAGTTTTCTTGCTCTCGGTACTGGTTTCTATTGCCAGGTGGAACCCACCAAATACTGTCTCCTCCCCCGTGTCATCCCTCCCCCTCACAGTCATAGTCACGTAATCCACCCCCAAGTAGTGTCTGCTCAGTCATTCTCGTTTGTTGTGTAACCCAACCAATATCATTTCCTCGAGTCAATCCTTCCGCATGTTCCTCCACAGTCTTCCTTACTTGATTCATTCCCGAAGTCTGCGCAGTCATACTCATTAACAACATCGCAAACCATGATTTGAATCAAGTATCGTCCTATTCCAGTGTTATGTCCTAATCCACTTTTTGAAGGCTAAGAAACTTCTAGAAGATTATGATTGCTTCTCACTGTCTGACAGTTTTTCAAAGACAACTAAGCATACCATTGAATTACTCCTGACCGTGAAAAGACTTCCCCAGTTCTCTGTATCAATTCTCACTCACAGGCAGATGGTCTTACACCGAGACTACCTCCTTTTCCAACTCCGTCCTTACGTCATCGATTCTCCCGTGCTATCTGCTCTCATTCTTGCTCATCATGTACGCAATCCAATATCATATACTCTCCGGAGTCATTCCTCCCCTAAGTGACCCCACAGTCTCTTACGTCATCCACCCCTCCCCCCCCGAAACGGTGTCTGCTCAGTCATACTCGTTTGTATCATCCCACATCATCCTCTCCCTTACCCAACAAAAATCATCTCTGCCTTTTCCGAACTTTTCTCTAGTTTTTCGCGATTGGAAAGACCATGAAAAGTGACTTGAAGCAAGATGTGGCCTAATGGCAATGTGACGTGGCGAAAAACGGTGCAGCGGATTCCGAAGCCCACAGGTCGAATTTTGAAATTCTGTCGACACGTTTGGAATCAGCGTGTTCAAATCTCTCAGAATTCTCTATCTCTATTTCTGAGTAATTAACTATAGCTTTGAAATGTTTGTCTTGAAATTGATAATTTCCTACTGTAGATCATCCTTGCCGCCGCTTGACAAGTGTGATGTGAGTGCCATAATGAAAGAATTTTCTGTGAAACTTGTTATAAATGAGTCATTACTAGATTCAGATAACTGTTTCGGCTGTATGGAGAGCTCAAATAACAATCAAAAACAGTTCTGCGGAAGATTTCTGCGTTTCCACCCACCCTCCATTCTTTTTCCACCCCTCCACATTTCCTTAATTTCCCGTGGTTTCACCGTCTGGATCACTTCTCTCTCACCAGGCCACGCCCCTCCCGGTGTTGCCTTCCCCCAATCATTCTTCAAATCGATGTGTTCCTGCGATCGTCTTTTTATTGCATCATTTTCCCCATTTTTTGATGGACATTGCTCGTCATTCGTCTCCCATCTTTTGCCACGTTTCATTGCGTTCTTTCTTCTGCGTTTTGTCTCCCCGGGATCACTTGCTCTATTGATTGTACATTCAAAAAAATTGGTCTTCATACATTTTCCGTGTTTTCTACTGAAAATTTCCAGCTTTTGACCTCTTTCTGACACGTTTTCCCGTTATCATGATAGATTGTTTTCCATTGCCACGTGTCCCTGTGAAAATCCGATTCATCTTTGCTTTTTTAGTCCCATTTCCCAGAGAGAGTTAGAGAACTGTTTCTGAAGAAGCGCAGAGTTTACGACCCCCTCTCCCCCTCCTTATTTCGCAATTTCTGCCCCTAGATTTTTTTATCAGTGAAGCGCATTTGCTTTGGCGCGCTACCAATTCAAATTCCAAAAAATATTGTGGAGTGGTCTGGCCTAAAGTTATGGTTTCCGCGGATTTTTAATGGTTTACCGTGGGACCTTGACTCTTATCTGACCTTTCTCATCATTGCTAGCTCTTTGATCACATTCTATAAATTCCGTGGATTTTTCTGTTGCCCTAATCGATGATCCCTTGTAATCAATTTTTTTTCAGTACTATCAAGTTTACCAAATCAACCAATGTCTGACAAACCAAGCGATCGAGGAAAGCCCCCGTCACCGTCTCCTCCCTCCATGAGCTCTCTCGGGAGGATCCCAAAGCGCCGAGATCTCCGAGATCGCCAAGAGCAAGGCGAGCCGGAGCCTAAGAGAGGGTTCGTCCTCCCCAACTCCACCAACTCCTCCGAACAAGAGTCGTTCGCTGCTCACGCGACTGAGAAGGTTCAGACGAACATGTTCGCTCTGAATATTGAGGGAATGGCGCCGAAACTTCGCCGACTCTTCTTTGAAGCTACCGTAGTTCTGCCGAATGGAAAGACCTTCTGTCTTAATGACGGACTCGTGGCTGTTTCTGGAGAGTGAGTTTTGTTTTGATTGAGCTAGTCTAACTCGAGAAGTCCGTTTCTTTCCAACCCTATTTGCACTTTTTATGATGTCCATAGATAGGTATTAGCACGCTGAATAACATTTCTGCACTTAATTTTTGCGAAAACCACTTTCTCAGGGCATTTTT
Source organism: Caenorhabditis panamensis (assembly GCA_900883565.2). Lineage (NCBI taxonomy): Eukaryota > Metazoa > Nematoda > Chromadorea > Rhabditida > Rhabditidae > Caenorhabditis > Caenorhabditis panamensis. The sequence goes on along the minus strand of LR538071.1, from coordinate 10,037 downwards.
GGGCACCCGAAAAAGCCCAAGATCAGGACTTTGAGGACCTTTTCAAAGTGGTTCCCTGTGGTTTTCAGAAGATCCAAATGGTGCTGAAAACAGCCTCAAACTGCCAATTTCGAAGTTTTTTCAATACTTTGAGTGCTCTCAGGAAGTGATCTTAGCAACAACTGCGCATGTAATAATAAACAGCAAAAACTCTCTACCAATTTTAACGTTTTCAGATTTTGATTTCTACTTTAAAAAAATATTTTAGATTTTGATTCTGACTAAAACTTTTCGATTCTCAAAACAAGTCTAACCCTCAATTTTTAGCGTCAACTCACACCACCGCCGCATCGGCCAATACCATCTCTTCCGCAAAGTTCACTCGAAGTACCGTGATTCCATGTTCGCCGGCAAGGATCTCGACAACTTCGCGTACGATAATGCTGCAACCATCTACACTCCCGAGAACTGCTTTTCTGGATCCGAAGTTGTTGTCTGTGAGCTGAAACAGGCCGATTTTGACGATAACGAATGGAAAGTCGTTTCAAAGTTGGCGCGCCGCAAGGAAGCCTACTTCTCCATCAAGGTCGGCTTAGATAAAGGAGATTTTGTCTACACTAAGAAGATGGGAGACGTGGCGAATTGGATGGAACTCACGAGAGCCGTCGAGATCATCACTTCTCAGATTCTCAACTCTCCGGAGTTCCTTCAATTCGGGAACAAGACGTTCCCCATCAATCAGCCACCTCTGGACCTCAACGATCACTGCGCGGATCTTCGTGCAGGCTTTGCCAAAGTCTCCCGAGTCGTTGAAGGCCCTGATGGTCGTCCAGAAGTTCTCATGACGATTGACTCAACCCGTTCTCCATTCTACAAACCAACATCCGTCATCAGATTCGCGCTGAACAAGTTGGAAGAAATCAACAATCCGATTGTCTCGACTCGAGGTGGACGCGGTGGAAGAGGTGGATTCAGAGGAGGACGTGGAGGTTATGGAGGAGGATTTGGTGGAAGCAGCTATGGTTCGAATGATCGTAATCGTGATCGCAGAGACAACTTTTCCAACCGTGGAGGACATCATGGAGGAAGATCGGATCGTCGGGACAGTTACCAAGACTCGAGATCCGGAAGATCTGATCGCGACAGCTACGGAAGAGGTCGTGACGATTATGGTGGACGTCGTCATGATGATCGTCATGTCTCTAGAGATTCTAGAAATTCTAGAGACCGTCGCGATGCTCCTCGAACTTCTCGTCGATCCCCCTCTCCACCTCAAGACACTCAATCAGACTACACCTCCGCCGACGTTTCCCGACTCGATGACTACCTCACCAGTGATCGCCCAAACACCGTCAAGGATCTCATTGATCGAGGACTGAACGGACTGTATTTAGAAGCGGTGCATCTGTCTGGAGGAGCCAACAGTATCATCAACGCTTATGGTCTTGCGCCGAGTAATGCGGAGAAGTGAGTTCGAAGTCCTTTTTTCCAGACCTATTTGCGATTTCTATGCTGTCAATAGATAAATCTTAGCGCGCTGATCAGTGTTTCAGTACTTTATTGTTGAAAAGGCGCTTCCTAAGAGTACTTTCGAGCTCCCAAAGTCTCGAAGGCCCAAAACCCGGTGTTCGGAGGTCTATTCGATGGAGTTCTCGGTGGTTTCCCCGTGGTTTATAGATAATTCAAATAGTGCAATAGGTAGATTTGAAACTAGACTGTTGATCCTGAACAGAATCTAAACATATCCAAGAAAAATGTTTTTTTTTCGAAAAAAATTTCGACCATACAAAAAAAAAATTTTCAACAAAAAAAGTTTTTCCGAAGTTTTTATATTATATTCAGGATTGATAATTTACGTTCAGATTCATTTATTTCACTATTTGCACGCTCTGAAGAGACCAGAAACCTATCTAAACCTTTGCTCAAACTTCCGATTTTGAGACTTTTTGAAATTTTCGACATAGTATTTGGGACCCAAAAATAGTCCTTAGGAGACTTATTTGGCAAAAACTTTCCGCTGAATAGTTTCTCAGCGCGTTGAAATTGATTCATAGCATAAGAAGAGCAAATCGGCTAGTTTAAACCATGCAAATTCATCAAAACGCAACCTATCCTATCCAATTTTCAGCACCGTCTTCACCCACGTCGAAAACGACATCGAACAGGAGATCTCCGTCAAGCAATATTTTATGATGAAGTACAACATCCATCTACGATACCCCAAATTCCCACTCGTCTACTCCAAACGCATGAAAACCGTCAATTACTTCCCAATGGAGCTTCTGCGAATCATTCCCGGCCAACGCATCAATGCCGCAAAGATGAGCGCCAATCTCCAAGGCGCCATGACCGGGCAGAACAGTGCCATGCCACTGGATCATGTCAAATTGATCCAGAACATTCTCATGAACAGCCTCTGTCTGGAAAATAACAAATACCTCAAATCTTTCGGAATCGGAGTTCGCGTTGTGAGCGGCAGAGATGGCCCAATGATCCCGTCCAGAATCATCAAGGCCAAGATTATCTTCCCGGCAGAGATCAAGTTCAAAGAAGAGACCTGCACTCCACAACCAGGCAACGTTCGGATCAACCCAAGGACCCCTCATTTCGTCAGACCTGCTCGGATCCGAATCGTAGGAGTCATTTTGTTCGATGGGATCCCACATCGGGATGGAGTGTAAGTTTTACATTTTTCACACAATTTGAAGAGGGTTTTGGTGGTTTTCAAAAAATCAGATAGAGTCAAATATAGATTCAAACTTTTTTCATCAATCCTTGAAATGTTTTGAAAAGTTTCGAAAAAAATTTTTTTTAACCCTTGAAAAAAGCATTTTTCTGAGAAAAAAAAATTTTTGCAGAATATTACAAAACCTGATCAGGAATGAAAAAAAAGAGTTTGAACCTGTTTTTAACACTATTTATACTTTCTGGGAACCACCGGGAACACTTTGAAATGTTTTCAAACTGTTTATTTTGGGTGTTTTCGAAACTTCGAGGGTTCAAAAGTGCTATTAGGAATCGGGTTTCCGACACTTCCCTAGTTCCAAAGTATGAAAAAAAAACTGTCTTTTATTAGAAGCTATTCACCCCGATAAAAGTCTTAAAAATTCTAGAAAAAAGTTTTTCTTTCAAGAATTTTCCTATAATTTTTTTTTATAGAAATTTTTTTCTTCAAAATCTGAGGACCCATCAAAATTGGTCCTTATACTCCAGATTTTTAGATTTTTCGGGACTTTGAGGACTCATTAGAAGACGTTTTCAGTGATTTCCAGAAGATTCAAATAGTGTTAAAACTATATCAATTTTTCATCTTTCGATTCAAATAATTCTCTAGAAGATTCCAAAAAAAATGTTCCAAACTTTTGGTTTTGGAAATTTCTGAAAAAACATTTCAAATTTTTTTTTCAGGAACTTCTGCCGCTCCCTCGCCCAGTACTGCGAGGAAACCGGAATCCGTGTCGACCACCCCCATGATCGTTGGCCAATCCGTGAAATGGACGCATCGGATCACTCAGCTCTCAAGAAACGGATGGTGAAGTGGAAGGACGATCGTGTCTCGATCGTTATCGGAATCTGTAAAGATAAGAAACCAGATGTCCACGATATCGTGAAGTACTATGAAGAGAGCATCGGGATTCAGACACTCCAACTCTCCAAAGATTCCGTCGACAAGATGATAAGTGGTGGAGGTGGAAAGCAGACGAGTGACAATGTGATGAGGAAGTTTAACCTGAAATGCGGAGGGACGAACTTTCATGTGAAGGTGTCGCAAAACGGATGTCACAGTGCCACAAACATGCAGAAGAAGATATTCTCCAAAACCCAATTCGTCGGGTTCGAGATCTCCCATGGAACCTCGAGAACTCTGTACGATCGATCCCGAAATCAAATGGACGGCGAGCCAGCAACCGTCGGCGTCTCCTACTCCCTCAAACACTCCACAGCACTTGGCGGCTTTAGCTACATGCAAACACAGGGCCAATACCAGCTGCAAAAGCTTTCGGAGAAGTTCCCAGACTGCATCAAAGCTTATAACGAAGATGCTGGATATCTCCCGGAGAAGATCGTGATCTATAGAGCCGGTATTGGAGAAGGGGACTTCGAGAAGATTCGCGAAGAGGTTGAGGAGATTCGGAGCACGTTCGCAAAGATCGAGGAGGGATATGCCCCCAAGTTAGTGGTCCTCGTAGCACAGAAGAACTCGCATCTGCGCATTTTCCCCGAAAAGATCCGATTCGGGAAGGCGAGCGAGCAGAATGTCAAGTCAGGAACTTGCATCGACAATCTCCCAACCTCTGGAGGATCGGAGGAGTTCATTCTGGTCTCCCAGTCAGCGATGATCGTGAGTTAGATCTATTTACATTTTACTTTTTTTTCAACACTCTTTTTTTCCAGGGTACCGTCCGCCCCTGCAAGTACTCCATTCTCATCAACGATCCGTCCTGGACCAAGAACGAGATCATCAACCTGACCTATTACCTCGCATTCGGCCACCAAGTCTCCTACCAGCCACCTGGAGTCCCGGATATCCTCTACGCGGCGGAGAATTTGGCGAAGCGAGGAAAAAATAATTGGAGCGTTCACAAGTAAATTGAAAGAGTTTAACCTTAGCCGGAGCCTCGTTTTCCAGGAGATTCGTGAATATGCAAGACGAGTATTATATGGCCCTCCGTGGCCACGAGCACCTGATCGACCAGGATATGGGAGAAGACCTCGCCGACGCCATCGTCAGCCACATGTCGGAGGAAATGAACGCTATGACCATTTCGAGACGCAACTTCTGGGCTTAGAAAGAAACCATTATCCGTTCCCACTCTCGTCCGAGTTTAAGTTCCCTCCCCCTTCACAATGTTTTCTCAAAAACACCAGGATTCTTCTACGCATTCTCGTCTTTCTTTTGCCATTTTGGCCAGTTATCATCGTTGTTTTATGCTAATTCCCCCTCCCCCTCCCAATCTTCCCGAAACCACTCCCCGTTTTACCTAGAATTTCCTATCATTATAGCACTTTCTCCCTTTGTTTCTTATTGTTTTTCTCGAGTTACCTTTTGTCATATTTCTCCACTATCCCCAGTTTTTTTACTTTCTTAAATTCCCCACACTTTCCCCATACTTTCCCAAACATCACGTTCCTCTGAAATTTCCCTTGGAAATCCAACATATTGTATCACTTCGCTTCCTGTTTTTGGTTATTTTCTCCCGAAACCACCTTCTCCCCCATTACCCAATCTTTTTTTTATCCTTTTTCCTCCTAAGTAATCCTGTTTTTTCTTAACGTTCCCTTTTTT
>LR538070.1:111-296310 GCA_900883565.2 Caenorhabditis panamensis | reverse complement strand
TTCTCAAAATGTTCACTTCTCTCAGAGAATGCGTCATAACACTTTGCCTCGTCGTCGTTCGTTGTAAGTTCCTCTCTCCTCTCCATTCCTTCGATTTACGGGTCTCGGCCCGGATGGATGATGAGAGTGGCGTAATACGATTAGGTAAGTGGCACTTTTTGAGTATTTATGCGCGCCGAAGAGGTAAAAAAGAGACCGCTGATGGAGAGCGGCAGACGATTATTGACCTGGGAATGAGAAGGAAGAAGCGACGAGTCTGATGTTCACGGTTTATGACTTTCTGATGTGGAGAGGGATTTGGGAAGCTTCGAATCGAAAGAGTTTCGGAGGAATTCCGAGGGATCGAGTGTGATGGAAGGGGGTTCTAAAAGTTGGGAGCTCTCTAGAGAGCTGCATGATCATCGTGACTTCAATAAGATAAAACTTGCGATCAACATTCTTCAATTATCAAAAACTTGTCAATTTAGTTTTGCAAATTTGTATTTGAAAAATTTGGGGTGTTTTATACTCATTATTTTGAAGTCTAGACTGATGTCTTCGATTTCCTCCAATTCCAAAAGGAAAATATTACAGTACTACGTCAAACTTCAAGGCGCATGCTCTATTTTATAAGAAGGTCTCGCCACTATTTCGATTACAGTTGCGAATCTCTAGAAGATTTTCACATTTTGTCCAATCTTTCCCCGGCTTTTTCTTTATTCTTCGCTGTTCATCTTCTATTTTTTCTGAATTGCTGGCTTCTTTTCCATTCATTCGCAGCAATTCATTTCGAAATCGACTGACGCATGGCCCGGTTCCCTTGTTTGAACTGCCGCCCGCAACTGCGCCGCGTTGCGTACGTGCGTCGCGGCTCCAGCTGGCCCTCCTCGCGGCGAATTCTCTCTCGCCAGGACACCACGCTGTCCCCAGACTTTCCAGTTCGTCCGCATGTTTGATTTGTCATCTTTCCTCCGAAATATCTTCTCTACACCCCAAATTCCTTGTCCGTTCTGTTAATTTATCGATTTTTCCGTGAAATATGGCTTCTCCCACGTATTTGTCATTTCAGGGTACTAAAACAGCAAAACAAATGTCGGATCCGGTAGCAGATTTCTTGGCCCGTGAGCAAAACCTGTTCGCCGATTTTGATGGAGCCCCACCAGCTGAAGCAGCCGCCGCTGAGCCAGGTAATAATTGACCGCTGACGACGAAATGGATGACTCATTTATTTTTGCAGTCGTCGCCGCCGCTCCAGCCCAAGACCTCGAGGATGATTTCGGAGACCTTCAGGTGAGATTTTCGAATAAATTTGCGAAACAACCGACGAATCTGTTAATTTTCAGATTGCGGCCGACGCGCCACCACCAGCCGTGCATCCAACCGATTCAGGCGTCGATTTGGACGGACTCTTGGACGACAACGCCGCCGCGCCAGTCATCGTTCAGCCAGAAGAGCCGGTTCTGAACGGATACAACGGAGCACCGTCTCGTGGAAGCTCGACGGGACCATCTCCAGTTCTGTCCACATTGCCAAGAATCGAGGCGGAGAAGATTCGTTTGTGGAAGGCCGAGCAGGAAAAGTTGCTGGCTGCGAAAGGTAATTTTCCATTTTGTGTATTCGTATTAGAATAATTTTTCCAGACGCCGCTGAGGAGAAGAAGAAGGATGAGCTCCGTGCCAATGCAAAGAAGGAGTTGGAAGATTGGTACAAGCAACGCGAGAAGACCCTCCAGCTTTCGCACGAGGAGAATCTGTAAGTTTTTCACTTGTGTTCTGTAGAAGATGGTAACGCTTTTCTAGGAAAAACGAGAAGGCAAACCAGGAGTTGTTCGCCAAGCAACAAGACGGAGATGCTCAGTGGGAGACAGTCAACAAACTGGTTGACCAGCAGAAGTCGAAGAGCGGAAAGGATCTGAGCCGTCTGAAGACACTGCTCGCTGGTTTGAAGCACGCCGGAAAATAAGTTATTACGCTCCTGTCCCCTATCAAGACCAAACCTGTCGCTTTTTGAATATTGCTCTCCATCACCGTTTTTCTATTTACTTCAAACTGTTGTCTTCGCATATTCGCTTCCTTTCTCCATTTTTCTTGTCTCCTACCGTTAACTTATTAATGTATTTATGAGCACAAGTAGTCAACTCTCCCCTTTCCCCCATTCGGTTGTCATTCACTTTCCCTCCAGCCACTATCCTTATACAGCACCCGCCCTCTCTCCGAGACCATTCTAATCAGTGTGTTCGAGCTCGATTGTTCCGATAATCTTTCCTTGTGATAGTAGAAGATGAACCGTTTTATTTTGCCATTCCTCTCCCAAAGCTTCCCTGTTTTAGCGTACTGTCCCGCTAGTCCGATTCTTGCTGGGTGTTGTGTTGTGGCATGCTTTCTCCGTTGTCTTCTATTGGAAATCTGTAATTCTAAGAGCCACAACACAATGCCTGGCGGTTTCAGATGAGTTTCGGAGACGAGAATCCGACGTTCGAGGAGTTGATGGAAGTGGTGCAGAGACAGCAAGAAGTGATCGAGCTGTTCGAGGAACAAGTCGCCGCGTGTCGGATGGAATCGGAGAAACTGGCAGAGGAAGGAGACAAGAAATCGGAGATTATCGAGATTCTCGAGAACCGCGAACAGCTTCTGCGGTCCGAAATTGAGGCGTTGAAAGTAAATAAATACAAAGTTTCCACTCATATTTCATATTTATCGTTTCGTCCCTGGTCCCGTGCATTCGTAAACAATAACATAAACGAATTGGTGAATCACAGAACGAGAAGGAGCAACGAGTGGAACAGAAGAACGGGGAGAAGGAGGAAGTGACGGACAGCGAGTTGGAGACTGTCGGGGAACTTCGGATGAAGTGCAAGGAGGTATGTGGAGTGCTTTGTGTTGTGGGTAAGAGATCGGTGTACGTAGCTTTGAATTCAGATGGCTTATGAACTAGAAAGACTGAAAACTCGACAAGACACATTGGAGATTGAACTAGAGACTGAAAAGAAGAATCATTCATTTGTACGAACTGAACTCGAAGAAGAGAAGAAACAGAGAACAGAGGAACGGAGGAAAATGGCAATTGCAATGGAGAAAATGGAAAAAGAGATGAGAGAAACACGGAAAGAGCACCAGGAGAGCTTGTCAAAGCAGCAAATCGAATTGTGTCGAGTGAAAACGGATTTGGAAATAAAGGAGCAACGGGAGAAGCAATTGGAGAACCATTACGGGGATGTGATTGCTGAAATGGCGGAGACGAGGAAGGAGAAAGCGACGGCGATGGCCAGGAACACGGCGATGGCGGCGGAGAATGCGGAGTTGAAGACGAAGATTCAGCAGTTGATTGTCAGGTTGCCGAGGAATGAGCATGATATTGATGATATGAACAAGTTGTTGGGGGATCAGAGTCATTTGATTGCTGCGTTGAGGGAGGAAGCGAAGTTGTTGGCAAGGAAGGTCGAATCGGATGCGAGGGAATACAGGTGAGCTGGGAGATCTTAGAAAATCTATAAATATAAACGTAGTCGGTCGGCGAGAGAGGTGAATGGGGTCTATAAAAGGGTAACGATGATCTGAGATTCTTATAAAATCTATAAGTGAGACCCTCTGTACCAAGTGTGTCAATCAACAGCAACACAATACAGGTGGACACTACTCGTGGCGAAATATTAGAAAATCTATAAAGTCTTCTTGTATACCAATCTCTAGTTATAATATTTGCTTCCAGACAAACGATCAAGGTGCTGAAGAACGAGAAACGGGAGCTGGAAGGCCGTATTGCAAACTTTCTTCACGTTGAGTAAAGAATCTACGTGAACTAAACTTACCGTGTATTTCTTGTAATGTGTATATCCACCACACTTATCTGTTTTGTGAATAAATCTAACTTATTTCGCCAGTTTTCTTCAATTCTAAACCAAGGATCATTCAGAATGTCATTGTAAGTCCATGGATCTTATCGCTTGAGCCCTACAGTCCCGTTTCAGGTTGATTACAGTAATATCGTTTGTCCAGATTCTCCTGCTCGCCTGCGCTTTCACCGCTTCAGAGCACAGCCAACACGCCGACGAGAATGTCAGGTAGGCTACAGAACACGACCAAATGTAAAATGTCCGTGTTTTCTCTAACCGAGACCACGGTTCTCTCAAAGGCCTCATTGTTAGGGCGAACCGAAGCCCGTATAGCTCAGTGGCAGAGCGTCTGTCTCGTAAACAGAAGGTCGGCGGTTCAATCCCGCCTGGGGGCATTCTTTTTGGGTTGTCACTTCGCATTCGGATGATTCTTTCCCTCTTTTACATTTTGCCCATCACAGAAACACAGTCGACTTCGTTCTCCTCGTCCATTTGGGAGTGTCAATGGCATTGGCAGTGATGTCGATGAGATGGAGAGCGGTGACGCCAAACATGATTGGACTCTCGCTGTACACTTTCGCAGGTGCGTGTGTCTGCCGCCTGATTGGCTGATAAGGATCGTCTGATTTCAACTTTATACCCCAACTTTTCAGGTTCTCTGTCCCTTTGTCTCATCAGTCAGAACCACGAAGGATTGGAGAGTGGACAGTTGGCAATGTGGTCTGGAGCACTGACGGCTTCAGGATTCTGCTGCTTTGCAACTTGTTGGTGGAAGGTCTATCAGGAGAAGTTCCAGAACCTGTTCTGATAAGATGCAATAAACGATATTTCAGTTTCCAACTCCTTGTGCATATTTTATTGTCAATTTTCAAGCGCGTGAAAGAAAGAAAGAACGGGGCGGGAAGGGGCATACGAAACAGTTTCGAAATTTGGGGACAGAAGAAATTTTGAGAATTTTCAGAGAAGGGGCGGGGGAAAGGGGGACAGAAAAGAACTAGATGGCAGTGGGAGCGCTGGCGTTTGGAGGTTCTCCCACTACGGGTGACCTAAATGGGTCCCGTCACGAAAAGCCGACGATACAGTGCTTGACTCTTTTCGGTGGCAGGGAAGGGAAATAAAGAACATGGAGAAAGGTTCTGAAATCATAGAGAGTTCTTCCGGTTGTGGAGCTGAACCATTCGCTCCTCCGGACGATACAATTCCACTTGTCAATTGGGGATACATGGAAGATTCGAGGGGAGTAGATGGGCGGGATAGATACAAATGGAGTAGGTGGATGAGAGGGGACTAAATGAATGACAGAGGTGGGACAGATTGTACGTCGTGACAAAACCCGTGTGCACGGAGAGCGAACGGTTGACAATTTCACAGTCAAGGGCGGGAATGAACGGTTTCTTCATGGACTCGATAGGATCGAAAGGGGGACAGGGGCGCTGAAAAGAGAGAAAGAGAAAGGAAGAGAGTGGTGGATGGGGTTCATGGGTGTTGGAAGGGGAAAGACGACGTAGTAGTGGGTCCTATGGACACGTGGCTCCGTGAGCGACGCCACGTGGATTGCTCCACGCGTCGACAAACTCGGTGCTGTCGTTTGACCAGTCAGATTGCAAGCAGGGGCATGAGACTCTTTGTGTTTGGTTGTCTACATGTTTCGTGGAACCCAAGGTGTATGAGTGATGAGAGAAGGAGGAAGAGGTACAGGTCTAGACGGGGAAGAAAAGGACAGAAAGATTCGGGAAAGGGAAATAAAATATGAGAGGAAAAAGGAGAAATCGCTAGCTGGTGGTAGACTACTTCCGGTGACGATTACAACTCGGCGAGGATTGATTCTTGTAGATGGAATTGATGGAGTGGAGCAGTGGTGGAGGTGGAGAGAGATCTGGAACAGCATGATATACAATCAGATCAATTTCGCTTTCTTACCTTAGTGGTCCAAAACGTCAAAGGATACAATGCTGAAGCTGGATTCAGATAGATACTCGTATCGGAAAGTCTCCAGGCAGGCTGAGAAGATGATGGATGAGGCTGCCATTTGATCCATGAACCGGACCACTCCAGAAGAATCGGCCGAGGGTTTACCCACCGTTCGAGAGAACAGGAGGTCTTACATTTCTCTGAAACAAGACGACTTTAGAAACGAAAGTTGAAACGAAACGGGAGGAGACAAGGGAAAGGTGAAATGGACGGACGGGACGCGCGGGAGACACTGACGGTGGTGGTCGATTCGGAGGTGCGGATGGAAGAAGGGAGATAGAGAGAAGGCGACCGGCGGAGGGGCGCGAGACGCCAGGACCGGTTCCGTTGCAGTCAGTAGTAGCAGGAGCGCTGCGATTCGCGTACGTACACTTGGCTAGGCGTTAGGCTTGCCTAGCCATCATCTGATGGGATAGTGGCAGTGGCGGCGCGGGGAGAGGGCATGCGGCGGCGACTACTGCCGCTGCTGCAGCTGAAGCTGAAGTTGGCAAGTTGCCAGACGGCGACGACGCCGAATGAATGCGCGTTTCAAGCGGAAAGGGGCGGAGGGGCCGTCCCGTCCCGCGAGCAGCAAGCTCATCGATCCGTGGCGCCAGTCTGCTGGCAGCGAGCCAAGTCTCTGAGAGAGTATGACGACACGGGAAACATAGAAAATGGGTGGGGCCGACGTGTCGCCGGCGGCGTCTTCTTCGCCTCCTTCATGTCTTCGCTTCTTCTTCTTCTTCTTCTACGCCTTTTTCGCTGTACGAAACGAGAAGAAACGCAGCGAATATTCGAAACTGCGTGTGCACGTCTAAGTCTCCAACGTCTTCCCACTGACTTGCTCACGGGCTCAAGACGCGGGGAGAAGGAGGCGGTGTAAGAGTAGGAGGGAAGGGAGAGGCACTTCCAGGAGCCGAGAGAGGCGGATTTCAATTTCGTGTAATTGCTTTCTGGAGCAGAGCAAAAGCTCGAGCAAAAGTGACGCGTGGAAAGCGTGAATGTGTGTGTGTGTGTGTTTGTGCGCAAGTGAGACTGAAAAGACTGAAAACAGAAAACACCGAATGCGTCATGGAAGTGTGAAAAAGGATAGAAGAGTATGGAAAGAGAGAGAGAGAAAGAGGGAAAGAGGATGGAAGGATTGGCGGAATGCCAGGAAAAAGGGAAAGAGGGAGAGACTATGTGTGTCACATTCATCAAAAGTGCAGTAGAAGAGGAGGGAAAGCGGAGAGTGAAAGTGAATGAATTCGAAATCGAGTGTCGGGGGAACGGAGACGCAGACGCGTTAGACGGTATTTGATCACGAAGAGCAAATAATGTTGCGGAGTTGAGGCTCTCTGCAGAGCAGCAGTTGAAACAGTTTGGAGACGGACGGCCGGTGAGAGACAAAAAGTCACTTTCTTTCTCTTTGTCGAGTCGAGTCAAGAAGAAGAGAGGGCCGATCAGAGCAAAGAGCTGACCGAAAAGATCAGCTGGCTCTTTACTATGGGGGAGCTCCTGGAGTTCCTGGGAGTGAGTGGGGAGAGAAGGATCGAGATCAATCATCACTCAGGGAACGACTGGAAACTTGCCGAGCAGTTGGTGTGAATCAGCTTATCATGTTGGCCAATAGTGGCTCATGGAGGCGTGGCAAGCTGCTGAGCCATAATTAATAAGAATGTTCTGGAATGTTGTCTAGATCCTCATCGAGAATTCACTTTCTTTCAGATCACAAGTTGATTCACAACATATAAAAAAACAACTTTCAGTGTTTTCTCTGATGTTTGGTCGTAGCGGATGCAACAGTAGACAGACACAGAAACAGCTGAACAGGGCCATAAATAAGAGTGACCGACGTCTTGTTTTTCAAAGATTGATGCTTCTTCTAGGGGTTCTCCCATGACTCATACACTCCCCACATCGAGAACGTATCAGTCCCAGACCATGATGTCGTAATGGCTCTAATCCTAATCCTTCCTTGTCGCAATTTCATTTAGCTCTGGCTCTCAAGATCCATGAGATTAGTCACTTCTTCCGTCACTTCATTGCTTTAACGTGCTCAGTTTGTTTTCGTGTGGTTCAGCCACCGTATGTTTTCTTTTCCATGTAATGCCAAGTTCAAGCTCCATCGATCATCGAGCTCGAGTTGGCTCGGCTCGGCATGCTCGCTCGAGAGTCTCTAATCTGCCCTCGCAATTCTGATGTGGTCTGCCCTTTCCTCTCCGACGGAATGCACTTTTTCAGATCGTTGGAAAGAAGAGGAAAAGAGAGAGGGAGCCGTGTTTTGGTTGTCCCGTCGTCTCTGTCGCTATTTTTTGTTTTTCGCTCGACGTTTTTTCAGAGGAGGTAACGGGGCGCCCAAGGGAGACAACAACAAAAACAAAAAAAGAGAGCGAGGGAGAGCCTTCCGGTACACTATTTCTGTGACTATTTCGTAGTAGTAGTCGGTGGCAGCGGAGGGAAACTGGTGTGGCAGTAAAGTGGACGAGGGATGCAGTCTTCCACTTCAATTATTTCTGGAGCCAAGCCCGTGGAGCTGGATGAATAAGCTATACGAATCGGGAGAGGGTATGGATGCGAAAAAAGTGCATACCAATCAGGATTAGGGAAGGCAGACTTCAAGCAATGATGTCAGAGAGAGTGTTCTAGGAAGAAGACGGATGGGGGAGGAGAGGGGGAAGAAGAAGTTCTAGAAGAGAAAGTTGAACGAATGGACAAATAGAAGAAGAGCGACGAGACCATTACGAATGGACTGAATTGCATGGGAAATGCAGATGACGAGGGGTATGATGACGTGGGCCGGAAGGTTTACGAGCAAGAGGGGAGGAAGTGTTTATGTTTTCTTTTTTCTCATGTTCTTTGAAATATGAGACAATGGTCAAGCATGTGACCTTTTTCAGCTGTTTCTTTATATGTTTTGGCAAGATCAAACATCGAAAAACACTTGAGAACGTTGTTGAAATGGCTTGAAGGTGTTCAGCACTAGATTCTGCCACTTGAAACTTGAGAACTACAAATGAGCAGTCACAAAAGGAGGTGTTTATACTGTCAGTTCTCAAAGCGGGGGTGGAAGGAAAAAAAGAACGTGTAGGTGCCCAAATGTCCGACAATGACTCATTCAGACATGTTGAAATGTTCGAATGTTTCTTGGTTTTTTAGTGGTCAAGGTTGGAAAAAGGGATTACGAATACATGTAATATTTGTCATGATTTATTTTATTTTGTTTTATTTGATTTCGCAACAAACTCTGCGCAACAAAAAGTTGGAGGTTACTCAAATGAGTGACACGCGACCCGCAGCGGTAACTTTCGAAAGTACACAGTACCGGGTACCGCGCGGTATCCTTCCGCGTTCTGCGTCTCCCACGGGACAATTGTTCCTTCGGTGAATGGCCAACTTGCCGCCTCATCATCATCCTGTTGTCTTTGCTAATCGGTTAGGAGCAACTGTGGTTCCTGGAGAGAATAGCGGTCTGGAAGAGGGGATGGAGGATGAGTAGGTGATAAGGGATGTACTTCTCTTGGCAGAAGATCACTCGTCGGAAAGCAGGGAATGTGAACATCATAACCATAGTGCTAACAATGGAATGGGTGGAGAAGAGACAGATCAGCAGGTTACAGTAGGCCTCCATTCCTTCAACTTGGAGAATGACATCAAGAAGGAGAAGTCCGATTGGGACAGCTATCCAGATAGCGAGGACAGTTAGCTGAAAGATAAGGTTCAGGAAATTAGAAAGGAGCTTGGGAGCTTGGAACAAAATTATAAATCTACTAGAAACGGTTAGTGGACAGAACAGATGTGTTGTCAGAGACAAAGATCAGAAACTCTGATTCAACTTCTATCGAATCAAACACTTGCTCCAACGAACCTGAGCCACTAAACTGAGCACAGCTGAAATATGTTTAGCATACGTCTTCGCTGCCATAAACTGTCGATGTCCGTGGAGCATTTGTAGAATTTGAATGTAGAAATAGAGAAACAAAGCCACGTAGGACAAGAATGTAAGCACCATTGCTAGAAGAGTCAGAATCAGGGCAGGAGACGAGGTGGAGTAGAGTTCGGAGTTGGGAAGTGCCAGAAGAGGAACCAATCGAGGGAACTGTGCCTTGGCAAGTTGCATCTCCGCATCTTTATCTAGATTTGCACTTCCGAAGAACACAGAGACGAGAAGGACGGGAATGTGAAGCACAAATTTGATGAGATACTTCCAGGAAGAATCGATAATGTTCTTGTTGCCAATTGCAGCGACACTTTGATGTTTTCGGATGAAACTGCACAGAAGCGAACAGATTTGAAGGACGATTAGGGTGAAGAGGGCATTCTGAAGGTTGGGGAATGTTGAATCAAGAATTCAAGTATCTGACTGACAAATTGATAATGTGTGTTTAGAGAGAACCAGGTAGAGTAGAATCCATTGGAGATTCCGAGAAGAGCTGGGAAATAAACGGATGGAGCAACTAGCAGAGTGAGGTGAAGGTCTAGTACGAAGCAGACAGTCTGACAATGAAAACTGTTACTTTTTGAACTCAAACAACAAAGAATTAAAGGTTTTCACCTGAAAGTACAACAAATAGTTGCGATAAGTGCCTATATTGCCCGATTTGAAAAGGATCATGTAGATTGCCAGGGAGTTCATGATGATGCAGAATATACCGGATACGAAGAGAAACCGAATTTCGAGAGTTGCATCGAAAATCATTGAAGAATGAGTGGAAAAGTGATTGTGGAGCGGGAAGACGACGGAGCAAATTGGATAACGCCGATTCATAGGAACGAAATTGAATTTTCCGAGAGACGGAGCAGGTGGATATGCTGATCTTTTGATTGTTAGTTTGAATATCAGTGTCAAAGACACTAGAGTTTGTATCTAGCTCAATCAGAATACTTTATATGACTTTTAGATTATTTAATCCAAATATCAGGAATACTCGTAAGTTGAGAATCACTTGAGAACAGTCATGTCGACGGAGCGGCAGGTTGAGCAGGAGTCGGCTTCACGAAAACGCCTTCTCGGTAGTTCTTGAGTTCATCAATCGACTCCATGATGTCGTCGAACGCCCGATGCGTGAACGCCTTTTTCGGATGCTTGTAGTCGGGGTACCACCGTTGAACGAGTCCCTTGATCGTCGAGACGTCGATGCAGCGGTAGTGGGCGAATGCGTCGAGTGCCGGCATGTACTTCTTCAGGAACAGTCGGTCCATGTAGATGGAGTTACCGGCGATCGGGCTTTTTCCTAAAATTTGTAACTTGTAGAGACTATTTTAAAAAAAAATGAGTTACCTGGGAGAGTATGCAACTTGAGGAACTCGATGACTTCGTTCTCTGCCTGGGTCATCGTGTACTGACTTCCAATGATCTTCTCCATCAGCCCATTTTCGAGGAACGTCTTGCGTGGCCATGGCTCCATGTTGTCGAGCACTTCCTTTGGCTGGTGGATCACAATATCTGGTCCGGTGGCGATTGTGTTGAGCTCCGAGTCGGTCACGATGACAGCGATCTCGCAGAGTGTCTGAACATCTCTGATTGCTTCCTTTTTTTACTAAAACTTGATGAATGCATACCTGCTTATCTACATTGAGTCCAGTCATCTCACAGTCGATCCAAATTATCCGTTGGTCGACTTTGTCACAAACATTGACGAGGGTCGACATTGTCCGCCTGCTAATAGTATTATTGACCGTTTTTAGAGCAGCGGCGAGCATTTTTCGCCTAAAAAAAGGAAGAAAAAGGATGTTTCGAGAGTTTTCAAAGCTTTTAAACGAATTCTTTTGAAGAAATTGTGTAATATTTCATGAGAGTTGCGCGAGGAAAAATGTTGAAAAAATCGCGGCAGTAGTGAATGCAATCACGCCCCACCGCACCGTGCGAAGCGTTTCGAACCGCGACGCCTTCAACGAAATAAAATTTTAAACTTTGCCGACGCAACTTTTTCTTCACTTTTTTCCATAAATTCCTGTCGCTTTGAAACCGGTTTCCGGGTGTCGACAGAACTTTAATCCGCAAGTTTCAAACGTTTCTCTTGTCCTTTTCCGCCAAAATCGAGGAATTTGGAGACTTTTGAAGTGAGTCATTTGTGTTTTTCAGATTGTTTGCAGTGATTTCGTCGTAGTTGATTGAAAATGACGAGCAGCCAGGCTTGAAATGCGGAATGTTGCGAGTAACCTCAAAGCTAAGGTGAGTATTTTCAAAAAGTGTCATAATATCTTTGTGGTTCTGCAGACTGGTTTCACATAATGCTGCATCAACACATGCTCGGTCCGTCGACTTCGTTGAGCGGCAACAATAACTCTGCACTTCAATCTTCCGTTCTCTCTGACGGTAAGTCTTCGTCAAAGACTATTCGAATACAGAAGAGATCACAAAAAATGTGCGGACAAGTGGGGCGAATATTCCGCAGACATTCTGAATTTTTTAGAACGAGAACGGTGTGACCATCTATATAATCAGGAGCTTACATCGCTCGCGAAGTCCCTAAAAATGTTGTCGATCTGTGGAAGATGTGACAGCGTTTTCTTGCACCTGTCCACTTTCCTCCGTTTTCGGGAGATTTCGCAGCACTTCGGGTTGACGAGATAATCTAGAAAACGATCATTCGTACCTTAGAACATCTAAAAGGAAGTTTTGCAGGCGCTCTCCTCTCTCATTCTCAACCCACACGAGAAGAGCTCAAGAAGAGCTTCGAGACGCGAGAAGGTGTCTACCGGAACGTGCCTCCGGCTGAAATCACTCGTCCCCGTCCTCTCGCTCAGTACCACATGTCGGCAGGAATGGCATCGGCTGCCGCCAATCAGATAGCGGCTTCTGGTGCCACAGTTCGTGTCAGTTTCCTCAATTTGGCCGCCAGATTCGATGCTTCGACGAATCCACCGCCCATGAATGCTTCAACTGCGACGACTTCATCCGCCCATGATCCGTTCAAAAAAGAGCCAAATGGGTCGCGATATGAACAGGTGTGCGCTTTGACACGAACCGTGAAAAGATGGAGAGATAGATTAGAAATCGGAAGAAAAAGAATGGATCCTAGATTATTAGAAAACCATCAACACGACATGTCTATCCCACTAACTCGCTATTTATAGGAGGCGGACGACGAGTGGACCGACAAAATCTGCTTCAATGTCGGCAAAGAACTCTACGTTTATTCGTATAGGTGAGTTTCAGCCCGGCTGCAATTCTGACCTTGATTTTTCGGATGTTTTGTAGGGGAACGCACACCGAAGCTGATCTTTCGAGGCCAATCGACAAACGCGTTTACAAGGGCACGTCTCCGACCTATCATGCATTCAATCAGGAAACTGCTACTCCAAGTTCCTGCTCGTGAGTCTTTTGTTTACTTAAAACCACACACAAGTCAAAAATTGCAGACTCATCATCGGCTTCTCATTAGGGCAATTACAAATAATCGATCCGCTGGAAAAGGCGTCGTCGGCGCCGCTCAGCAAACTGTACAACGAGGATCGCTTCATCGAAAAGACGGCGGTCACTTGCATCCGATGGCTTCCAGGTACAAAGTACGCGCCGTTCTTTCCTGCTAACATCTTCGTTTTAGGCGAAAAGAACATCTTTCTGGCATCTTACGTGTCGGGGAATGTGTATGTCTACGACACGAACATTCAACCGACAAACACTGGAAACGGGAATAACAGCTCATCGTCGCCCCCATGGGTTCTGCAAAAAGAGGTATGCCTTTTATAATAAACCGTTCTGAAGTTATCATTTGCAGGGAGAGAAATATGCAATCTACAACTGGAAACCGAGGTCTCAACCTCGAAACCCAATCTGCAGGTGGCAAATCGGCGACGGAGCTATTCATCAGTTCAACTTCTCTGGTCCCGACGCGAAAATGATGGCAACTGTCGGTCATGACGGATTCCTACGCATATTCAACTATCACAGCCAAGATCTGGTGGCGATGATGAAGTCATATTTCGGTAAGTTGTTTGTTTTCGATATTATCCTAGTTGGATCTTTGTAGGTGGATTGTTATCTCTCTCGTGGAGTCCAGACGCAAGGTTCATCGCCACTGGCGGCGAAGACGATCTCCTGACGCTGTACAGCGTGCTGGAGAAAAAAGTTGTCTGTCGAGGACAGGGCCACAAGAGTTGGGTCAGTCAAGTGCAGTTCGATCCGTTTCTCTGCGCAGTGGAGGAAGAATCGGAAGGGATCACGATCAACGGAATCACTTCAACAACCACGTTGGATGATGTGTCGAGAGAAGTTCCGATGCGATCTTCTGGACCAGTTCCATCCACAAGTGCCGATCTCAACTCCGGAATAGCACATGCGACGTCGACTTTCTCTCGATGTTCTCTTGCTTCGTTCAACACGATCGGCGGACCACCAGGAAACCGAGTTCTCTATCGAATCGGAAGTGTTGGACATGACACTTTCCTGTGCTTATGGGATATCACCACCGACATGCTCAATCAGGAGAACGTTCGACGCCATCGCAACTCGACAATCATTGCTCCAATTGCCCATCTCGAAATTCAGACAGGTCCGCTGGGCGGTCGCCTCGAAGATCTTCAAGAAGTGTCACCTGGTGGAATCGGTGCGCAAGCATCTCCGGATGGTGCAGCCTCGCCTCCGAACAACACGGCGCCGCGACCTGAGAAGAAGAAGAAACGATTCACGAAGCGGGCGTTCAACTTTACAAAGTTCGGTTCGAGCAACAACTCGAGTTCTAACTCGAACTCGACGCACAAGGCGATGAACGGATCTGCAGGAGGAAACGAAGGGTGAGTGTTCCGGGTGTTATGGAAGTCGTTCATCAACAAATTCTAGATCCAAGAAAGCCAACCCGTCGCTGATTGCACAGATCAGCTGCTGTCAAGAGACTCGGATGCTAGGATCGAAGTTCTGCCCGGGAATCAGAGACGTACCGATTATTGGTGAGTTGATATTCGTTTACACACAAAACCTACTCTTTTAGAACCTCTTCTCTGCAAGAAAGTCTCTCACGATCGGCTCACAACTCTCGAATTCCGCGAAGACTGTGTGGTCACTGCTTGTCAAGAAGGCTACATCTGCACTTGGGGTCGACCAGGAAAGTGGTCTCCCCCGAAGCGAGACTGCATCAATTCTCCGGGAACTGCAACTCCTGAATGCGGCCAGAAGCAATCAACATCGGCGGCCCCCAACTCATACGCCTATGGACCTGAAATGTCGAACGGAGTGCCGCCGTCTCGTTCGTCGAGTTCCTATAGCAACAGTGAGTTTTCTATTCTTCGGTGATTGGCTAACTAACCATTTGGAAAGCCTTCAGATGAACAACAGCTCCGTTCCCCGAATGCATCCTCTCCGTCGTATCGTGTCGGTGCTGGCACCACTTCGATGTACCATCGGCCAGCGTACGCTTGGCAAAACGTAAACTAACTCCGTCTCATCCGCCCATCTTTCTTCGGGTTCCCGCTCTTTTCAACTAGGTCCCTATTGTTGGATTGAATCCTTGTCTATTTATTTTCCTAATTTCCTAACTTCTATTTCCAAATATATTTCTGTAAAAAGATCTAGGTTGTACATTTTCTCTCTAATACCTTCTTCCAAAAAGTTTTTGCTCACAATTGTCCCCTTTCCAAAAAGACTGAAAAGAATTGCCGTTAGGGTCCATCCGACGCGTGTCTTCTTTCGTTTCTTCTTCCACAAAGCATGTAAACTCTCTCTAATACTCGTATCATTTTTATCGCTTAATTCTCGTCGTAGTTTACAAAAAATCCTGTGCCTAGTTCCCAGTCCACACCCCCGTCGTCCCAAATCTCCGGTATAAATAAAGTGCGTACCTCTTGTTCCTTTCATTATTCTTTTCTTTTCTTCTTATCTCGGTAACTTCAACCGATTCTATATCTTTCTCTTAATTATTATATTTTTCTTGTCTTTTTCTAACCGATACCGTTCAGAATGACTGACAACACTCAAAACGAGAACCAGACTGTGAGCAGAGAGGAGTTGGCCGTCTACGATCGGCAGATTCGTCTCTGGGGAATGGAGGCGCAGAACAAGTGAGTTTCATCTCGTTTGTAATGTTTTTTGCACTCAAATTCGTTTTTCCAGACTGCGAAACGCCAAAGTTCTTCTGATCGGAGGAACCCAGCTCGGAGCGGAAGTCGCCAAGACCATGTCTCTGGCGGGAGTCGACGAGATGCATTTGGTAGACCACCGATTCGTTCAGGAGTCCGACATCGGCTGCAACTTCCTCTACAATGCACTTGTCGATAACACGAAGATGACTGTGAGTTGGATTATGCAATAAATCTTTGCAAAACTACATTTCAGAGATGGGCCGCTTGCTACGAGTTCCTCTACAACATGAACCGCAACGTGAAGCTCGTCGTCAACGAAGAGGATCTTCTGTCACAGCCCGAAGCCGACATCGAGAGCTACGTCCGCCAGTTCACCATCGTGATTATGCTCGACGAAAGCTACGAAAGGACTGTGAAAGTGAACGAGATCTGTCACAAGCATCAGATTCGCTTCATCGCTGGATCCATTTTCGGATGGGTCGGATACGCATTCTTCGATTTCGACGGACACAACTTCTTGACGTAAGTGAAATGTGAGATCTTGTTTTAAAACTGTTTCTATGCTTCCAGGAAAGTGAACGCCCCAGCTCTCATCAGTGAGAACGATGCTGAAAAGAAGGAAATTGATTCCAAAATTGTGGACGTCGAAGACGATGATCGCTTCGAGCCGAGACCGTACGAGTATCCAACTCTCGTCGCTGCATTCAACTCGGATTTCTCTGCAAAGAAAGTGCTTAGAAAGTGCAAGAGAATCATTCCACCATCGTATTTCCTCGTCAAGAGCATGCTTCGGGCATCTCAAAACAACTTGTTCATCGGTGACATGGCAAAGGACATTGAGGGACTGACGGAGATCTGGAAGGAGGAAGTGATTGCCGGAAACCACACTTTCGAAATGCAGACTGTGCAACCGGAGAAGTTCGATCAGTGAGTTTCTAGATTCAAAGAATCCCCTCATCTCTGTATTTTCAGTTTGTTCTCTCCTGAATTCGCCCCGACGGCCGCGTGTATCGGAGGAATGATCGGGCAAGAAGCGATCAAGACAATCTCGGAAGGAAAGCTGCCGATCCGCAACATCTTCATCTACTCTGCTCTCGACTCCTCTGGCATCGCTTGTGACTTCCCACCTGTTTGAGTAGTGTTCTTTTATACCTCTTCCACATCTCACATTCTTCCCAGAATCTCATTTTTAACTTATTCTTATCGCCGGTTGGTTCTATATCATTAAAAATTTTCGGTTTCTTCTATTGTTTTTCTAGCTTCAAAAACTGAAGTCTGGTATCGGCTTCCAGTCTTGGTTTGAACCTGCCCAGATGTGTTTTGACTGGTGCCGGCTACGCCGTCACAGGTAGGCAGCCTCCGACATCTGTTCACCTATGTAGACGTGAATATTTAGTTTGCCGCGATCCGCGGACGGACACACAGAGTCCGAATGATCCACGACTTGGCGCGCGATGAGGCGACAATTTTACAATGTATTGATCTAAATGTTCAATACCATTCCAAGAGAGGTTCACCGCGCTAGGACACCCTCCTCAATCGTCATTCATCGGTTTTCCAGTCAGTAAAGATGGTGTCTCCCGTTTTCCCCGTCATCGACAAAATTTTTCAAAGATTTTTGTTCTATTGTTGTTTCGCCTCTTCTTTTATCTCTTCTAGCTCTCTTCTCCTTCCGTTCTTTCTCCTTTTATCTCTTCTGGCACTTGTTGACGATTCAATCGATGTTCCAGATATTAACTGGGCTTTGAAGGCTTCCGATTCGAGTGTGACTCTTCCTATTTTCGTTTCGTTCATCTTTTCTGGCACATTCAATCGATAGTTTTCAATAAAGAATTTACAAACAAAAATACTCCAGGTGAATTTTATTTAATAAAAATGATGATGAGGTCAATATTTGTGGCTTGGTGGTTTCTGAAGTTATCACTCTCTCCATGATCTCCAGCCTCCGAATCCTGGCGGCGGTGGTCCCGGAGGTGGTCCAGGTGGAGGTGGACCCCAAGGAGGCGGTGGATGATGATGATGCCAATGCGGTCCCCGTCTCCACCATGGCGGTCGTGGTCTTCTCCATCTCTCCCAATCATCGAAATCTTCTCCGCCGTTTCCAGGAGGAGGTGGTCCTCTATCTCTCCAATCTGGGTTCCATCCCTGTGGCTGATTCTGTTCCCAGTCATTCTGTTGTTGTTGTGAAGGTTGTTGTTGTTGTTGCTGCATCCAAGGCGTTGTCTGCTGTACTGGTGGTGCCCAAGTGGTTTGAACCACTGGTTGGCGACGAATGGGAGCAGCAGTGACAGGGTTCATGGGAGGAGGTGGAGGATCAGTGGGAGCTGCGGGAATGCCAGGTGGTCCTCTGAAAAGAAACAAATGTTTTCAATTCTTTCAGTTTGTTCTTCTTGATTCTGTTCTGACATAAAGGTAATCGAAATAGTAATTTGTGTCTTTGGAAATGTTTGACGAATCAAGCAGAAAGCGAAAGTTGAGTGGACTGGCCTCTAAACACTTGCTAGCACGTACTCCAAAGATCAAAATATCATATACAAAACACTCACCTCTGTTCTGATTCTGGAATGACTGCTACGAATAGAAAGAGTACGGAACAAGGAAACAGCTGTCTCATGATTGTCTCCGTTTCAGGTATCTCATCGGGAAATGGTTTGTGATGAGGGGGCGAATGGACAGAAACGGGGGAGAAATCAGAAGAGAAGAAAGAAGCGCTGTCCCTTCTCGGCGCCGGTCTCTTGGCGCCCTGCCCCCAAGTTCGACCATCAACTGAGAATCAGTGAATGGGTTGTAAAGGAGAGAAAAATCATGGGAAAACGAGAGACATAGAGAGGGAAAGATGGAGATAATGTGATTTGAATTAGAGACACAAAGGAAATATTGGAAAGAGTAAGGGAAGTTGGTACGGAACGGACAGAAAAACGTGACAATTGAGAGTAGAACTTTTCAGTGAATCGGAACATGTAAATAGAAATCGGATGTGCTAAAAACCAACTCCAGGACTCCTCCTAGACTCAAAGAACCCTTCAATTATTCTTCTCGACGCCTTCGTTTTTGATGAAAAGCGGGCCCTTCTTCGCTGAGCTGAACCAACAAACAAACCCCTACGAATGGTGTCCTTCTCCTCCTTTTTTCTTCTTCGTTCCCCAATTTTTCGCAAAGATTCATCCACTTTTCGTACCCTCTCTCATGCTCGAAAACAACGCTTCATGACGAATTTCCGATAAAAATAGAGACGGACGGAAGAGGAAAGACAAGGGCAACGTTCACTGTTATTCGAAGATTTCCGAGTTCTGAAACCAGATTCTCTTCATTTTGATGTCCCAGAAAGCGGGTTGTTCCGTCCCCCGATTCATTTCGTGAACATCGTCAATTTGGAGCAGTCGTCATGTCGAATCGGAAAGTCTGTATCGTGAATTGCATCCAGATCTGACATCACTGCAAGATTTGTGAATAGTGAGTTCTTCATCTCGCAGGATGGAATGATAAACTGAAGATAGTAAAAGTACCAGTAATAAACACAAGTGTACTTGACAGATCCAAAAACCAGAAGCTCAGAATGTCAGCAGACAGGAATCATGAATCACAAGTCCACGAGTCCACTTCTTCATTTCAAAGTTCACGTGGGAATTCGAAATTCCCCACATTTGGATTGATGGAATGGCATCGAAATTCCTCGAATAAGCCGCCAAGAGTGACATTGAAGTGGAGGAACTTCCTCAAGTTCTTCTTTTTCTTCTTGCTGTTTGCTTTGTCTCTTTCATCCCCAAAGCTTTTTCTTCCTCCTCAACCAGTTTTGCACATTCTCAATGTATTCTGATCTCGTTTGCATCGTCTTACAGTAGTCCTTCCCAAACCCTTTACATCCTCTTTTCTCGTTTCAGCATCTCCTCCGCCGTAAATCCACCCCATCCAATTTACATTTAGATAGATTCTTGCAGCATTCTGCTCTCTTTCTTCCTTCTTTTTCTTCTCAAGAAAACCCATGAAACTCTGCTGAAATAATGGCTCCGAACAACGCGTCGATGCTCTCGAAGAAGGACATGGACTTCCTCTATCGGGAGGCTTTCAAGATGTGAGTGTTGTAGTTTCCTACCCATCTGCAAATGATTCCCTGCCCCCACATACATGTTTTGTACTTTCCTACATTCATTCTCCTTCCAGGCACGGAGCTACAATGCCCCTCAAGTACTATAGCGAGAGCTCTTTCTATTCCAACAACACTCTGCTCTCGGTGAGCTCTTTTCCACCCCCTTATCACTTTGTTTCGTTCCAGACAGACTTCATGGAAGGTATCAGTTGGCTGACACTTTTCACTCATTTGTTCAGTTATGCATTCAACTTTATCATGCTCTATCTGGTGTCCAACAATCCATGTAGGTTCTTTCCATTTTCTCAGTGTTTTTCAAGGAAGAAGCTAGCATTTTTCCGCGTTCAAACTGTTCTCTTTCAAGCCATCAAAACCAAGTCGTACATCACTCACATGATCTGGGTCGAGCTGGTGCTCAACATCTGTCAACACTTCTCAGTGGAAACTGTTCTCGAAATTGAGGACCAAACCCAAGTCCGTCTGTTCAAAGCAGTGTGCATCTTCTTCATGAGCCTCCAAATGTGGACTGTGAACACCATCCGATACATCATGACGTTTGTCATGGCCACAAATCGATTCGTTTGTGCTGTCGATCCTAGTTTCAACAAGTACTTTGACTCGGAGACTATCACTTTCCTGGCTGTCGGGATCTGGGTAACATCATGTTGTTGTAATATCCTTGCTGAAATCTTTTTCAGATGTTTGCTTTCATCGGTTCCTGGTACCTTCTGCTTCTCGGCTGTTTCCCACGCTTCAACAGCGAGACATTTGCTCTAGACACTGATTGTTATTATCTCAAATGGGTCAGGAAGTCCAATCCGAGTCTAATTTCTAATCCCTTACTTTTCAGCCAGACTTCATCTACAAGTCCCATTACCTTCTGATTCTCACTTTGGCTCTAAACATTATGATTGTTGTCTATGCGAAACTTCGTCGTTGTGGTTGCTTCAAAGTCGGTGAGTTGGTTGGATTGGATTGTACTTTCTGATTTTTCGTGGCTTTCAAAGAACAAAAAAATTTACTTCCTGCTTCTTTACTTTATTCTTTGATTCTGATTCCAATATCTTCTTTCAGCCGTCGCCAGAGTCTCCACGGTCGCTGCAAATCGCCGCTCTCGCCACGAGGCGACATTCATCATCCAGTCGTTCATTGTGTTCCTCTTCATGGCCTATGATGCATTCTACACAGCTCTCCGGAAGGCTTATGAACCGGTGAGAAAACTGTTTCGATTGCCCCTATGCTCAATTTGTTCAGGAGTTCTCCCGTCTGCCCCAAAACCTGCAAATCTTTCTCGGCT
The DNA here is from genome assembly GCA_900883565.2 of Caenorhabditis panamensis. Lineage (NCBI taxonomy): Eukaryota > Metazoa > Nematoda > Chromadorea > Rhabditida > Rhabditidae > Caenorhabditis > Caenorhabditis panamensis. Next base: position 275,166 of record LR538070.1, on the reverse strand, counting down.
GGTTCAACATCTACTCTGCCAACTTTATCAACTTTCTCATCTACTTCATCTTCCACAAAATCAATCGCCAACTTGTCATCCGAACTGTTCTCTGTAACCCCAAGTGGTTGAAAACTCACAAAGTTCGGCCCACGCCATGATTATTTTTGGAGAAATCCGAAACTCGCAAGGTCGAGCCCCCGCCATAACTATTTCGCGAGAATTTCGATGAGGAACCTCATAAAGGAACACATTCCATTTCGTTTTCGCCTGACTTCTTTGATTCGTCGCTTTTCTTATTTCCATTTCGTTTCTATGAGCGCCTGGCGCTTCTTCCAAACACTTTACCCAATTCCCTTGCTTTCCTGATTACTGAAAATGATCTGGCAATTCCCTGCTTTTGCTATTCTCATGCACATTTTTGCTTATCTGTTCAACGGAACACTTCTGATGATGTTGAAACATAGAAGAGGTGATTGTCACTAAACCAATAAACACGTTTTCTAGTCCCTTTCAGTTGTCAATTCGAGAGTCTACATGTTTCACATGATCATTTCCGAACTGTTCATGAACATCACACAAAACATTCTCGTCGAGTTTCCATATTTTTTCCCACAAGACCCTGCATTCTACTCTTTCTGGCCAGTGAAGTTCGTAGAGATCTTCAGTCAATTAGGCTATCAATCGAAATTCTACATTGCAATTCTAATGGCTCTTAATAGAGTGTGGGTAATCTATAAACCTATTGGAAGTGAGGTGTTCAGTACTAAAATGCTCATGATATACTTGACAAGTGGATGGGTATCTTACATCTATCAAGATGAAACTGCAAGGTTCTCATTCAGATTGTGCTTTTCTTCCGCCAAATGATAATCATAATACCAAAAGACTGTTATTTCAAGATGGACTTGATACAGTTCCAAGTCATGGCTGTTTGTGAAAACATCGAGAACCATCAGACCAGAATGCTCATTGTTAGTAGAGTTACTGGATTGTGTTGTGTTGCAAATGTTTTCTTTTAGAATAGGTACATCAGCCAATTCATTCACATTTTGATTCCATGGGTGGCCGTGTTCCTAAACATCGTCGTCTTCCTCTGTATCCGACGGAGAAAGAAAAAGAGCAAGCTGCCAAGGAAGAGTTCCGAAAGAGCACTGGTTATCAATTCTCTTGTTGTATCTTTGATTCTAACAGTCAATTATCTCTACAACTACTTCTACACGTTATTGAAACCGGTTAGTCAACAAGGCATCCTCTGAATTCACAAAAGTGTTCCAGATAATCTCACAAAAGTCACATGCCACGCAATCTGCATTTAGTTTCTTCAACCTCTACGGTTGCTCTTGTTTCAACTTCATCGTCTATTTCCTTCTTGATCCAATTACTCGGAAGTATGTCATCATGTATTTTTCCAAAGACAAACGGAGAGTTTCTACGAGCATCACAGCCGTAACAACTTTTTGATGTGATTGTAATTACTATACATACGTTCTGTTCTCTGTAATCCAGAATGGATGAAAGCTGACAAAGTCCTTCCAACGATTTGATAATTTATTGAGAAATCGTATGAGGAATCTCATAAAGAAACCCATTCCATTTGATTCTCACCTGACGTCTCCGATTCGTCGCTTCTCCTTCCCTCCTTTTTGTTCTTCTCATGAGCATATAGCTTTTCATTTTTCTTTTTCCATTCGTATTATTCTTCTGTATATTAAAAATGATCTGGCAGTTCTCTGCGTTCGCGATTCTCATGCACATCTTTGCTTATCTGTTCAATGGAACACTTCTGATGATGTTGAAACATAGAAGAGGTGACTGTCCCCAAACCAATAAACACGTTGTCTAGTCCCTTTCAGTTGTCAATTCGAGAGTCTACATGTTCCACATGATAATCTCCGAACTGTTCATGAACATCACACAGAACATTCTCGTCGAGTTCCCATACTTTTTTCCACAAGACCCTGCATTCTACTCTTTCTGGTCAGTCAAATTCGTAGAAATCTTCAGTCAACTGGGATATCAATCGAAATTCTACATAGCAATCCTAATGGCTCTTAATAGAATGTGGGTGATTTACAAGCCAATTGGAAGCGAGGTGTTTAGTACGAAAATGCTCATGAAATACTTGACAAGTGGATGGGTAAGTTGCAAGTATCATGTAGAACTTTTAGAAGTTTCTCATTCAGATTGTGTTACTCTTCCGCCAAATGATAATCATCATACCGGAAGACTGTTACTGGAAAATGGACTTGGTGCAGTTTCAAATCATGGCTGTTTGTGAAAACATTGAAAATCATCAGACCAGAATGTTCATAGTGAGCGAACATTTCGGGTATGCATAGCAAAAAGTTTATGTTTAGGACACTTTCATCAGCCACTTTACTCACGTTTTCATTCCATGGGTGGCCGTATTTCTAAACATCATCGTCTTCTTATGCCTTCGGCGGAGAAAGATCAAGAGTCAGCTGCCGAAAACGAATTCCGAAAGAGTACTGGTTATCAATTCTCTGGTCGTGTCTTTGATTCTAACAGTCAATTATCTCTACAACTATTTCTACACTTTATTGGAACCTGTAGGTCATTTAAGAACCTTTTCCGAAACCTCTAATCTTTCAGACATTATCTGAAGAATCAGATGCCGTGCAATCTGCGTTCAGTTTCTTCAACCTCTACGGTTGCTCTTGTTTCAACTTCATCGTCTTTTTCCTGCTTGATCCAATCACTCGAAAGAATATCATAATGTTTCTCTCTAAAGACAAACGGAGGGTTTCTACAACCGTTACAGCTATAACAACTTTTTGATATACATAACTACTGTACGATATTTTATTCGAATAGCCAAAAATTTAGTACGGTAGCGGCGTGAAAGTACAATCGGGAGTTGTATCGGACTCTTGCCTGTTCACTTGATACACCTGAAACATCAATTGTCCCTGAGTTTCCACCATCTCTTACCTTCTGTCTCTTGATAACCTTAACTCTATAAACGATTCTCTCGGCGATAAAGAAGATTATTGATATTCCACACCCAATCAGATAAATGTAGAACAGTTGTTCCAAGTGCTTCTTCAAACTGAGTCGCGTCTTCTTCACCTGGACAGTGATATCTTCTGCTTGTTTCTTCGTTCCATAACCTGGACCAAGAGTGATACTGGCTATCCCCGGCAGGATTTTGAGGAGTGCTTTGTTGAACCTGGAGTTATGTGATAACTATGCAGTCTCCCAGGAAACTTACATCTGGCACAATTTTCTGTTACTGATGCTGAACCCGAATGCCACGTAGCTAGTGATTCCAGTGGTGTCCCTGATCACTGTCAATCCTTGTCTTTTGTCCCAAACACTCACTGCTTCCGGGAGGAACTCAATGTCGTACGTTGAGTAGAATACACCGCCTTTTCTGTGAATCACGATCGTCTTCATACACGTTTATACTTCAATTCAACTCACTGAATCTCTTTGATAAGATCGGCTTCTCTTGCGCGGACTACAATCGGATTTATCGCCAATGCTCTCTCAATGTTTCTCTCGTTCTTCTCACTTGATCCTTCAAGACTCAAATTGAAATAGTATGTCAGATAAGTTTCTTTGTTCAACAACAAGTCGATCAACTGGTTCTGATGTAGAAATGGAATACGGGAAGATGGTGGAGCAGTCAATCGGGAGTTCATAGAAGTTTGATAGTACTGTGCAATGCTCATCATGGCTACAATCAGGAATCCTTCGAGGAGCATTGTGGAGATGGCTGTGGGGTCTTGTACACGTTGTTTCAACATTAGACCAAAAGTTTCCTGAATCAGAATGTGAGGTGTTCCAAAGCTTCAGTTTCTCAAACTACCAGAACACTGCTAGTATAGATGTTGAACTTTGACCCAACACGACTATCCCAGTACAATGCACACGCAAATCTCATTGTAGAAACACCCATAATAGTCGCGAGAAGAAGAAGCCACATGTCGGTGGTGAACGGAGCAAACACAAAGTTACGGAAGTCGTTCTCAGGTGGTCGTTTGATGATGTACACTTGTTGAAAATAACGGATTGGGAATGTGAAATGAGCAAATTCCATTCGAGCAGGAGTAATTCTCATTGAGAGACCACTCATGTCAATTTTGTCTTTCGCGAGGAGACCCATAATTCCAGAGAAGTTCCCGTCTGGTTGAGGGTTTCCGAAGTCATTCATCACTCCGAATTCTCTTTCAGTGTCAATCTGAAAGCAGCTTTGTTTGATCCCGTGTAACTGAACCTGATATAAACTCACAATTTCCCACTGCCAATCGAGAAGTGTCATGACCATCTGGATGATTTCAATCTCCGCTCCAGGCTTTGCGCATGGCTTCTTCGGCAACCGTCGAAAGCAGTTGAAAGCATCGGGATCGTGCTCAAAGAGACCGACACGAATTGGACGACCCAGTGGGGACCACGACATTCTAATTTTTATAATACTTATTATACTGCTCTTTTTGATATAGCCTAGTTTTCTTTTGGTCTGAATTCGTATCAGGTTACACTCCTCCACGAGTCAAGTACCTCCCTCTACCACTCATAAGACCACAGAAATTCACAATAGTTTATTGGTTAGTCATTGAAGGATACATAGAAAGAAAACATATAGTTCAGAAAATCAATAGTTGAGACAAGGAGAGGTCGTATTATCCATGGAGTACATTGTCGGGTTCGCATATATACTTGCAGCACACTGCTCGCTGTTCTTTGCGTTCAGCGCAACAAATTTGGCCGGATAATAGTCGGGATCGTAGTAGTAAATGAGACCAGCATAACTTGCAGGGGTACACGTGCATGGAACATTCTGCCAAGTGGTGGACCAGTTTGGCTCGTAGCTCAGGTTGTAGGAGATTTGATCGAAGGGAACTGGCATGTCTGAAGAGTGGAATGTGATGAGTTACAGGGACATGTTCACAAACCTTTGCAAGAAAGGGTCTCTTCAGATCCAGTTGGAACATCGAAATATCCACAGAACCACTTGAATGCCTTGATTCTTCTCGACTCTCCTGGACCTCCTGGATCGGTTGGGTCTTCTCCACCGCATTCATTGTTGATGATAAGAGACGTAGGCCCAAAGATTGGTCCGTCATACCCAGCTGCTGTATTCTTTGCGCCGCCGTTCCAGTTCCCCATCACAATGTCGTGCATCGCAGGCTTCGGTGGTTGAGGAGTCATGTAGAACCATAAAGAAGCCATTATAGCGAGTGGTGGGTCCATCTTGGTCATCACGAGGTTTGGTTCGTTCAGAAGATCAACATTGATGTTCACAGACTTTAACCAGTCTTGGAATTGACCGTAATTGTAATTGTAGGAGATTTGGATTGCTCCACGACCAAAGTAACAACCTTTGTATGGAGCAGCACTGTCGTTGGTTGTTGCGTTTGAGCATGGGTAGAAATACGTGATTTGAGAAGATGCTGAACAGTAGAGACCAGCACTGACGCAAGAGTTTCCATCCGCAGGAGTGTATCCAGGAGTCTTGGGATCTAAGAAGCTACTCACCGGACCTCCTTCAAACCAGTTATAGAATCCTCCACGATAGAAACAGTTAGATGCGTCTTGGTCAGACAAAGTGCTACAAACTTATAATAAAGGTTACACAACCATTCAAACCAACTCGTAAAGGTCAATGTTGTTTTCTCCTGTCTCCTGAATTGCGTGAGCAAAGAACGCAGCCAAGTCCCGTTTCTTGTTCTCTTCCGCCGTGTAGACCGTGTTTGTTACGTTGATGGAAGTTCCAAACTCTGGGAAATACCTGGCAGCTATCTTGAAAGCTTCATAAGAATACGGCCAGCAACTCGATGGTCCCCATCCAAGATTGGCAAACGGGAATAAGTCTTCAAACATTGCTTGAGTGAACCAGGACTCTAACTCGGATGCAGGCTTGTTGTTGGGGTCTGTTAGCTGAGTACAAGACTCTGGTGGACCGGTACCGTAAGTTGCTGCCTTCGGGCAACTACTAGCACTCCCATAGTCCGTTCCAGACACAATCGAGCTGTCTGAAATGAACTTGAAACATAGCCTTCTACATTTTTTGCATCCAAGACTCACGTGCTAAGATGACACCAGCAGACAGAAGGACAGTTGCAATGTTAGTCATCCTTCGTCATCTTCGCCCTTTCCCCTTCCTTTTATACATGTTTTCCTTTCGCTTCTCTTCCTAATTGCTTTCGGAACACAGAATATTCAAAATTTAACTACACAGATCAGTGTCAGCGAAGATCCACATTATCTCTTTGTTTTGAATATTTCTTATTTCTTTTCGGGATCTCCATCTGTTTCCCGACGTCTCGACACTGTTTCAATGAACTCCCCGTTTCATGATACATATTGGTGCGATATCTGATGCATTCAAATGATTCAAAATAGTTTACTGGGCAGACATAAATACATACATGAATGGGGATCGATCGGATAATACTAGAGTGAGGAATGTGCTGGAAATCGGGCAGACTCGTCTCTTTGGAAGCTAGTAGTTGAGACAAGGAGATGTTTTGTTGTCCATAGAGTACATAGACGGGTTCGCGTAGATACTCGCAATGCACTTCAACCTGTTGTAGTCGTTTTGCGCCGCAAAACTAGCTGGGTAGTAATCGGGGTCAAAGTAGAAGATGAGACCACCGTAGCTGGCAGGGGAGCAGGTACATGGGACCTCTTTCCAGGTGGTTGACCAGTCGGGTTGGTAGCTTAGGTTGTGGAAGATTAGGTCGAGTGGCACTGGCATGTCTGAAAAAGTGAACTGTTTCTTTCAAAAAGAGTGATTCTTTTCTCACTTTTGCAAGAAAGAGTCTGATCTGGGCCGGGTGGAGCATCAAAGTACCCGCAGAACCATTTGAATGCCTTGATTCTTCTCGACTCTCCTGGTCCTCCTGGATTTTGGTGATCTTCTCCAGAGCATTCGTTGTTGATGATTAGAGATGTTGGTCCAAAGATTGGTCCGTCATATCCAGCTGCTTTGTTCTTAGCTCCACTATTCCAGTTTCCCATCACAATATCGTGCATCGCAGGCTTCGGTGGTTGAGGAGTCATGTAGAACCACAAAGATGCAAGGACAGCAAGTGGTGGGTCCATCTTAGTCATCACGAGGTTCGGTTCGTTCAGAAGATCAACATTAATGTTTACAGTCTTCAACCAATCTTGAAACTGTCCATAGTTGTAGTTGTACGAGATCTGGATAGCTCCACGACCGAAGTAACATCCTTTGTGTGGGGCAGCAGAGTTGCTTGTGGATCCATTAGAACATGGGAAGAAGTAACTGATCTGATCGGAAGCAGAGCAGTAAAGACCAGCAGAAGCACACGCATTTCCGTCGGCAGGAGTGTATCCAGGGGTCTTGGGGTCGAGGAAACTGCTGGTTGGTCCTCCTTCAAACCAGTTGAAGAATCCTCCACGGTAAAAACAATTGGAAGCTTCTTGGTCGGACAGAGTGCTGAAAGTTCTTGATAAAAAGATTATGTGACTGGTTGACCATACTCGTAAAGGGCAATGTTGTTTTCTCCTGTCTCCTGAATTGCGTGAGCAAAGAACGCAGCCAAGTCTCGTTTCTTGTTCTCATCAGCCGTGTAAACTGTGTTTGTGACGTTGATAGAAGTTCCGAACTCGGGGAAATATCGGGAAGCAATCTTGAAAGCTTCATACGAATACGGCCAACAACTCGATGGTCCCCATCCAAGATTAGCGAATGGGAACAAGTCCTCAAACATTTCCTTGGTGAACCAGGATTCTAATTCCGAGGGTGGCATGTTGTTTGGGTCCGTAGGTTGAGTACATGACTCCGGTGGTCCCGTTCCAAATTTCAGTGCTTTTGGACAGTTGCTTGCTTTACCGTAGTCAATTCCAGTCACAATCGAGTTGTCTGAAACAATGAAATGAACAATGATGCTGCTGAATTAGACTAGAATGTGAAACTTACGTGCTAAGATGACACCAGCCGCCAGAAGGACAGTTCTGATGCGAGTCATGATATGACACCTTATTCTAGACACCCCACTTTCCGTCTTTTATATCCCGCTCCCCGCCTGTTATCTTCAATATCTTCGTCATGTCCTTGTCGGAATAAAAAATGACATAGAATTATGTGTGTACACGAGCTATTAATTTTTGCTACGTAACGATTTCTGTGTTTTGCATGGAAGACTTTTGAAAATTCGTTGTTTGTAGCTGTCTGTGAAGACGTGATTTTTCGATCTGTGCCAACAGGTTCTATTCTACAGAGATCAACATCAAGGAGATCAGCGTTATCTCGAAGATTTGCATAGACTCACCGATGATATTGTAGACTTTCGGATAGACTCTGTGATCTGCATCAAATGTTGAATTTATATCTGATGCATCGTCTAGCAGACCGTTCTGAAGTTAGATCCCTTACCCAATCTCCAGTTTCCACTCACCTGCTCAAACTCGCCCATCTTCTCCACATTATACACGATGGCATTGAGTACCGACAGCAAGTTGTTCCATAGCAACATTGGCAAGAATGGGAACAAAAAGGTCTGCTGCTAGTGCTCACCAAAGGAAAGAAGGAGACGAGCACACGGGGCGGTCTATTCAAAAGTGTGTGTAATGTATCGGTCTCTCTCTCCGCGCGGAAGCCGCGAAACCCGTACAAATAATCGAGGAGCAACGCGGCGAAATCAGAGGAGGCGCCGCAAGGGGCCGGGTTGAAATACAAACACGAACCTGTGCTCGTCGGAAACGGGAGAGACGATCAGAGCAGCTACCATATTTGACACTAAGTCGTGTCACCGTAAAAACCAATGACAAGTGGATTAGCACAGACAACAACAGTCTTTGTTAGGTTTCGCTCTTCATCAACACATAAACAAAAACAATACAAGTTGAGGAAACAAATAAATAATTTATCTAATACAACGAAAGATTACCCAATTACCCGAAAAACTCTTATGCTAATGTATCCCAGACCCGTTTTACTTCTTTTCCAACCTCGGGTTATACTTTTCATACACGTATTTCGTTCGCTTCTTCACTGCATCCGTAAGATTCTTCTGATACTTCACAGGGTAATCCGTCATGCTCATCGGACCCATTGCCACAATCTCTTTTAACCATGTCTTTCCCCAATTCCACATTTGAAGATCTCGGTAGTGACGGACGATTCCCTCTTCTGGTTTCAACTCATGTACATGGAAACCCGGGAAGATCATAGATGGACGGTGAGTCCACATGGCGAGGACCTTCTCTGGGTTGATGATACATTTGACAGTGTGTCCAGGTGGTCCGAACACGGACGAGTTATGCCAACGGAGGGTGGGGGACCACTCGTCGATCTATAAATATTAGAAAATCTATATGTTTGAGAGCGGGAAAGGTTCCTCACCTGTTTCTCTCCTTCGTATTTTTCCGGCATGAATTCGGTCTTCATGATCCATTGTTGTCTATACTGAATTCCCGCAATTCGTTCGTCTTTCACATCTCTCAAGTAATCCAGAATATTCCCTGGATACTTTGTCATCAAAAGTCGTTCATCGATGTCAGAGAATAAACTCCACTTTGATTCTCCTCTACTTCTCAGAGTGCAGTCCTACAATTCTATCATCTAGAGCCTAATAAAAACTTTCGAACTCACTCTGAAAGCCACCATCTGCCAATGCAACAGTTCCCTGTCATTTCTCTCCAACAAATAAGTCAACTCGACCTCTCCCGTCCTCACATAGTCCTCCAGAAGGGCGTTGCTGTACTCGTCGATATGGAAAATGTAGAAATAGAAGTGAGTCATTCCCTGAAAGAGACAGTACAGATAAAGTAACATTTGTTTGCCCGGGTCTCGTCTGCAAGTCAAAAGATCGAAAGCGCACCTGAAGCCTGTAGTGCTCGATGATTTCCGCAAGCAGCAGCCATTTCGCTTCTTTTCCGTAGACGGGCGACATGCAAAACGAGAATTCGTGTTTGTACTCTGAAGAGAAAAAAACGTTGGGGTCTATCTCCTGCCCTCCAGAATGCGCACTTACCCTTTTTCGTTCTGTCGATTAGAGAAATTGGATAAGTATAAGTATTGTTCGCTTCAGTACTAATCGAGAGTCGTTTCGTTCCGAACCTCTTCTGACAGTTTACCACAAACTCCGGAAAGTTGTAGGACTGGAAAGCGGGCAGAAGCTCTTTTCCGGATTCATCAAAATACCGACAGTACAGGATTGCTCTGAAAAACTAGCTATTGGTGCTGTTGACGGTTCTCAACTCACTTGAACTTATTTGGTGTCGTAATGGACACTGCGTACTCGACATCGTACTCATACGCCCTCAACAAGGATACTCCTTCCATCTTCGGCGGCTCCTGATCCTTCACTTCCTCTTTCCATTTCTTCGTGTACCACTCAAACCTATCCATTCCATCTATTTTGTACCCGGGGAGGTCTGAAAGTTCGCATCTTTCTTTATAAGTTGGTGGTCAAACACTCACTTTTCGGATTCACTGGCGCATTTCCAGTCATGCTGTCTGGTTTGGGGACAGACGGAGAGATGGTGATTGGAGTGGAGTTGAAGCTGTAGAGGATGACAAGAGTGAAGAGGAACACGGCGAGCAATGAGAATTTGAAGCTCCGTGGATCCATCTGAAACGGCACCCGGTTCAGAGACATTGTGAGAAAACAGAAAAGTTAGAACGACGATAGTAAAGCGCAATGCCACGTGGAAAGTTTGCTGCTACCATTCGACGCAGGCAGTGAAAGAGCGAAGCAGTAAAAGCCGAAAAGTTTGCAGAAGTTATGGAGGTCATTCTATCAACCGCCGAACAATCATTTGAATAGAATAAACTTCCGATGGGTGTGCCGGATTGGGAAAAATTTACGCCAATAATCTAGTTGACGAATTTGAGCTGATAAAAACTGTAGTTGTAACAAGATAACTGAGCGAGGTGTGTTCTCATTCATCGAAACAGTGAAGTTCAAACAAGCAAGAAACTTCCAAGAAAGTCTTCGTATATTCATGAATAATGGAAGAATAAGAAACGTTGCATGGAAACCAAGTTCTTCGGAGCCGAATGTTGAATACAAAAAGAAAGAGAAGATACATTCGACGGAGATTTACTTGCGTGTGGGAATGTAGTTGAATAGAGCTTTGAATGCAACAAAAAGAGTCAGAGAACGGTTTGATTCACCGTCTCGCAGTCGACATAAACGTGGTTTCAGGTGGGTGACGAGGGGTGAAAGCAAACAGGGGAAGTGCCGAAACAGTCCGAAACACGCACTCTTATCAGACCGATTCTGAATTGCCTGCTGGAAGAATGGAGGAGAGCAGAGGGTGATTGATTTGCTGAACTGTCGAAGGCAGACAAGGAACAATACCTCCTCTCATTTTTATACTTTTTCGCTGTATTTATTATCAACGGACTGTTTTTGTTATGATTGTTAGTTGAAACACAATGACATTCGTATACATGCTAGTTCCAAGTTATTGAAATTTGATATGTTTATTCGTAATTTGGTTTGATGAAACTTTAATTGATGAGAATCAAGTATAATAGAGGTAGAAGGTATGACAATCATCAGACTTTGCATCATTTTTTCAATTATTGAAAGCGCTGAATAACACGATCCCGAATGTTTCTCCAGAACTCCCAGCTCCAGAATCTAACGAGTTTTTTGTCATTTTGTTCTTGCTCGGTGGCTGGTGCAGATCCATTGTCATTATTGTTGTTATTGCTGTTGTTGTTGATCAGAGCATCACCTTCAGACGGAATTACTCCCACTCCACTCATGTCTTCCATTTCAATGTCCGCACTCTTCTTCTTCTCCCAGCATGTCTTCTTTAACGAGTATTCAGTTACCCAACGGAGAACTCGTGAACTTTTCCCACCGATAGTCCTAGAATCCCATACTTACCGTGCATCCGTAAATCTTCTCCGTGTTATCCTTTCCTTTCACGACACAGCTGATGTAACTACAAACTGTTACCACAAATCCAATGATACATCCGATAACGAGAAGTGGGTTATTCACAATGAACCAGAACCACGCCGTGATAGTTTCTGTGAAGTTTCGACTGTGCACGAGGGTCTTTCTGCATTCCGGATCAGCATCCACAATGTTCAGATGACAATCCGAAAGCAACTCGTCGCAGTTTGTTCCAAAGTTCTTCTCACATACCTTGTAGCTGTACTCGCAAGAGGAAAGTTGCCCTAGATACACTTTCAAAAACGTGAAGCATAAAACAACCAACTTTTAACAGAATAGCACTGTCTGTACGACAAAGATTCAGACGAAGTTAGCTTCAGGAGATGTAGATGACTACTTCGAAGCATTCCAACTGTTGTTTCCTCGTTGAGAATACGATCGGCATCAACATATTGGAACAGTTGTTCTGAAGATGCCAGATTAGGAAACCTGTGTATTTCACTTACAAACCTCCATGCGAAGATTTCATAATCAAATGTGCGAATGATTTGATAGCTTTCACATACATATCGCATATGGTTTTGCTCTTGATTGATTCAACGGAAATCTCCTGAAATAACCGAATTCCTTACAAAACATGAACAGAACGTACCTCCAAAGATACTATCAATTGCGAAGTACAAGAGGAAGTTTTCGATTTTGCAAGACAATCGGCACACCGAGCCCATGCGTGGTTTATCTTTTCTGGAAATTTGTTTTCCGCCTAAAACATCGGAAACAAATAACTTACGAGCAACATTATGACCGCAGCATGAAGTGACAAGGACTCGATCAAGCACTTTTCCAATGGCCATTCCTTTTTGACCAAAGCCTCCGTTCCAGAGTGCGAGAGGCACTTCGAGACTCTTGATTGTCTTAGCATCAACTGAAAAAATGATAACATATTGATGTTGTTGTTAAAACTAACCAGCCAGAAGAGCAGCTTCTAGAACCTCCGCGTCTTCTCGATAATTCAGAGAAATATCTTGAAGGAACGGAACAAAAAGCTCCACAAAGTTGGTAAGACTACCGAAGTTTTCGGAAATAGGGGACAGGGAGCTGATAGTTGTTGAGTTGAACAGAATGGAAGTGATTGGGAACAGTGCGCTCTGGATCTCTTCAACGACTTCATATACTTGCTCACGGAGACATCTGCCTCCATGTCTGCGAATGTGGTCGACGGAGTTCGAAAGGAACTCTTCACAAGCTTCCGTGAGTTCTTCGGTTCTCGATTTCTGAAATTTTACGCTCCTTTTCCAACCCAACTACGAACAAGAAGCAACTGACCTCCGCACACTTCAAAAATGAAAAGTTGCACTCGGCGACTTTCTCTGAGTTCTTCAGGCACTCTCCATGATCTGCGACACAGAATACCAAATTCTCAAAGAGTTTCGGACAGTCTTTTTGGATTAGGGACAAGTTTTCAGGTATTATTTTATCATAGCAGTCAGGTTTGGAGAGTCCGAAAAAGTTTGCCGCTGTAAGGAAGAGCAAACAAATTGTTGAAGAAGGATTGCTGAACTCACCCAGAAAAATAAGAACGAAGAGAATAATGACTTTGTACTTTACTCCAAGCATTCTCTCGGTCTTTTAGGGTCCCGAATCAACAGAAGGACTAAAAAAATAGTTTACCTGGTAGTGGAAGATGAAAGATGTATCCCTGCGAAAAAACGAGTGGGAAATCGGCAGGGTGGCTCTGCTAAATCAACAGTTTTTAAGTGGCATTCCGTTTTGTTCTCAAGTTTTTACTGGTTTTAAACCAAAATTTACAGTGTTCACAACAAAAGTGGCCTTCAAACAATAGTAACTAATCAATAGAAACACTCTAAACTCAATGATTTACACCTGATAGCGGAAGATGGGTTTCTTGATTTATTGTCTTGATGAGACGAAGCAAAACTTTGTAGGAAAGCCCTCTCTAAAGTGAAAATATGACTTTGAATCCAATAAAAAGTGAGCAAGTATTGATCAGATGAAGTTATGAATGATAAGAGAGAGTTAGAGAGCAGGAATATTCTGTTTTTGTTTGCTTTTTAACTGACTAACATACACAGTCATCGTGGAACAAAGTTCTAGGCAAAACAGTTGGAAAGAATGAAACAAACCTGGAAAAACGTACCAAATTGTTCGGATTTTCTGCTTAACCAGGATGACCGGAACAAATGAAAACGGACAACCAGCAGCCAGGTCAGCTTGCAGCTTCTTCACATGTCGCAATATCAATTGATCAGATCCGCATCCCTCGAGTGTAAAAGTGACGTGTGATTGTGTTTTTATCTGGGTTTAGATTCAATTTAATCAATCCGTTTATTCATTGTGTATTGCTTATTTTCAAACATGTAACAGCCTCCGAAACTACTTCTGATTCTAATCGACTGGGAGGTAGAATGGTTTTGTGAAAATACCGAGTCATGAGATGAACAAGTATAAAAGAAGGAAAGAGATTGTGTGATGATGGATGGATGAATGGTCATTTACCATATGAGCATTGGGCAATGTACAGGTACAAAGTGTCGGTTTGGGGGACGAATTGGCAGTAGAATGAGGATAAGAAGGGATGAGGGGAAGAAATGATAACGTAGAAAACAGAAACCATGATAAACTTTGAACTATTCGCTTTGGGCTGAAAGGATGGGGAAATCTCTCTCGTCAACGCTACGGTTACTTTTGATACTCTTTGAATCTTCTTGGTCATGATTGTGATTGTTTCCTGTTGCTGTTCTTATTTCGGGAATCTCATGAGAATCTTCATTTGGTGGTGGATCATCTTCAACGCCCTTTTCTGCTACAAGACTTGGCACGATGTTGTTAAGAATAGGCTGGCTTTCGGTAATGTCGCTGTGAGAAAATGTGACAGATACCGACGGATTACTACCACGGCCAACCGACTTCTTCAGTTTCGGATACTTTCGGCAAACGAATCCCGTCTGGAAAGTGTTACTCATCAGTAATTGCACATATCTTTATCACTTACCAGATGGAACGCTGCAAACAATACCAAGGCCACAATCATGAAGAAGATAACCAATTTCCAAGAAAGGTCTAACACAGTTTGCCAGAACGTGTTGGGTTTTTGAGAATGGACAGATTGTACGGATATCTCTGTTGTTGCCGGCGGAATCTTCCTCTCAGTCGTCCACAGAACACTCGCAGTCTTGTTCAGAGCACTTTGGCATGGAATCGAAGGATCCATGTGGTCAATGTTGCTGAGACAGATCGAGAACTGAATCTGACACAAACTCTGCACTTCCAATGTGCAGTATCCATAGAGATATCCGCAATACGACACAACTCCTGCAGATCCTGTACATCTGTTGAGAGCGTTTCCCGTTTCAGAAAACTTACTTCTGGTTGAGCCGCATTCGAGAAGAGCCTTCTCGTAGCTGTCGACCACTCGCAATGATGTTTTCTCAGATGCATCCAATCTGAGGATTGTGTTCTTCGTGTCTCTCCCAGTGACTGATCCATTCAGAAACCCACTGAACCCTCTTTCCAGTTTTCCTCCCAGCCTCATCTGTGAGCTCTCAACATCTGAAATTTATTTTTGTACTAATGAAACTTCGCGACAACTTACGATAGTTGGCAGCTTCGTTGTAAAATTGATTCGACCGGATAGGGAGAATAGTCTTGATCACATCAACAACCATCGAGCAGGCTGCCTTTTTGGAGTCCATCGTGCTCAGAGTCCGGTAGATTCCTTCGATGTACTTTGAATCACACTCATTCTTCGGTTTCTGCTGATCGTAGCAGTTGACCCAGATCACTGCTTTATGATTGAAGTCCAATGTTGCCTTTTCGCAAGCTTCGTCACTCATGACTCTCATCGCTACTTTTAAAAGAGGACCGAATTCTGATCCAATGTGGGAGAACTCATATGGGAGTTTCAGGTTCTTTGCAGAAGTGTCGTCCACTGAAACAACCATAAAACAAATTGTATTCAAAAGAATATCTCACCTTCTTTCAATGTGTCCTCCAGTCTTTTCATCGCAGCTCTGCAAACCTTCAGGTTCTTTAGCATTGAGCTTTCCACATCTGGTAGCGCAAGCAGCTTCTGAAATTGATGTCTTGAAAAAACAGGTTTGATGAAAACTCACAGGGATAAAGTTCAGAAGCTCGTTATCGGATCCCAAGTTTGTCTTCAATGACTCGGCAGTTTTGTCCAGTTTCGGACTAATGTGGCAGGATTTCGCCATGGAATCCAAGTCGGCGACTACATTTTCCAATCTGCCTTTGATTTTCTCGACAACTGGTGCATTCAGTTTACGAAGGATGGTTTCTGCGTAAATTGCTCCTCTCTGATGGACAATGTAGCACGCGTTGTCAGAGTGATTCCTGCACGCGTCAACATAGGGGGTCTCCTCCGGATCCTCGTAATCTTGCTGTTTCTGTACTCGTTTTTGATGAAATCTTGCAATAAAGAATTCTCACTAACCTTTACACACTTACAGAAGCCATGGTTACAATCATCGCGACGGTTGAGCTGTCCGAAACAGTCTTCGTATTTCAACGAGCAGAATTCAAACTTGTAGGACTCAGAAGGACATTGTGAACGGAACTCCAGACGAGAGTTTTCACGAGGGTACAGGCTGTCAGGGAACGGCGGTTCGATGTGTTCAGCTGAAGTTCAACATTTGTAACTGTTTGCAAAAGTAACACTCACTTCGACCGCTTTGAAACAAAAACAACAGTAAAGGAAGCCATCTATGATACATATCTAACAGCCATATGTTTGTTACCTGTAAATGTCATATGATTAGTATCTTTTTATAAATGTACGAGTGAGAGAAATGATAAGAAAACTCTTCAAAAGTTGATGGATTCCCATACATCAACATTCAGTTGAGTACGTGCATTCGAATGACATCTGTTCACAATGTCACTTCTTTTTGCAACTGCAGAAGTGAGAACTGTCTAATGAGGGGAAATTTGAAAACATTGGAGTAGAGGAGGAGTTGGCACGATCACATGAATCGGGAGACGTAGAGAAAAAGAGAATGGGGTGAGTCATCGCGTCTTGAACTGCACAATTCTTGCCCGATCAAGGACGTGTTTACCCAAATGGTTCTTGAGCCGGAGGGTAAAAAGTTTACAAATAAATCAATGATGCTTGGTGAAAAATGGTGTTGAACCAGTGGGTTCAAATGTGATGTGCGGCTATTGGAGAAGAATCAGTGATAAGACTATCGCTTACATATGTAGGTTATTGGTGAGCAGTGCGACAAGGAAACAGAAGTTTTCAGTTTTTCACGTTTTTCTGTTACCATTTATGTAAATGACATTGAACTGCAGGCGTAAAATAAAGCAAACACGACATAGAAAGCCAGAGAAAACACTAGAAGGACGAGAGAGAAGAGGGGGAAAAGGAGAAAGTGACCGGCCGAGAGAGGGAGCGGACGCGGCGCGTTTTGCGATTCGCAGCATTTGAAATAAATCATTCTCTCTGCGATTCTTTTCTTTTTTACTTTCTGTTATGTTTTCATCAGCTGCACTCTAACAAAGTCGAGAGTTCGTGGTGTCTCTCCAGCTTTTATCTTGTCAGTTTCGATTGATCAAACACAAAAAGGAATGATGTCAGCGAGAGGGAGCAGATTGAGCTTCAACTGTTGACTGAACTTTGAAACAGAGAGCAATAAAAAACTTTAGATACATGGGGTTTCTGCGCTTTTCTGCAGCCTATTTATAATGGTTCTTATCAAACCTCCTGTTTCTTTGGGTCAACGTTTTTTTTTAGCTAGAATCAAAGCATCAAAACAAATACCAAAGAGATATTGAGAAAGAGGTCAAGTGAGTTTTTAGAAAATATGAATTTCGCGCTTGTCCGAGAGGAGTAGATACACTAAAGGTCAACCGGCCTTTGACACCACGTGGAAATGAAAAGCACAGAGAATATAAGCTCCGCCCACTGACCTTTGAAAATATAAGGAACGTCGGAGCCCGAGAGATGTCGGTTCATTCAATTGGTCATAAAAGATTCGTGCGTTCAGAGGGTGATTAATCCACGCTTCTGTTTTTATCTAACTCTCTCATGGACTTTGCCTCTACGTGGCGAGAGAGATCAACCAATTCCCCGAAAGGGGAACGGGCTAAAAAGTTTTGGTAAGACCCTCCAGTGGAGGGCAATGAACGGTCTGCGCTTTTCTGCTACCTATTTATAATTGTCCTTATCAAAACTTCCTGCGATTGCCAGCACAACAATCTCCCAGTCCCTCTCCACCTATCATCGGTGTGCGTGTAGGTTACATCACGTTGGTCAACACCCGACCAATCTCACCAATTGCGGTCGTGTCCCTGTGGTTCAGACAGTCCTACCCATCAAGAATTTATTAACAAAACAATCAATCGTATTCCTATTAGCAGGACCAATCATAAAGCATCAATGTGAGTTTCATCAGATGAGAAGAAGAGAATCGAGTGGACAATTACTACAACAACAAAGATTAGACGACGTTTTCAGGATACTATGAAGGAGAGAGAAGTTCAGACTTTGTGGGAGTTTCTTCGCAAGGATGATACTTTTGCGTTTTCCTCTTGCAGCAGAGGGAACCTATGAAGTAGACGACAAGCAAAATGGACAAAACGCATCCGAACACAATGAGCAAAACATATGTCTGATCGTCCTTGACAGCTGGTTTGTGCTTGTAAGCGTACACATTGCTGAGCTTCTGATAGTTGTCGACCCATTCCATGAACGGAAGGCACTCCTGAACAATGGATTCGTCGAAGTTGGTGATAACCGCCGAGTTGCAGCTGTCCCAGGCCTTATCACACTTGAACTTGTCATCGTACTCGTTGTAGCACTCGGTCTGATGTTTGCAGCAAGTGTTGAACGCTTCTAAAACAAAACTTTAGTCTTCAGTGTTAAGAAAATCGAACAGTTACCTTTCAGCCACATGCATTTCATTCCAACAACAACTTGAGTGACGTAAGTGTCGAATCGGTTTGCTCCACACTTCCACTCCGATCGGTCACGAATGTCTCTGATGGTGTTGTTGTAAGGGATATCTGGAATCAAATCAGCGTCAAAACAAGAAGGATAAACTGCAATTTACTTTTTTCTTCATTGTTCAAAATGATCTGAACTATTTCGTGGCATCGTTCTCCGTCCTTTGGCTCGAGAATCATCTCCATGCAGATTCGGAGATTGAATGCACTCAGAATCTTTTCAGAACCCTTCAACGACTTCTCATCTCGAAAATAGTTGTACAAGCAAGCCGTGATGGTGCGAGCTTTTGCTGGGCAAAGATCATAGACATCATCTACAAACGGGAGCTCATTCATATAGAAAATAGGGTCAGGAAGTGCGAAAGATGCTGGTTTCGGAGAAGTGTACTCGAGATGATCCTTCACTTCATCCGGAAATCGGCTGCATTGTTTGAAATCTTGGGGACTGGCAGTGGAGAGAACGATCTGAAAGATGTTATGTTCGTTCTTCAAATAGTGTTATCGCTATACAAAGTGATCAGATTGGAACCATACAGATAAAGAGGATACTGTAAACGCGGAGCTACACATGATAGTTGACTTTATAGATAAGATAGCTGTGTTTTCAAAGTGTTCAAAGACCGAGTAACTAGAGTTATGTGATCCTATCAGTGAGCTTACTTGATTGCATCCGTAGTACTGCTTGTTGCAATATTCCTCTCCCTTCTTTTGCTCATAGCAATCATTCCAAACAGCGCAGCACACATTCAGGTTGCTCAGGAGACTTGAACACTTCTTTTGTAGTGCGACAAACGAAAAGGAGTTGGGAAGAGAAGTGCACTGCCAATGTTCAGTATCGAAACCTCCCGGAACCGTAGTGTTTAGGAAACCAGTGTTCGGGAATTTGACGACTTGTAAGAGGGCAAGAGTCGCGAGATGCATCGTGGTACACGTACTGCTCGAAAGACTGAGATGGCGATTCCCGGTCCGTTATCAGCAACATATGGGCGGGCAGAGGAAGTAGGGATGCTGCTGATAAAGGTCGCGAGGAGCAAACATCCTCTCTCTCTGTCTCTCTCCGTGTTGCTCCGTGTCCTATCAGATGGCCTGGCTTGGTTGGCATCCCGGCATGTGTGCGTAGGGAACTGATAATCACCAGACAGTCGACGTAGATCACAATAAGAGGCCGTGAGGGAAAATGACGTTGACCTGTTGCAGGAAAATACATACGATATGGCACGCAAATCTATAGACGTGTAGGAGAACCTACATATGTTCATGCTTTTACTGCGAACGGTCGTTGCACAACTTGATGACTTTCAGATTGTTTCTTTCAATGCCGTCTTTTTAATAAATGTTTCTTTTCCCTGAAAGAGGAACAATCTAACATTGTTCAGGGTTTACTTATTGTCATGTTTTCTTATAAAACGACCGAAACTGCAAGAGGTTCTTGCACTGACGCCGACATTCCTACTCTTTTTCGGAGCAACAAGTTATGAAACTGCTCCTGAACATTGTGTCAGTTTTCATAACTCTTCATGGAATTAGTGCTGTGTAAGTGAAACATGACACAACTTAGAAGCTGCTCAAAATTTCAGACACGGACAGGAAAGTAACATCACGGAAGACTACCGTCTACCAACCAATGTTTTCCCAACACATTATCTTGTCGGAATAACAGCATATCTCCCGGGATACGGATGGAAAGAAGACGAAAGAAGCAAGACATTTGACGGAGCTGTTGTGATTGATCTGGAAATCAGAGAGGCTACGGACCGAATTGTTCTTCATGCGGACTCTCTAAAAATTAATTACACCGAGATCAAAACGGTGTGGGAACGTAATGATCGCAGAGTCTTTGAATTGTTTTTCAGAGTGCTGGTGACATCCATATTAGTAGATTTGAGCTGAAATCGGAACTCCAGTTTCTTGTCCTTTATCTCAACAAAGAACTTCAACCAGGAACCAAGGACGTTCAAGTTGTTATTAAATTTGATGGGCAGTTGCGTACTGATAAAAGAGGATTCTACTTGACTCGATCTCCAAACCCAGAAAACGGGAAACTAGACAAACTGAATGCAGTCACACAGTTCGAGACAACTGCTGCTCGTTTTATGATCCCCTGCTTCGATGAACCATCGTTCAAGGCTACTTGGCAACTGAGCCTTATATATCCAACCGGTGCGACGGCTCTTTCGAATACTGTTGAACAGGTGGAAGGCGAATCCGGTGAGTGGAAGGTTGTTCTGTTCAAGAAGACAGTCAAGATGTCTTCGTACCTCTTGGCTATATTCATTGGCGATGTGGAATACAAGGAAACTCTGACAGATAGAGGAACCAGGGTAAGAGAAACGGAAACTGAAATAGAAAAATGTTCGTTTCAGATAAGAGTGTACGCTCCTCCAGCTTATATCGATACAGTGGACCATTCTCTGAATGTGAGTCGAATCACTGTGGAAGGATTCGAAAAACACTTCAACATTGATTATCCAATGGAGAAAATCGATTTTGTGGCCGTCCTAGACTTTGGTGCAGGAGCTATGGAAAACTGGGGGCTTATTGTACACCGGTTTGTCAGTTATCTTGCTCAACACGAACCTCTCTTCTTTAAGCAACAGCCTGCTTCTGGGAAACGGTGATGGTGTGACTGGAACGGTAATCCATGAGCTGGCGCATCAATGGTTTGGAAACTTGGTGACAATGGATTTCTGGCAAAACGCGTTTTTGAACGAGGCGTTTGCTAGTTACATGACAGCAGAGGGACTCAGTTATTTGGATCCTGACTTGGACTCTGATTTCGTGAGTCAGAGAAGAACAGGGAAAGAGTGATGATAAAATTTCAGTACAATACTCAACATGGTCAAAATTCAGGACTCGATGACGATTCGACAAACGCTATTAGAGATCTGGTCCGTAGTGGTGAAGGTATCGCTCTGACTAATGCATTGTATGCCAAGGTGGTTATCAAACTGATTTCATCGAAAACATCTTTTTTCAGGGAAGTTCACTCATTCGAATGATTGAAAAGATTATTGGAAAAGAGAGTTTCGACAATGCGATCAGATGGTACTTGTTTGAGCATCAGTACGGGAATACCAATGAAAAGGATCTCTATGAAGCGTTCGAAAAGTTTATGCCGAAAGATCTTCTCGGACCTGATGGAGAACGATTTGATATGGCAGAGTTTGCAGAGTGTTGGACTGATCAGAATGGATATCCAACAATCCACGTCGAAAAGACACTATGGAACACGATCCGTCTGACTCAGCAGCTGGATACACTCGTTTCTGTGAACAGAAGTGTCTGTGGGTACAGATGGGATGTTCCACTTTGGTATCAGCAGTCGGGACGAGACGAAGTGGAGTTTATGTGGTTTGGGAGAGATCAGTACAGCCTAGAGCTAAACGTCACCACTCCTGTTGTCTTCAATGCGAACTCTAATGGATTCTATCGGGTTTCTTACACGGATGAATTGCTCTCCGAGATCGTTGATACCTTGAAAACTGGCCAGGTTTTCTCCGACAGCACAAAGTTCCGCTTGTTATCCGACGCTGCAGTGTTTGCGAAACAACAAAGAAACACGTGGCATTTACTTGTGAAGCTGTCTTCCGCTCTTTCAGAAGACAGAAACAAAGTCATAAAGTCAAATGCAGCCATTAACGTAATCAGTTCTGGAAAGCATATCTCGAATGAAGCTCGAAACAACAGTGCAGATCTTCAGTTTATTGATGTAACGATGCAACGAAACTAATACGTTATTTTCTTACTTTCAGGACTTTTTGTCGTCTCAAACATTGATTGGAGACTGCAACCCAACAACAACTTACAAAGAGTGTACTAATCTACAACCTACTTCTGAGCTTATCTGTGCGCTAGAGGCTCTTCATTCGGGATACTCGACCAACCGACTCTTGGAGTATTTGAAAACAGAGACTGATCCTGAATCACGAATTCAAGTTATTGGTTCGATCAAGTGTAGTGACCGTGAAGCTCTCAAAAAGTGGGTTTTGTCTGAATAAGTGAACAAAAATTATAGTATTTGTTGTTTCAGAGTCCTGAACAACGAGGAGTATAATCTGAGCGACGAAGAGAAGCTATTTGTCAATTATTACTTGGGGAATGTTGGTGGAGGAGCGCGGAATTTTGTAGGAAATTCTATCCAATCATACAATAAATACTTTTATTGAGTTTTGATGTAGATCTAATAATAAACCATCTTTTGCAACTTTTTTGTGCTCAGAACTTTGATGCCAAGGAGATTCAAAATACCGTTGCCTCCAGGTTCCCATATTCTTCCTTTTCAAGTTCTTGCCCATATTATTTTTCCGATGAAAAGAGGTGTTTTGTACATATTGCCGAACTTCAACTTATTGTTAGTTTTCCTATAAAACAAACTGATTGCGGTAGAATCTTTTATACTGACCGACTTTGGAATTCCTCTCCAAACTGGCAGTCATGAAACTTTACTTTCTAATAGTTTCAGTTTTCTTGATAATTTGGGAACAAGTTGATGCTCGTTATTTGTAAGTAATTCTGGGTTATGTTCAACTACTACAAGTTCACTCCAACTCTCCAGGTACTCATCGAGCTCCAACCTGACTGAAACTTATCGTCTTCCGACTAGTGTGGTTCCTGTTCATTACGATATCGAGCTCAAGACATATTTGCCGGGATACGGATGGAAAGAAGATGATAGAAGTGAAAGCTTTGAAGGATCGATTATCATCAAAGTGGAGGTCCAAGAGACAACTGATCGGATCGTTCTTCACTCGGATTCTTTACAAATTCACAGTCAGAGAATTCAATCGGTGTGACAACCTTATCATCTTATGTTGTACTTCATGTTTTACAGGCCGATGAAGATGTTCAAATCAGCAACATTGAGCTGATCCCCAAACTTCAATTTCTCGTTCTGAATCTGAACAAACCACTTCAATCAGGAGAGAACGCTTCCGTCTACATTGAGTTCAGTGGACATTTGCGAAGAGATAGGAAAGGATTCTACGTATCCGGATCGGATAACTCTGAAGCAGGACAACCTGAAAAGATCAACGCAATCACCCAATTCGAGACAACTGCTGCTCGTTTTATGATCCCATGTTTCGATGAGCCGGCGTTCAAAGCCACATGGCAAGTTGAACTGACATACCCGAAAGGCGCGACTGCTCTGACAAATACAATTGATGAGTGGACAGAGGAGAATTCGGATGAATGGGTTACCACTGGGTTCAAGGAAACTGTGAAGATGTCCTCTTATCTACTGGCTGTTTTTATTGGTGATGTGAAGTTCAAAGAAACTACCACTGAAAGAGGAATCAGGGTGAGGTGGGATTCCGGAAGTAAACGAAACTTGAATTGTTACAGATTCGTGTGTATGCTCCTCCTGCAAATATAGATGAAATAGATCATGCTCTGAATGTCAGTAAATTTGCAGTAGATGGATTTGAGAGACTGTTCAATATAAACTTTCCCATGGAGAAAATCGACTTTGTCGCAGTGCGAGAATTCGACGGAGCCATGGAAAACTGGGGACTGATTGTTCATGAGTAAGCATATGGGAGTCATTCATCTAAATAATCTCAATGCTCTTCAGTTATGCCTTCATTTTCGGAAAGAACCAACAAGTATCGATAGTTGTAATTCACGAACTCGCTCATCAATGGTTTGGTAACTTGGTGACAATGGATTTCTGGCATAATGTTTGGTTGAATGAGGCATTTGCCAGCTACATGGAAGCAGTCGGACTCGGTTTCTTAGATAACGATTTTGACTCTGATTTCGTAATTTTCTAGTAGAGAAGTTCCGGAACCAAACTTTCTTTATAGCATCACACAAATCACTACCAAGAAGAAGGACTGCAGACAGATACCTCATACAAAATAAGAGAACTGAATCGTGAAAACAATGGAAATATTGACATTGCTCAAATTGTTTATAGCAAGGTTGTTTCCACACTTTTCGATGTTTCTATATTTGTATTCCAGGGAAGTTCATTTTTGAGGATGATTGAGAAGATCATCGGAACAGAGAATTTCAACAATGCACTCAGATGGTACTTGTCAGAATATCAGTACAAGAACACGAACGAGAAACATTTATACGCTGCTTTCGAGAAGTTTATGTCTCCAGATCTACTTGGTCCAAATGGTACTCGATTGGATATTGGACAGTTCGCGAAATGTTGGACGGATCAAGTCGGACATCCAACTATTTATGTGGAGAGAACACCTCTGAATACCTTCCGTCTTCGACAGCAATACGATAAAATGCCTCATAGCATCAGGGAACGTGAACCTGTTTGTGGATACAGATGGGATGTTCCGATCTGGTATCAACGAGCTGGAAGAAGCGATGTTCAGATGGTTTGGCTTGGAAGAGATAAGTTCAGTATTATACTGGAAGCTTCGGATCTAGTTCTTCTCAATGCAAACTCGAATGGTTTCTACGAAGTATCTTACCTTGACAATAATTTAAGCGTACCTGACATTCTGGGAAATGATACGGTATTTCAAGGATATTCTCTACAAAGCTTAACTTTTTGTAAATTTTTAGGTTCTCTCAAACAGTTCGAAGAAACGGATGCTTCTGGACGCTCAAAGCAACGCGATTGCTTCTGCAAAAATTGCAGAATATTTCATTGAAGATTCAAACCAATTAATCAGAAAGTATGCTATGCAAACTTTGTTTTATCAGAAGGGCAATATCGACTTTATAATCATCAGACATGAAGATGCTTCCAAACACATCCAGGTGAGAGTCACTAACATCAACTTTTATATGCGTTATCTTTCAGGAAGTACTGTCGAACAGAACATCATCGAACTCTAAAACATTCGCTGATTGTAAAGCAACTGAACATTTCAACAAGTGTTTGACTTGGTTGACTTCTTCAGATAACATCGATAAAAACACGCTTTGCCTCAACGAGAAACTGAAAGAAGGACGCTCGAAAGCTCGCCTTCTGAACTACTTGAAATCGGAAAGTGACCGAGATAACAGAGATTTGATAATCCAGTTCATTGGATGCAGTGATACTGAATCTTACAAAGAGTAAGCAAAGAAACTGTTTGAAAGCTAATATTGGATTTCAGGGTACTCAAAAACAAGCAGTACAATCTTTCTGTGAAGGAGAGGAAGTTTGTCAAAGAGCTGTTCACAAAAAATGGATTCATTGGGTCGATCGGCAGAAGCTCGATTTCGTCGAAGAGAACTATTTGATAAACTGTAATCTGAGCAATATTATGCGTTTTCGACTGCAATAAATTTTCTTTACAACAAAAATAGTTTTCTATAGATTTATGCGATCCACATTCTCATGAAATCTTCTCTCGAAGAAACTCCAACCATTTTCCCATTAGCATGTTATTGAGCCTTCCAGCCTTGGTTCTCATCGCGCCGTGCGCCGTGCACTTCAAATATCCGACACCCCCAGCAGGAAGTCGTGGGAGAGAAAAAGAGAGGGACTTCCTGGTGTTTTCTCATTTCCATTCGTTCATAAAAACTTCCACCATCCGCCGCCGCCTCTTTTCCCGAAATCCGTGGTCCCTCTTGGCCGTTGCTCAATTTACGAGCTTCGTCAAAACTGAGAGCTTTGAGAGAGCCAATTTTGGAGATGGACGACGCGATAAAGAACGGGGCAGACGGGACGGCGGGGCCTCGAAGTCTCCGCCGCCACGGGCCACGAGCGTTCCTGTTTTCGCCGCGTTTTGTGATTATCACAATGTGTCCCTCCTCCTCGTTTTCCTCTTGTATATGTTATCTTTTGTCAGTGATATTATCACTTTCACCTGGAGAATCACGGCGAAATCATGAACAATTTGTGTTAGGTTGAGTGTACTTTTTTCTGTGTTACATTTTCTTTCCAACTTTCTATGTTTAACTTTTCCCTCCTCACTTCTCTTTTATCTTTATTCAAATAGCAATAACTAAAAAAGGAACATTCCTTTTCTCTTTTGTCAAGTTTTCCGTATAAAACGGAACACTTTCTTCCGAGACATCAGTATCAGTCGACACTTGATCTACCTCGTCTTCCTCTCCCAAAACAATCTTCATGTACAATCTGAAAACTTTGTTCCGTTTGTCATCATCACCCTCACGCCACTCTCATAAAACACGTTCCTAATCTTTGGGAAGAGAAATGACACCAAAGTTTCTAGTATGAAAGTGCACTTACTGACATCCTAGACGGGAAGAATGTGTGATAATCAGCTGATTTCAAGTGATCTATCACAAAGTGACAAGTTGATAGAACAGTATAAGAGTAAGAAACGATCAGAAAACCTACAGTCTTCAAAGTTAGATTGAAGGATCCAGTATGTTATCTAACCTCAAAGTTTTCCTATGAAAAGCTAACCACAACCATTTCCAAACCCCCAAATAGCATACAAAAGAGGTTCCCATAGCCAACTTTCCGCCCCATCCCCGTCTTCCCGCATTTTGCCATTCATTCAGGTTTTGTGTATTCCCATCCTCCACCCCGATCTTTCAGTCTCTTCCTCTTTTTCAAACAACAAAACACTGGTCTGGTTCAAGAAAATGAACCGCTCCCGACCCGTGCCGTAATTAGTCGTCCTGAGCCCGTCTAATCACCTTTCCAAACAGACCCGTTTCTCCGGTCATTCCGTTTGCATTTTCGTTTATTTTTTCATAGAGCCAACCGGTGACACAATGGAATGGGAAACAGAGTCGGTCGGCTTCAGATGCCATTTGCAGAATTCCGTCCCGCCCGTTGGTCTCTTTTCAACGGGGTGTCCCTTTCTCTTCCCCTCCCTCGTTTTTTTGTTTTCATATTATAAAAATTGCGACCAGGATAGATTCATTCTCTTTTTGTCCATTTTCCATTTCGTTTTCTTCTGGTTATGGAAGAGAGCATTCGGTATTAGTTTCCATCGAGAGAAACTTGGGGAAGAACCTTGAAACAATGCAACCGTCCTGCTATTGATACTGTATGCGCGACTGGTGTTTCTATTGTTTTTGCTTCTATTTAACTTATTCTGATTCTTATTTTCTCATTCCTTCTGTCTTCTGCTGTATGTTCTGAACCTTTCTAACATTCCATCACATTATGAGACCTCTTCTACTTACTTTAGTACTTGCTGTAACAACTTGGTGCACTGCCTTCTCCAAGTCTACGTGAGCAAGTGTTGTCGTGTTCTTTATGTCCCTTTCTCCATTCCAGCTCTGACAACTGGAGGCTCCCTACAAATGTCTATCCAATTCATTACTCCGTTAGCATCCAAACTTTCCTTCCGGGATACGGTTGGGAAGCTGATGGAAGAAATGGGACTTTCAATGGGTCAGTTATGATCGATCTGGATGTCAGGGAGCCTACAGACCAAATCATTCTACATGCGGATTCACTAACCATCGAATATCAAAGGATTTATACTGTATGTCCCCTGTAGGAAGTCTAGGTAATAACTGGCATTCAGAAAGAAGGCAATGTGGGAATCAACAGAATCGAGTTGATTCCGGAGCTTCAGTTCCTAGTTGTTCACCTCAATACAACCATCCAACCACATATGAAAACTTCACTTTACTTGAAGTTCCATGGAAAGTTACGGAACGACAACAAGGGATACTATCTAACACTATCACCGAATCCGGAACAAGGCGAGCCCGACAGACTCAACGCAGTCACTCAATTTGAAACAACTTCTGCTCGTTTCATGATCCCATGTTTCGATGAGCCATCGTTCAAAGCCACGTGGAAAGTGACACTGATCTCTCCAATAGGAACCACTTCACTGACAAACACAATTGTAGAGTTGGCAGATCCAATTGTGAACAACGGATTTGTCACGACTCATTTTAAAAAGACAGTCAAGATGTCCTCGTACACTTTGGCTATCTTTGTTGGTGATGTAGATTACAAAGAGACAGTTACAGATAGAGGAGTGAGGGTGAGTGGAAGGAAGAAGATTCGGAAACCATCCGCATTGTAGATCAGAGTGTACGCTCCTCCTGTATACATCAACAAAGTGAATCATTCTCTGAAAGCTGCAAAACGGGCTCTTGAAGGATTTGAGAAAATATTCAAGATCAACTATCCGATGGAGAAGTTGGATTTCGTAGCTGTGAAAGATTTCGCATTTGCAGCTATGGAGAATTGGGGACTTATTGTTCACAAGTACGTTTAGAAATTTTGAAACTTTACTTTGCTTATTGTACCAGAAATGACGAGATTCTTGGGGACAATCATGCCGGAGTAGTCTACCATGAAGTCGCTCACCAGTGGTTTGGAAACTTGGTAACAATGGATTTCTGGCACAACATGTGGTTGAATGAGGCATTTGCAACATACATGGTAGCCAAACTGATGTCTCATGAAGACTCTACTCTTGATCGAGACTTTGTATGTCATCTGTCTTCCAGACTCCAACGTTTATTAGTTACTTCCAGTACCACACAAAGAACGCTCAGAACATTGGATTGATGCATGACACAAAAGCTGCAGTTAGAGAGTTGGAACGCTCAAGTGATGGAAACGTTGCAGTCAACGGAATGAGTTACGTCAAGGTTTCAGAAATTTGGATCACTCAAGTTATTGATGTTAATTTTAGGCAAGTTCCTTTATCAGAATGATTGAAACACTGATGGGAACGGAGAACTTTGACATGGCGCTCCGATGGTACCTGTCTGAAAACAAGTACAAGAACGTCAACGAGGAGGATCTCTACAAAACACTCGAAGTATTCATGCCAAAAGACCTTCTTGGTCCCGATGGGAAACAACTCAATACTGAAAAGTTTGCAAGATGCTGGATGGATCAGAACGGATACCCCACTGTTCATGTTGAGGAGACGAAGAATGACACGATTCGACTAACGCAACAAATGGATCAACGACTTGATGAAGGTTACAGAAACAAAGGCATCTGTGGGTACAGATGGGATATTCCAATCTGGTACCAGCAAGCAGGAAGTGACGCTGTCGAGCTTGTTTGGTTTGGAAAGGAACAGTACAGCCGGGAGCTGCAAGTCCAGTCGCCGGTTGTTATCAATGCAAACTCCAATGGATTCTACAGAGTTTCATACTCAAACCAACTGTTCTTGGAGATTGCGAAAGGCTTGGAGCAATCGGTAATTAGAAGCAAGATCTACCCATCTGATCGTCAGGTTTCAGAACTATTCAAACAGTACAAAGTTCCGTTTGTTATCTGATGCGTTATTGATTCCAATGGAGGACTCTAGCAAGTTACACGCACTTGTCAAACTTGCAGAGTTCTTTGCAAAAGATTCAAACGAAGAAGTGAGGAAGAAAGCAGTCTTCCTTATGAGAAAAGCAAAGATTATGACTGATAGAACAGTAAGAACAATTGGAAACGATAAGGCTAACATTGAGGTGAATCGCGTGTGAAAGTCTAAACATACCATCAGTTTCAGCGCATTTTGTCTCAAAACCCCGGCAAGTTGTTGGCTGATTGCAACAGCACAACTGGGTTCACCGAGTGTTGGTTTTCAATTTCTACAAACTTTGACGAGGTCTGCATTAACGAAGGATCTCAACATGGAAGATCCAGAGATCGTCTTCTTGAATTCCTGAAGTCAGAGAACAATCCAGGATTCCGGGCTATCCTCATCCAATTCATCAAATGTAGCGATGTCCGAATTTTCAATGAGTTAGTTCTTTCAGCTGGAATTCATATAATTGCAGACATTCAGGAT
Source organism: Caenorhabditis panamensis (assembly GCA_900883565.2). Taxonomy (NCBI): domain Eukaryota; kingdom Metazoa; phylum Nematoda; class Chromadorea; order Rhabditida; family Rhabditidae; genus Caenorhabditis; species Caenorhabditis panamensis. The sequence goes on along the minus strand of LR538070.1, from coordinate 244,709 downwards.
TCTGAACGATGAGCAGTATCATTTGACTGAAAAGGAGAAGTCACTCATCCAAAAAGACCTAACCCAGTCTTTGGACCCATCTAACACACCAACACGGAACTTTGTGTGACTAAACTAAACCCCTCGTTTTATTAACTTGTCCGTTTCACTTCAACTTGTTTTACTACTTGCTTCAATAACCAACTTTTCGCTAACTCAGCCGTTTTTGCTCTCTTTTTGGCATTCAAAAATCACACGAGGTTGGGGGTGGCAAGGGGGCTCATGAATACGGGATGAGGTGTCAAGTTGGGCAGCAGACACGGCAGACGGATAATCATCTGTTGAACTCTGCATAAGGACACAACCACTTGGACATCGAGACTTCTGGACTCTCTAGTACGATGAACTTTGTTATGTGTGTTTTGGTAGCATTTTACTGTCTTCGCTCTAAACGCTTTTCTAATTTCGAGAACACTGTTCTGTTTTGTCAGCGTGTTTTGTAAAACTTCAACAAACACCGCTGGGCTTTGCATTTATTAAAAATCTAGTATTCTAAAAAGTTCTCTCCGCAACTGACTTTATCGTTCTTTACGCAGGTCAGCTGCAAGCGTAGCGAAGACTGTTCCTAGTTCTTTTGGTTGCTATCTAGCTGGCAAAAAGGTAGCAATGACTAATTGTTGTCTTCTCGCAGAGAATCAATGACGGGATCGATATATTTTGTAAGTATTAGTGACTCAACATCGACGAAACAGAGACTCGCTCTCAGTGCAACATGGTGCTGTTCTATGTGTTCTTTCCTTCAAATCACTATCATCTCGTTCTTCCCCTTCCTTTTCCAAAATCTCTCCCACAAGGCAAAGATCGTGTTTTATTTTGTTTCTCTTCCAAATATTTCCCGTATTTATGAATTTCTCGTTGCATTCCGTCGTCGATGCCATTCCATAAAAAATGATTGGGGAGGCGCCCGGCGGCTCCCGGCCCGTTTCTCCGTCGTTTCCCTGCAGTCATGTTTGTCACAGGCCACAAACAGAAACAGAAACATTCCCGTAATCCTCTTATTTCTCGCTGACCGGATAGTAACGTTAAGCACTTCACCTTTTCATACTTTTGTGTTTTTGTTTTGATTACTTCATTTCCCGCGTGTCCTCTCCAACACCGTTTCCTGTCCCTTACGTTGCTCTCGTTCTCTCTCCCTCCTCCTCCTCATTGACCGTTCACTGTCTTATCAATTGCTGATAATTCTCATTGTCCGCTCAATGCCCTCTCTGTACAACTACGGCTCCTTCTCTCAGGTTTTTCAATCCTTTTCAATCTTACCTTTCCAGTCTCTAATCTCTTTCTTTCAGATGGGCCACCCGCCACCAAAAGAAACAAAAAAGAAATGTGAAGTAAAGGATTTCGCTCTGCCAACATTCTGCATCCTCCTGGCCATCGTTATCACTGCTTTTGTGACGTGGCACATCACAAAAAACGCCTACACCCTCAAAGATCCGTGAGTTGTTCACAAGAACTCCGTTTCATGACTTATTCATTATCCAGGCTGCACCCTGATCACCCGGAAGCTCACATCGACGATGGAAGCGACATTCCAGCAGCCGATCTTCGTCTACCAACCGCCGTCCATCCGATAGACTACGACCTGACAATCAAGACGTACCTTCCTGGATATGGATACAAGGCGGACAGCAAGAACATGACCTACGAAGGACAAGTGGTGATCAAGTTGAACATCACTCAAGCCGTCAAGAAGATCACTTTGAACGCATTGGATTTGGAATATGATATCGCCAAAACGACATTCTCCTCCGGTGGAACACAAAAAGTTGAGATTACCAAGGTCGATTCAAGCTCTACTCTCGAAAAAGTCTACTTCCACTTGAGTGATGCTGTTCAGCCAACAGACAATGCCACCTTGAAAGTCACGTACCACGGAAAACTGCGTACCGACATGACTGGACTCTACCAAACAACTTACACGACCAGCAAGGGAGAGGTGAAAATGGCTGCAGTGTCCCAGATGGAACCAGTCTACGCTCGACGCATGGTGCCTTGCTTCGATGAACCGGCGTTCAGAGCCTCGTGGACAGTCACAGTCATCCATCCGACTGGAACTATTGCTCTTGCTAATGGAAAAGAGGAAGCCACTGGAGAGCAGAAAACTGACGACTTCATCATCTCCAAGTTCCAACCAACTCCCAAGATGTCGTCCTACTTGCTTGCCATCTTCATCTCCGAGTTCGAGTACAATGAAGGATACACGAAGAATGGTGTCAGAGTAAGTTCCACGTTTCTATTGAATGAAACTGATGACGTTGTTTCAGTTCCGTGTGTGGTCTCGTCCGGAAGAGAAGAACTCGACGTTGTATGCAGTGACTGCCGGAGTCAAGTGTCTCGAGTTCTACGAGAAGTACTACAATCTGACGTTCCCACTCCAAAAGCAAGACATGGTTGCTCTTCCGGATTTCTCTGCAGGAGCCATGGAGAACTGGGGTCTGATCACTTACAGGTAAAATCGGTTATGGATGATTATAAATCCTACTAATGACTTTTCAGAGAGAACGCTCTGCTCTACGATGCCAAAATCTACCCTGGAGCTCAAAAACGACGTGTCGCCGTTGTCATTGCACACGAACTGGCTCATCAATGGTTCGGTAACTTGGTCACTTTGAAGTGGTGGAATGACTTGTGGCTCAATGAAGGTTTTGCCACGTTGGTCGAGTACTTGGGAACTGATGAAATCAGTGATGGAAACTTCAGAATGGTAAACAACTTGTTCTTCCTGGTTTTCACTAATGTTGAATTTTCAGAGAGAATGGTTCGCAATGGATGCTCTCTGGACGGCTCTCGATGCGGATTCCGTCGCTTCTACCCATCCGATGACGTTCCAAATTGATAAGGCCATGGATGTTCTTGACTCATTTGACAGTGTCACCTACGATAAGGGAGGATCCGTTCTCGCAATGATCCGGAAGACAATGGGAGAGGAGCACTTCAATGCGGGAGTCCACAAATATTTGGAACGACATCAGTACGGAAACGCAGAGGCATCCGATCTGTTCACTGCTCTCGATGAGATTGTTCCAAATTCTGTGTTGGGAGCAAACGGAAAGAAACTGAACATCACTGAATTCGCGGAACCATGGACTAAACAACTGGGATACCCACTGGTGAAGGCAGAGAGAATCAATGGAACACACATCAAACTGACACAGGAGAGATTCAAGATTCTGAAGACTGCGGAGGAAGAGGAGAAGTACAGACATCCGAAATGGGAGTGAGTGCATCTATTCTAGTTTCTTATGTTCCATTGAGGTTTCAGATTCAAATGGGATGTCCCTATCTGGTATCAAATCATTGGATCACAGGATGTTCACATGACTTGGATGAAGAGAAATGAGCCGTTGGTGATCAAGTCGGACAAGGCAATCCTTCTGAATGCTGAATCTAGTGGATTCTACAGAACCGGATACTCGGATAGTTTGTGGAAGGAAATCGTCGACACCATGAACACTTCCCACACAACCATCTCTCCACTGACTCGTGTTCGTCTCATCGATGACTCGTTTGCTCAAGCCACTGCTGGAATCCTCAACTACAGCATCCCACTCGGACTCATTTCGTACCTCAAGGACGAGAAGGACTACATGCCGTGGTCTGCAACTCTAGCCAAGATCAAGGCGATGCTCTCGATGTACGGCACGGATCCCGAGAAGGACACTCTGCAAAGATTCACTCTTGCCATGGCGGAGAAGTCTCCGGCCAAGCAGAGCATCGACTATGTCTCCAAGAACTACAAAGACGACACGGTTTTCTTCCCAGTGTAAGTTTTGAATTGTGATTTCTATCTGTGAACACATATGTTCAGGCTTGCCGCTCAAGGTCTCATTTTGAATGATTGTGCAATGGGAAACAGCGACTGTAGCGAGAGAATGGCCAAGATGTTCAATGACGATGTGCTGAATAAGTGTGATAACAGAATTCTCTCAGAGTGCTCAGAGTAAGTCACGCCGTATCAGTACTCTTTCATACAACATCAACTTCCAGTATTCCTGCTCCATTCCGTGCCGAAGCGTATTGCCAAGCTGTGAAGAATGGAAATGAAAAGACGTTCGAGAAGATGTTCGAGTGGTACAAAAACGAACGGAACCAAGTGGAGAAGTCGAATCTGATGAACTCGTTGGCCTGCTCCAGAGACATTATCACTCTGAAGAAGCTGATGCTCGATGCGATGAAGAAGGAGGGATCCGTGTTCCGTCTCCAGGACTGTTCCAATTTGTTCAGCAAGATCTGTTCCAATGACGCCGCCTCCGATGCGATGCTCAACTTCTTGATCAGCAGATGGGATGAGATGCTTGTCAGGTAAGTACTTTGAATCGTGGGGACACACTCTATGCATTTCTTTGCAGACTCAACTCTGACCGCAGTGGATTCACCCGCATCATCATGTCCATTGTGAACACAATCAAGACACAAGAGGGTCTGGACCAGTTGAACAAGTTCCAGACAACTGCCACCAACGCGACGCACTACGAGTTCCGCAAGATGCAGGAAAGTGTCGGAGTGACCATCGCGTGGCGGGAAAACAACCTGAAGTTCGTCACGGAGTTCGTCGAAAACCTCATCGCCAAAGTCTGAAGCATACGGGATCATTGAACGCTTTTCTTCCTCACTTATTTATTCTCCTTCCCCCTCATACAGATCACTTATACAGATTTCTATACATACTTTTCCTCTTTTTCCTTCCAGCTTACAGTGCTTTCCTTCCGTGTACATAATATGTTCAGCCAACGGACAGTAACTCGGTGCCGCCCTTACGCATACTCTGCTTACTTATCTGCCATCCATTTTTGATTGTTTTCTTATATTTTCAAAGAAAATACGTCTATTATGATTGTTGTTGTCAATTGCGAGATTGAAAGAAGCTTTTGAAGAATAGAGAGGAGAACTAGTAATGTGGGAACTTCTAGTTTTTGAATCTGAATGGGTTCTCGATGTTCGTACACATTGTCAAAAGACAAGGGGACTTTTGAAAGAAAACGTGAAACCCGACACGTCACCAAATCTTTCTTGACGATTTTGATTACACACCGGCATTTATCAGTACTTGGGAAGAATGCTCCACGACAGCGTGTTTCTTGCCCTTCTAACTCTTGTCGGAGTTTTTGTGGTTGTCCAGACAACTGAACAGTTCACCACCACTGCCAGTAACTTATTTTCAGAAGATTTGTGAGTTAACAAAACAAGCCTACGTTTAAGCAATTCAAAGCATTCAGATTCAATCGCCAATTTGCCAGAGAGATTCCTGCTGCCGAGCTTCGTTTGCCAAACAGCGTTAAGCCAATCAGCTATGACTTGACTATCAAAGTTTATCTTCCTGGCTATGGATACGTGGCAGACAGCAAGATTATGACTTTTGAAGGACAAGTGAGTTACAAGGTTCACACAATTCTCTCAAATGTCCCGTTCAGCTGAACATCCATTTGAATGTCACTCAACCTACAATGGTTGTGACTATGAACTCTTTGGATTTAGAATTCACAGATTCTCCTAAAATCGTGACTTATTCTAATAGAGGAAAGACAGTGAGAATAGTCAAAGTAATCGTAGATGATACCCGCGAGAAGGTACACTTCCACCTTCCCAAAGTTGTTCGACCAACCACTAATGCAGTTCTCAAGGTAAAGCCAAAAATTCCCGGATGTCCCTTTTACTCAAAATTCAGATCGAGTATCGAGGGAAAATGCGTGAGGATCTAACCGGACTGTATCAAACCACGTACACCACCAGCAAAGGAGAGAAGAAGGTGGCCGCCGTGACTAAAATGGAGCCAGTCTTTGCTCGGAGGATGGTGCCTTGCTTCGATGAGCCAACATTCAAAGCTTCCTGGAACGTGACTGTAATTCATCCAATTGGAACTGTTGCTCTTGCCAACGGGATGGAAGACAATTCAGCTGAACCGTCGAGACACGTGCAACCTGGTTTCACTGTATCTCGTTTCCAACCAACACCCAAGATGTCGTCTTACTTGCTCGCTATCTTTGTTTCTGAGTTCGAGTACAATGAAGGATACACGAAGAATGGTATCAGAGTAAGTGAAGTGTTTCACCTTCCCCTGACAAAAAGGCTGTTTCAGTTCCGTGTGTGGTCTCGTCCCGAAGAGAAGAACTCGACGTTGTATGCAGTGACTGCCGGAGTCAAGTGTCTCGAGTTTTACGAAAAGTACTACAACCTTCCCTTCCCTCTCCAGAAACAAGACATGGTTGCTATTCCCGATTTTCAATCTGGTGCGATGGAAAACTGGGGACTTATTACATACAGAGAGAACGTGTTGTTGTACGACGAGAAGTTCTACACAGCTGACAAGAAACGTCGAGTGGCAGTTTACATTGCACACGAACTGGCTCATCAATGGTTTGGAAATCTGGTTACTTTGAAGTGGTGGAATGACTTGTGGCTCAATGAAGGATTCGCGATTCTGGTGGAGTATTTGGGAACAGATGAGATTGGCGATGGTGACTATAGAATGGTAAAAACGGAAGAGATGCTTTCCCGAGATTGTATTCTTCAGAGGGAGTGGTTTGCAATGGATGCTCTTTCAACTGGTCTGGATGCTGACTCCGTTGCTTCTAGTCATCCGATGACATTTAAAATTGACAGAGCAATTGATATTCTGGATTCTTCTGACAGTATTACCTACGAGAAATCTGGTTCCGTTCTCGCGATGATCCGGAAGACAATGGGAGAGGAGCACTTCAATGCGGGAGTCCACAGATATTTGAAACGACACCAGTACGGAAACGCCGAGGCATCCGATCTGTTCACTGCTCTTGATGAGATTGTTCCAAATTCTGTGTTGGGAGCAAACGGAAAGAAACTGAACATCACCGAATTCGCGGAGCCATGGACTAAACAACTGGGATACCCATTGGTGAAGGCTGAGAGGATCAATGGAACACACATCAAACTGACACAGGAGAGATTCAAGATTCTGAAGACTGCGGAAGAAGAGGAGAAGTACAGACATCCGAAATGGGAGTGAGTGCATCCACTTTTGTTTCTTATGTTTCATTGAGGTTTCAGATTCAAATGGGATGTCCCTATCTGGTATCAAATCATTGGATCGCAGGATGTTCACATGACTTGGATGAAGAGAAACGAGCCGTTGGTGATCAAGTCGGACAAGGCGATCCTTCTGAATGCCGAATCCAGTGGATTCTACAGAACCGGATACTCGGATAGTTTGTGGAAGGAAATCGTAGACACCATGAACTCCAATCACTTGGTTGCCTCAATGTTTCAAATCAATTCAACCTTCTGTTGTTCAGGCATTCTCTCCACTAACTCGCGTCCGTATCATTGAAGATGCCTTTGTCCAAGCCACCGCCGGAACTCTAAACTACAGTGTTCCTCTCGGCCTCGTGTCATATTTGAAAAACGAAAAGGATTACTTGCCGTGGTCAGCGACTCTCAACAAGATCCAGTCACTGATTTCAATGTATGGATCAGATCCCAAGAAGGCCATCCTTCAGAGATTCGTCATTGACTTGTCACAGAAGTCACCAGCAAAGAAAAGCGTTGAATATGTTTTGAGACACTACAAGAATTACACTAATTTCTTCACATTGTGAGTGGGAAATTGATGAAACGAGCAGAACTTCAAAATTCCAGAATGTCGGCCCAAGATCTCATTTTGAATGATTGTGCAATGGGAAACAGCGACTGTAGCGAGAGAATGGTCAAGATGTTCAATGACGATGTGCTGAATAAGTGTGATAACAGAATTCTCTCAGAGTGCTCAGAGTAAGTCACACCATTTCAGAACTCTCTTTTACAACATAATCTTTCAGTATTCCTGCTCCATTCCGTGCCGAAGCGTATTGTCAAGCTGTGAAGAATGGAAATGAAAAGACGTTCGAGAAGATGTTCGAGTGGTACAAGAACGAACGGAACCAAGTGGAGAAGTCGAATCTGATGAACTCGTTGGCCTGTTCCAGAGACATTATCACTCTGAAGAAGCTGATGCTCGATGCGATGAAGAAGGAGGGATCCATGTTCCGTCTCCAGGACTGTTCCAATTTGTTCAGCAAGATCTGCTCCAATGACGCCGCCTCCGATTCGATGCTCAACTTCTTGATCAGCAGATGGGACGAGATGCTTGTCAGGTACAAATTCATTCCTTCTGTGAAGTTCAAAGGTGCTTACTCAGACTGAGCAAGAATCGTCGTATTTTCCGAAAAGTCATCGGCTCAATCATCAACACTATCAAAACAAAGGAAGGTCTGGATCAGCTGCAGAAGTTCGAAGCGTCTGTCGTCAACGTTTCGCAGTACGATTTGAGCAAGCTGCGAGAAACCGTTGAGGTGAAGGTCGCGTGGAGAGAGAACAACTTGAAGTTCGTCACGGAGTTCATTGAAAAGTCTTTATAGAGTTCATGTGACCAGGGTTTATAGTTTTTATTGAAATAAAGCGTCGGTAGAGATCATAAGAAGATCATTTTGTGAATGAGCAGGAAAACCACTGATGTGAGAATCTTCAGTTCGCAACTAGAACACCTCGCGTCCATTTCTGTCAGACACGCAGCATCCAAGAAGTCGAGACGTCTTTCGATGTTGGCTGCAGCCCCACAAGCAGCCGTAGCAGCAGACAGTCCGCAAGCTTGTTGCATTTGTTGTCGGATACAAGCAGTCACTTCCAATGTTGATCTAAAGTCATGATGACAGTGAGAGTAGATTCACATCGAAACTCACGGGCACACGTCTTGGTCAAGAGAGATACTCGACTGACCACACTGTTGCATTCGATTCGTGAGAGGAATCTGTTGGAAAGATCTCTGCAGACAGTCGAGGTTTCGCATGAACAGTTCTTTCCCGGAACCACATGCAAACTCGAAGAACGCGTGGTTTTGAAGGTATGCGACAGCTTCTGCTTGTGGATTCCTTCTGTACAAGTAAAACGTGCTAGATTAGGACAGTTTCTGGTTACAAACCCATCAACATAAGCATAGAACGTGTTGAAGTTCACACAATAAGTCGAAGCAGCGCCAAGGCAACTTGTGAGTTCGTCAAAGTCCCTGTAAAGGAGACGAGAACATAGTAGCAAAGGGAGGAATGAGTGTTACTTGCAAAGAACCGGGAGACCATGAGATGTCATCTGGCTCATGAGAAAGTCGACAGGTGGGAGGTACCCCTCATCGGGGACGACTCCGTACTTGCCGAGATACGAAATATAACATGTGTAGAGGGTCTGAGAGGGAATGTCTGTGGGATTGTTCTTGTTCAGGTTACCTGTGGAGTTGAGCATTGTCCTTCGGAACTATGGAAAACGGAGAAGAGAATCAGCAGAAGAATGATTCGTGACATTTCAGAAGAGTGACTTAGTGTGATTGAAAGAGGTCGAGTCTTGAATGGTTACGAGTATCGGATGAAATCGAACCGGTTCGGTGTGTCGCTCTTTTTTCGAAAGTTCAGCCCCAAATTGAATGAAAAAGAGGCACCGACGAGTACTGAGTCAGAGAAAAGAACCAAGAAGGAATCAAGTGGTAACGAGGAGAATGTGTGTTTCGAGGAGTGACCATCCATGGTCAAACATTCGAGATGAGTCAGTCAGGAAGTGTCAACAAGAGAATCGATAGTTTATGGTTGACAGAGTAACACAAAGTGAACAAAGTTATTAGAAAATAGAACAAATAGAAGATGAGATCTTCAGGGAAGTGGTGTCCATGGATTTTCAGCGAGTCTCTTTTCCAGATCTTCTTTTTTGATGTTTGTTTTGAACACAATCGGGCTCCACCGGCTTGAGTCGAGGTCCAATATGAACTGATCTGGGTCGATCATGACACGTTTGTTGGTTATTTGAGGACGGTATTTTGTGGCTGAAAAGAAAAGATAATGCGTTTGGTTTTCAAAAAAACAAAACTCACTGAGTAAATCAAGGCCAATAATCGGATCGAGGTCAGCATCATCGGGGAACGGAGCCCATGGATGATCAGTTCCATAAATGTTCTTGTCGACAGGCACCACGATCGGGTTTCCGTATGCGTCGAACATTTGCGTCGGTTGCGGGATGGCGGTTCCGTTGCGATGCTGAAACTTGAACACCGAATAAAAGTTAAAGTAGATATAACGAAATGGTTTCAATCTCCATTCGTTGCGTACAGCTTGATTGTCAAAAAGCTAACCTTTGGTCGATCGTCACGACGCTCATTTCTTCCACATCGGTACGGCGGGGGAGCTGCGTCGTTCCTGTCGAGTCGTTCTCCTCTGGGACCAGCCAATCGAACAATTATCCGAGTGTTTCTGACTCGCGTGCGATGCATTTCGAGAAGAGCCATTTGCTGATCGGTCTGGTCTCCGAATCGAACGAAGCCAGATCCCTTCGACGAGCCATCGAGGAAGCGGAACATCTTGGCGCCGCGACAAGAGTGGTATTTGTCGAAGACTCTGTAGAGCTCGGCATCGGACAGATCGATTGGCAAACTAGACACGTGCAAATTGAATTCGGAATTTCTGTAACGGTAATGTTGTTTAACGAAACAATGTTGAATAACATACGGGTTATAACTGTCATTTGCGAAGCAAAGATTGTATCGGATGTCTTTGAATCCCGGCACTTTGACTCCGTTACAATCGGAGAGTGTCCGACGAGCATCTTCGAAAGAAATAAACTCGATGAAGCAGTATCCTTTGAGCTGAAACAACGAGTTGATAGGGTGATCGCTCGGAACTTCCAGCAACTAACCTCGTCTTTCACATAAACTCGTTTCACTTTGTACGGCGGATGTCCACTTTCCTGAAACATTTATGTTGTTTTCGGAGAATTGAATACTTAAAAAAAAACTCACGGTGAACACTTGTGTCAAAGTGTCTTCTGTCCAGTCCGATGGCACGTCTCCAATCCAGAGTGTTCGCTGTGCATTATTTCCGGAGAGAGAGATTGCTGGAAGTTGTTGGACGATGGGAATTGCAGATATTATTTCCGGGCCAAGATCTGAATCATCTGCTGCTGCAACCGACGACGTCGCGGGAGAATGTTGTGAACGCTGCTCATCGGAATCCATTTCTCTGTGAATAAGAAAATGTTGAATTTGATAAGAACAGGACTGGTTGCTTCTCACGAAAGCGTAAATGAAAAGATAAATATTCAATACACAACTGATTTGAAAGAAAACCAGCCAATGAAGTTGCCGATATTGGCGAAGTCCGAGTGGAGTACACATGAAGTGGCCGAGAAAATGGCAGTGAATTCCCAGGCCACCTAGCGGGCGCGCTGTTCAAACAAGAACTGTCTTGAAAGGAAATATGTTTATTTACAAGAATCGAGGTTAAAAAGTTAGTATTATAAGTTAAAATTTACATGCGGCTATATTATTTTACAATGTTCTTCATTTGTGGCCGTCTTACTGTCCAGCGGCTCCGGTGGGCAGCAGCCTTGCCCACACTTCTCGTCGCTCTGCCTCGGTCAGCGTGCTTTTCGTCTTCGCCGGCTGCGTTTCCTGCGGCTCCTTTCGATTATCCTGAAATGTAGTTTGTAATGGTATCCAACACATTCGATAACTTACCTCGAATCGAGCCAGCCATGCTTTCGTCGGTCTCGCACATCGTGGCGTTTTGCAAATGGTGACTTTTTTGATGAAACGCTCCTGTTGGGATCGAGACGCTTTTGAGGGAACAGGATCTGCACTGATCGGACGGAACTGGAAGGTCGGCGCATCTCCGTGGATTGGTTCCGAGTTGGGACGCGACATCATTTCGGCATCAGCCTGATCGATTCCTCCAAAACGTCTGGTCGTGGAGACATGGCGAGCTGGACTTTGGACAGTCTTGGGAGCAATGCGACGTGGCGGCGACAGGTCTTCATTTGATGAAAGTTCGAGTTTGCGGAGTTCGGATTCAATCGAATCATCAGAGATTGTGACCGTCGAAGAGTCATGCAGGTCTTCAAACGGATGCTCTACCGAAATCGGATCATTTCGTCCAAGGATGACCGGCGACGGAGCTTTGATCGAGGAGCGCTTCCGGTGAGCAGCCATGACGCTCAGTGGTGTGATGATCCTGGCAGTCGGCATTCGGCTCGGTGTCTGCAGTCCAACTGCGAATGAGGGTGGCTGCTGTGGTCCGCCGAAGAGTGGATGCGAGGGTGATTGGGGCGACTGGGGCAGAGTTGAATCATTGGAGAGCCGAAACTGTAAAGGAAACATTGAAATTGTGAAAAAGGATGGATAACACTTACTCTTGGTGTGTCTCGATGAGTATACTTCGCCGATTTCGGCGTTTTCGGCAACAGCAACATCGAGGAAAGAAAGTGGAAAACTGAAGAAAAAGAACAAAATCTAGGTCGTTCGGCGAAACAAAATTCGAAACTTCCCGCTGCCGCCATATACGGTAGGTTTTCGTGGCAAGACCAACTACGGAAATTGCATGCGCCTTTGAAAGTTTTTCACTTTTATTTTTGAAAATTTCTCTGAATTTTTCTTGTTTTCTGGTTCAATTTCAGCAGACATTTTCCGTGTTTTTGTCTAAATTTCTTCTCTTTTCCGTGTTTAGTAAAATTTCTCACATTTTTCGCTGTTCACCTGCAGCTTTTTCCAGAATTTCTCAAGTTTCTTTGGGAAAATGCCAAAGGGAGGAGCCACTTCGCTGATTCCGGTGTACGCTGGACTTCAGGCTGATTTGGACAACTTTTTAAAAGCATTTTTGTGTTTGGATACGCGCAGGTGAGTGTGTTGCGAATATTTCTACGAAGCACTGGCAAGTTTTCAGATTCACCGACTACAAAAACCTGTTCAAAAATCTCGGAATGGTCAAATTGTTCAACGGACGCAGTGACAGTGCAGAGATTATTGAGTTCAACGAACACTTGCTCGTGTACTGTCAGCCGTATATGGAAGAGTACTACTGCCACGGCGTGAAGCGATCCCTCGAGGAACGCCTGTTCGGTCTGTACTCGATGTACACGTTCTTCTACCTCCAGCAGACGTATCATGTCGTCAAAGTCAAGATGGATGTATTCGCATTTGACTCGTTTTCAAATCTGTTTGATCAGCTCTTCGAGGAAAGGATTTTCGACGCTGTTCTCTGTTGTTCGAAGCTCTACGAAGACAAGGCGTTCAGAATTGTTGCTTATGCGTGTTCAGTAGGTCTTCAATTATTAGACAAATGAGTTTTCAAGTTTTTCAGTACGATCCCACTCTGTTCAAGCGTTACCGGACGGATGCCAACTTGAATGGTCTACCTGTTTTGGCCAATTGCAACGACCCGCTAAGCAGCGTGAAGGAGATGTTGAAATCGCCACTGTTCGTCGGATTGGGAGTATTTCACGAAGAATACATGAAAAAGCGAGAAGCTGCTGGTTTCTCGAAAGACGGCGCGATGCTACCCAATCCTTACGATTCTGTGAAAGCGATTGTGCAGAGAAACATTCGAGAGGTGGAATCGCAGATTAAAGTCCCTATGGTGAGTGAACCAACTTTCTCCGAGGTCATACAGCGATTTTCCAGATTGCCAAAGTAACAACGTCTGTGAAACATGAGGTGAACCGATCGTCTATCAAAGAAAGAGCCTATAAAGCAGAAGTCAAGCTACCCAAGTTCTTGAGACACGGACCTGCTGGTGAGTTGTCGAGAAGTTGTCAATGAGAACTGTGTTCATTCAGAAATCAAGAGAGACCCTGAACAATTTGCTTTCGTAAAAGCTGAACCTGATACTGTCGATTTCTATGAATACAAACCTGTAGCGAAAGTTGAGCAAGGATCGTACAGGGAGTTCGATGACGTCGTTGAGAGCCCGGCGATTTCGAAGAAACCAAAGCGAGAAAGCCGTCGCAGAAGAAAGGTGAGCGACAACGACAAAGAGAAGGTTCTCAAGAAGAAACCGGCGATGTACGATGCGCCTACTGCCGTCAAGCCATCCGGAAGAAGAACGAATGTAAGTTTTTTAGCCCGACAGAGAATTGATGTGGCTTGGTTTCTGATACTTTCAGAATTCTATCGCCTCGGAGCTCTTCTGCTTGGACGGTCATTCGGCCGTACAGCAGACGCCAAACAAAAGTGTTTCAAAGAAGCCCAAAGTGGAACCTGATGCCGGCATCAAAATGGAGATCAAAGAAGAAACTCTATCACAGGACGAAATGGACGCAGAGTCTGAAGACAGACTGGGAATCGACGAGCATGCTGAATCTCCAGCTCCGTCAAGAAAATCGATTATGAAGACCAGTCCCGGAGATCCCAAATCTGTTTCTTTCGAAGAGAAGGTTTGTTCTTCTATTAAATCTACTGACTTATCGGTGTATTGCAGCAGAACGGCGAAATCGTTGTGCGCGTCCGTGACATATCGCCGAGAGAAAAAATCGAAGAAGAAGAGATTGTGGAAGAAGACTCGGCTCCACGGTTCGCTCCCTGCCCCGCACATTTCAAGATCGAAACGCCAGAGGTATCTCAAGAAATCGAAGAACAACCAGTGATCTACAATCCACGCGACCTCGATGACATGTTCGTTCCACTGGAGAACGAGGAGCAACTTCTCCGTGAGGAAGCCGAGGAGGGATTCGACGTCAGTCTCGACCTCGAAGTGGACGAAGACGCTTGAAGAAACGACAGTTTTTAATCTTGTACTATTCGTTTATTTTTATAATTCAGTATTTGTTTCCAAAGGTATTTTAGTCTCTGACTCTGAACTTCCCGAATAACTTGTCTCAATAGTCCCATTTTCCCTTTCCGTGTTTTACCTCCATGTTCCATAAAATCTGTGTCATTTTTTTAGTTGATTGCTCTCTTGATTTCTCCTGAAATTACGATGTTTTGACGGAAAACCAAGGCAAACAATGAGTATTTTAGTTCGCCTAATATGATCCCAATGGATCCGAACAATCTCTGAGAATTCACTCGTTCCTCTCAATTCTTGGCGCGCTTTGAAATGTATCTGTTCAAAGTACTCGGGTTCTTGAAATAAACGCAGACAGATTTGCTGGGAAACAGATCGCAAAATACATGAAGGAAGTCAAAAACATTCGTCCAGTTACACATCTCCATACCTAGCACCTTTCTAAAACAACTCTTTCCCGATCTCCTTTCAGATTCTCCACGTCCATCCGTCTGTTTGACTGTGACCTTCTGCAGTCCCTCGTCTCTCTTTTTCCGTGTCGAACGTAGTGTTGTCTGTAGTCAAACAGTAGTCCCCTCTCTTCCTAACTCTCTCGACAGATTGTTCCCGATGCGGGTGCCAACCTTAGAAATTATATTTGCTTTTGTACTCGTTCCATCTCAAAAAACCGTCCTCCGACCGACCGACCGAGAGCGCCAAAGTTTTCGTAAATATTCCATTCCATACTGAGTTCAACGGTTCGGAGAAAGAGAAAATGGAAGTTCGTGGAGAGAGAAAGTGGTTGGCAAACCGAGCGGACGGAAGGAATTGTTACTTTGTAAGGTGTTGGCTAATTGGTTCCTGTGTTTGCAACTCCGATTACATTTTCTCAGTGACACACTTTACTTTCCATAAGTCGTTTCAGAAGATCGTTTCCATAACAGATTCATTCGTCCTCACCAAAACCAATCGGACCTCATTTGATCCCTCTTAATTTTGACACTGATGTTCCCTTCGGAACCCTTTCAATCAACAGAATCATCATCATCACCCAACGGAACCTCGACGACAACGGCACAAACAAACAGAGTCCTTGGTAAACTCCTTCCTCCTCTTTTTTGATCTCAAAAAGCGAAACGGGCAGTTAGAGGTCACACATCCGCGCCATAACTCATATCGCTCTGCAACTAAACTCGAATTCGTCACGAAACGGAAGTAGATGTTGAAGTTGTCATATCTTTCCAACTTTTTCAGTAACTTCTTCCTCTTTCTGTTTATCTATTCAATTGACCCGAGGACACAGACAGTACATGTGCCACTGCCTATTTGCATACAACACAACCAGTTTCTGCCGCCTAAATATACCCCACGCGGCAAAAAACCTTCTGCGAGTTTGCTCAACTCTCCTTCTTATCATGCCAACTATTTTTACCCATGAGCTCTCTCAAGTACGACATGTTTGCCTGACCTATAACTCAATTTGATTAATGATAACGAGCAAAGGGAACAACTGATAGCGAGTGATAACAAGATAACAAATGTTTTGATCCTTTCCGCGTGTCTTTCCAATCTGATTGACCTTTGTGTTTGCTCAATCCTCCTGTGCTCAAGCTTCAAAGTGTGCGCGTTTTCCGCTTTTTACTCTCGTTTTTTATTGTGTTGTGGATGTGATTTCAGTTCGTGCAAAGGTGCCAATGATCTATGAGAAGTGTGGAAGTAGGCGGTGGAAACAAGTGTTGCATTCTGAATTGGGATTGGAATTTGGGATTAGTTGGTGTAGCGGAAACGGAAATTGGGGCGGGAATTCATATTTGATGAGGTCAGGAACAAGGTTTGACACTTTTCAAGTTGAATTTGAATGTTTCCAAGGAGTTCAATAATCTGCACTTCCAGTACACACTACATTCACTTCATTTTTCCAGAACATTCTGTTTACTTATCAACCGTACTACACACACCCTCCACATATTTCTGTCTTCTTGCCTCCCTCCCTCATTCCGTCCAAAATCTTACAAGTTGGTTGGTAACCACAAAGTAGTGCTCCGCCCTGCAACCTGTGCTCCACCTTCGCGTGCTCCCCGCTCCCGCCAGTCTCCCACAGTCGCAGTCAGGCAAAAGAGGCCATCCTCAAAAGACAAACAAAACGAGTGTTGCTCTCTTCTTCGGCTGCTCCTCTCAATGCTCCTGCTCCACCTGATTGAGATTAGATTCTTAGATCGACACTCTCATCTTCTTGTAGTTTTCCTCGTTTTCGTATTCTAGAGTAGCCGTGCTCTTCTTCATTGCTCCGAGCATCGCTCCACACATCTCCTAGCAACTCGCCACCGCGAAAGGAAAAGAAGGAAAAGACAAGGGAAAGAGTGGCCCGTTTGAATTATTTGTGACTTTAGAAAACCAATGAGATATTCTGTGATTTCGGATCTTTTGCATTCGGAACCTGCTCTTTGTTCACTATAGCTCTTCGGGTTATAACCCTTGTTTTTTTCCGTCTAATCCCTTTCTCTCTTGACGTCAAACTTTCCATTCTTGTTGATGATGATCTATGCAAATCTGCAAATCATCTCGCTCCGGTCTCACTTTCCCCTCCTTTTCCCTCTCTACAGTAACAATTCGCCCCTTAATCTCTTCATCTTCCTCTCCTTTCACCCCTCATTTACGCTGTAAATATATCGGTCAAGAACAGTCCGATTCCTCCTTCCTTTGCCGCCTAATAATCCTGACCCCATCCGCTCCCTCTCTTCTCTAAGTCTCTCTGTCTCTCGTTCATTTCCTTTTTTGAAAAAAGAGAAAAAGCGGCCGGACAATGGGTCGTCCTTGGCGGGAGAGAAGCGACGAACGGCCGGAAACTGTCTTGGCTCCTCTCTCTTTTCTCACTCGATAATATCGGGTTTCGCGGAAGATGGATCTTCATTTCGTTTTTGAAAAGGACTACTTCCAGATGATTTCTGAACTGTTTGAAGGGCCCTGATTGGAGATTGTGTAGTTTGAAGCCATTCAGACTTCCCCAGATCACAATGACCCCAAAAGAGCAAACTTTCAAAGTCACAAAAAAGAGAGAGATGAATCCCGAATAGAGCACACTTTCCCCAGACAGAAAAAGTGTGTCGAGATTTGAAAAGTCATCCTCCTCATCGTTCGGAAACTTCTGCACCAAATCCTCCGTCGCGCGCCATCGTTGTGTTTCTTTCTCCTCCATAAATCCTCCTCACTTTTCACTTTCTTCCTCGCCCTTTCTCCTCGTTTTTCTTCCCATCATCATCCACCGGCTATCAATCCCGATTCAAAAACGATTGGCCGTAAGCGTAAGCCATTCATCGTCCATCGTCCAATATCATCATCGTCAGGGGGCCGTGGGGGCGGTCTCCCCTCTCTTTCCGAGGAATCCAGTTCGGTTTTCGTCAGATCTCATCTGCCTTTCCTTCTTCCACAGCTTCGTCCTCCCTCTTCCCACCAAAACATCATCACAACTCACTTGTTTCTTCTTCTTCTTCTTCTTTCCTCATTCATTTATTCTTTCTTCCATTACCGAATCTCTTCGATTACGCAATCCCAATTGGCAACCATCATCTATCCCCCGTCCATCCATCTATCACTTCGGGTCTTCCGTATTCCAATTATACACTTTCACCTCTCCCGTACAGTTTCTTTCAGCACTCTTTTGCAGCTTGATTCCTTCTTTTCCATGCCAGATTGCATGTTTTGTTTTCTCCTCTTAGATCAGCTCCAAAAATCCGTGGGCAGGTGGGAAATGTTGTTCCCACGGTTCTGTCATTTTTTGTCTTTGCCATTTCTTCACTGATCGCTTCCACATTCCATTTTTGAGTGTTTGAACCTGAAATAACATGTAATTGACTCGAGTTTGAGAAATGAGAGCAAACAAACTACCGATAACAATGTTCGCAACTTCGACTTGTTTGAGATAAGTTTCAAAGTGTTAGCATAAACTTCAAACCTTATCTTTTCCTTTCCATTAGTCTTGGTGTTCTGCTCGCCGAAGCATGCCTTCTGTTGCTGTTGAATTGAACTTCTTCTAGCTTTGAGAATCTTTTGAAAAACTTTTAAAACTTTTCAAAAATTTCAAAGAACACAGAATAATTACATGTTGTCAGAATGTGGCAAACGTGCCATGTCCGAATGCCAACTTGTGCCGAAAACAACCGGGAAACTCCACGTTTTGCTCATCGGAGCAGGCACAGAAAGTGTAGTTCATGCCACACTTTGGCATATATTGTGTTCCCACATGCTCCGATTGCCCGCTTATCTTTGTGTGACTTCTTGACGGAAATTCCCGTCATTTTTTATCGCTGAAAATGGAAAAAGACACAGCGTACTCTGCCAACTTTTTGGAATAACAAGTCACATGGGAATCGAGATCACAAACTGTCTTGAAAAGTTTCATGATGTAATTTTGAAAAGCTGCAGACGCTTGGAAAGTGACATAGTTTAACAAAGACTGTAACAACCAATAGTTCAAAATTTGGTTGATCCAAATCCTAGATAAACTTCAAATCTATATCAAAACTTATGATGAGTAACCTCATACCCAACACATCAAAACCAAACTTTGGAAAACAAAAGTTCAGTATCAAAAAGAGCGAAAAATGTGTTCGTTGTGAACTCTCTCCCCTCCTTTTTTGTCCCTGACTCACCGATTTGTTTGTTGTGATGACACGGACGCAGACAGTTCTAGTAGTAGTACAACCAATATGAATACGATTTTTGCACTTTGATTGTGTATAACAAGGACTCTCTTTTTCATATTCTTGATAAAGACTAGCATTGATACAGTACCATGAAGCTTTTTCAAGTCAACTGCAAACTTCTGAGTTGCTACTGGCAACCTACAGAACCCAGCACAAACTAGCCTACATCATGAGCTGAAATATCAAAAAACCAGTAATTGGTGTGCCGAACCGGGTGTTTCGAAATTCGATGGTTTGTGCCGTACTGGTGGTTGTGATCACGAAACACTTCTTTTTGATTGTGTGACTCGTAAAAGTGAGTGATAAATTCGCTGTTGCTCTGTCTCTCTATCTCTCTTCTCCTCGATCACTCTCTCCACCGTTTATTCCTCCACTCTTCTTGCTTCTTCTTCTGTTGTTTCTCATTTGATTCTCTTCTGATTTCACTTGTTTTTTGCTCCTCCTCGTTTCCCTCCACTGATCTTGCCTTTCCCCTTCTAATCAGATTATCAGTGCTTCTCCTTCTTCTCCTGTCTTTCTCTGATATGATGATGTTTGGGAGATTGATAAGCTATCAAGTACGGTGATGATTGCCGAAAAGGTGTTCCCTTACACTTCCTAAATCATAGTTACAACAAGGTGTTTGCAACTTTCCAGTGATGCAAAATTAGTTACAGTTCCCGCCAATTTAGTTTTTGCCATCGGGAAATGCCGTAAAACGCCCCGTCGGAAATGCGGTCTATTCTAGACTACAAAACCTTGTAAAACTCTTAGTTCAGCGTCAAAGTGAATCATTAAGAAGTGTGCTAAGGAGTACCTTATCACACTTTCCTTATCAGTTGTGCAGGCGCGAAAACAATAAAGTTTCTCCAGTGTGCGAGTTGCCGAATTGTGTGAAATGTGTGTCTGTGTGTGGTTTATTCAGGCAGAAAGTTTGAACTCTAAAGTTCAAAATGGTGCCAACTGATAAGAGAACACTATTTGGTATAGTAATCTTTCAAAACTCACCCTGCTGACTTCAAAAAGTTCTGAAGATTTTCTAGAATCTTCCACAAACGGCCATTTTGCAAAATGACTCATGACCTTTTAGAGTTTCCAAACTCTGTTATCAGCGGTGAGATTCAGAAGCATGATATGAATCAGAAAAAGCATCACAACGTGGCTAGAACTCTAATACCGTTGCGAAATTTGCATCAATTCTAGTGTCTAGTTCTGATTATCCCCCTTCTCATTCATCATCTTCCCTTCAACTCTAATTAGCCCCCTGGAGCTGAAAATATCTACCGGAAGTTTGAAGGAACCAGACTCCAAGCCTCCTGACTCACTCCCTCCCTCTATTTCCTCCGTTCCTCTCTCATTCCTTCTCCATTCATTTT
Source organism: Caenorhabditis panamensis (assembly GCA_900883565.2). Lineage (NCBI taxonomy): Eukaryota > Metazoa > Nematoda > Chromadorea > Rhabditida > Rhabditidae > Caenorhabditis > Caenorhabditis panamensis. The sequence continues at coordinate 224,096 of LR538070.1, read as the reverse complement.
TCCCGATAACAACTTCAAATTCTCACAATATTGGCAAACCGTTAGGCATTTGTCGTCGCCCAATTATATCGCCCTCGTTTAGCCCTTCCTCCGTCGGTTCGTCTCCTGCCATACACCACACCATATTCCTGTTTCGGCACAAGCTTCTCTGTCTCTCCAGATCCCCCACTCTCTCCTCTCGGCTTCTCTTACACATCTTCCATCACTCCTCTATTCGTTTTTCAGAAACAATTCTTCGATCGGCTGCGTCAGATGCCCTCCAACTTATCCTCTTGATCTGATCACACATACCTTTTCCCAGTCTACGCCTTCTTCCCTCCTTCGCACCACAAAAACGCGTGGGAGAAGACGGACGACGGAACGAACGCCCCGATCCTCTTCCGCCAGCCATCCCGATGACACGACTCTTCATATTACCCGCCATATTCGGCATTTCTTCACTATCACTATGGTACATGATATGCTCCGCTCCCGGCTGGCCAGAGTCAGGTTAGTCTTTGGTTGGAACTTTTCGATAATTATCTAAAAAACTGAATCAATTTCGTTTTCCATTTCGATTCAACTAGTTCTAGCGTCACCATAGTCAGTCTAATGCAACTATCTGATCCCTAAATCTCTGATGAAACATTTCATGTGTTTCAGAAGGCGGAGTGTTTGAAATCCCGAAGCAGTTTGACAACTTCACAGTGTTAGCAGAGAAGTTCCGAGCATACAAAGAGGACCACTTCGGCTACATCACGACACTCTTCATCTGTGCATACCTGTACAAGCAGACGTTTGCAATCCCTGGATCATTTCTGCTGGTGAGTTGAAGAATGAAGAGTCCTTGACAATGAGCTGTAGACAAGACATGATCCAAACCGCATTCCTCGTCTGATCTGTTGACAGACGTAGACTACAAGCTATCAGTAGCTGTTGCGATGTGTTAGTTGCGCAACGATCAGTCATCTTCTGATCAGAATGACGTAGTGGGGCCTTGCGTCGGATAGCTGTAATCACGGTTTCTTGTTGCGTTGCTGCTTCTTCTTCTTCATTTCCTCCACTGTTGATGGCACGGGCCTTGCGGAAATGGACGTTGCGCGGTGTGCGGCGGATAAACTTGATTCCGAGCGGGTATTCTCTCTTCCCCTCTTTTCGTTTCTTATCACGTCACAGATAAACGGCGTACACGAAAAGCTGGGGGCAACATATAATTTGTGAAGATTTTGAGATGTCATGCAGTGCGAAGGGAAGGGGAAATCGGGAGAATCGAGAAAAATGGAAGGGGAAAACGAAAACAAGAAACTTTTTATCAGTTCTCAATTCGATCCATTCCAGAATGTGATTGCGGGAGTCGTGTACGATCTGTGGTCGGGATTCATCCTTTGTTGCTGCTTGACGACACGTGAGTGATTTCTCGAATCATATCAGAGAGTGTGTAGACTTTGAACGGTCTGGACTTTACCCAGTTCCTTCTATCAGGCTTTTAGCATCTTGTGTTAAGATTCTAACATGTTGCAAAGTCTCTGAGAAACCTCTTGACCCACTTTAGACTTTTCCTAGATAAGGGACAGTATCAGATTGTATCATTTTCAGTCGGAAGCACACTATGTTACTTGTTTTCGGAGCTGTTCGGTCGAGAATATGTTTTCTACTACTTCGGTACCAAGTTGACGTATCTCCAACAGAAGGTAATTCTCAGTTCTTTCTAACAATCCCTCACACCTTCCATTCAGATCGATGACAATTCAAATCGGTTATTGCCGTTCCTTCTGTTTGCCCGAATGTTTCCAATATCTCCATCGTGGCTTCTCAATATAGTCGCTCCGTTCCTCAACATTCCACTTCCGATTTTCGTCGTCTCGGCACTATTCGGTACGGTCTTCTCCTCATTCCCATTCTTCTCCTTTTCGTTTTTCCTGGCTTTCCGTTCCATTTGGCAGCATTCGGAAATTCATTTCATTTTGTTCAGGTCTGGCGCCGTACAATTTCATTTGTGTTCAAGCCGGATACATCTTGAGAGATTTACGATCATGGGACGATGTGTTCAGGTAGATTTGACTGGGCGGTCGGGACCGTACCGAACTGTTGATTCTTTCAGCACGACGACCATGTTGAAACTGTTCTCGTTCGCATTGATACCTCTGGCATACGCGATATACATTCGCCCCCGCGCAAAGAAACATCAGGTGAGGAGGGAAAACAGAGAGATCGGGGACGTGGGGAGAAACCATTTGCTCACGTTGTATATTGGAAAAGTCAACAGAAAAGAGAAGAGTGTTGACTGCCGACGGGGCGAGACCTCTTGACTTTTGACAGTTGCCACGAACGAGTAATCTTTTAAGATAATATGTTTAAGCGGGTAGATGGTAGGAAACAATTGGAAAGTAAACCGGGGATCGAAGTCAGAACTACACTCATGTCAACTTACTCCTTTTTCAGCTGGTCTCCAGTTCCGACGAGCTCGACGAGAAAGTCAGAAAGATGGAGATCGTGTAACTCATTCCGTCCACCACCTCATGCCAACCATCTCGTGCCCCGCCGATCCATCCGACAACATATCATCTTGCCACTCCACGTCATTCTCTCTTTCCTTCTCCGATCGAATTCATAATAACTAGGTGCCCGCTGCCGCTCTCTTTCGATTATGAACAGATTCCGATGAAACCAATCACTTGACGCTCTTGAATAGTCTCTCATATCCCGCATTATATTCACAGTCTTGCAGTTTCACTCCGATTCTTCACTTACTTGTACACACCGGTGCCTTCACGACGACGTTTCTGTGTATATTTATTGTTACCTGTTGCCCTTTTTTCACTTCTCGCTCAGGCCCCTCACTCATTTCACTTTTACTCTACTTCTTCACCCGAATTGCCTTCCCTCCTCCTCTCAAAAGTGCTCAACAAGTTCAAAATGTGTATGTGTCTCTTACCAACATCATCACCACCCCATCCAACATCATCATCATAGGATTTTCTGTGTTTTTATTACTGTAGACGGTACAAATAATGCCAAAAGACATAAAGTCTGAAATATTTCTGAATGTTCTATGTAAATCGGGACAAATATGTGCAAGGATCAAGAGAGGGAGGGGCTTGTGTAACACATAACACAGAAAAAGAACGGATGGAACAGGGAGACATCGCAAGATATGCGGGAGACAAAGCGAAATGAAACAAGGGCAAAGCGGAAGATGGAGAGGTTAATTAGTTGTTGGAGTTCTTCTTGGTGCATGGAACCTTCGATGGATCGTAGGTGAGATCGTAGCTGGAGCTGGCACGTGTCATGGATTGCCCCTGGAAGTTACAACTTAGCATGGTCCCTCCCTACTTCGTGCTCTACCTGTTTGAGGTTATCCATGATGTATGCAATGATAGCCAGCCAAGCTCTCCTCAACTCCTTGTGTTTTCTGACTGCTTCGCAACGCCGTCTCGCACAATCCATGATCGCATCCCCGAGGTCGTCCCAGACAGCACTCGAGAGACCTTCGGCTCTCAGATGACGATGCTGTTTTCCTACTTCCGTCAAGTAATTTGTGATTCGAGAGTGATCAGTGTCCAAGTTCTTGATGACAGTATCCAGTACCTCTACAGTAACCCGGCAGTGCATCATCGTGCAGTCCATGTCATTATTGGAGAACACAGCCACCCCATTGGCCTTCGCAAGCAGCTGTCTTGCCTTTGCATTCCGGTTACTCAATGTAGCATAGAGACTTGTAGCAAAAGGGCCACTGGCTCCCGTTGTGAAAATGTTGGGCCAAGTTTGCACGAGAAGTTTCTGTTGGTAAGCAGTGAGTCCTAAAGTAAAACATGTTCTTGTTTCCTTGATTCTGCACTCACCGATGACTTCGTTCAGGTTTCGACGGGTTGGCGAGGGTGGACACGACAAATCTCCGGTAGATCGTTTAGCCTACAACAAAAATTAGACAAAGATCTATTGAAGATAAGGGATACCATGAGAGGAAGCCGGAGACTTTCCGATTCCGGGCATTCAGTCCTTGATCTGCCCATTTGGCCAAGATGCGGACAGGTTGTATGGGTGAGAGGGTTGAGGGAGTTCTTCTCCTGAACAACAAAGTTATAGAGTATCAGGGAGACCTACACGTACCTTATCAACGCTTCCGCCGTTCTCCATGATCCGTTGTCTCCTCAGTTCTTTCCTTCCATTCTTCTCGAGTGAATCCAGCGAGTCTTCCGAAAATGTACGTGTGAACCTGAATTCCTTGATTACTCTCTGCTTTCTCCGGCTCTCCGAGCTCTGATTTACAACTCCTCCCACACTGATTGGTTTCAGTTTCAGTCTCTTTCTGTGTCAATGTCAATCATGACAAAGTGGAGAAAAGGGAAAACAAGCGAAGAAAATAAATGAAAAAGCCACCAGCGACCCCGCCAAGATCGGCCCGTGCCGACTTTCGGAAGGAAGATGGAAGAGTCTAGGCGGGGCCCGAGCCATTATGAGAGTTTGAAGATCTCATAAAACGGAGGAAAATGACATGCATCCCATGTGCTGCCAGGCGACGTTTCGTGTTCAAGTTTTGATGAATGCGCACGAAACGATGAAGGGGCGGTACGGGGCGAGTGACTGGCTCTAACGAGTTTCAGTTTCAGAAGAGAAAGAGACAGGTGGAACCGATGGAGCAGGTGGGAGGGAGCATGCAGAGACAACCCGCAGGGACTCACTTACCGAAGGGGCGAGCTGACTGAACAACGGCGGGTACGGGTTATGGAGATGACTGGCATCATCGGGTGGTTCATGTTCTGAAAGGAAGGGAATGGTTGAGTCAATGATCATAGGGAACTTGATATCCGATTGTCTCACGGTATTATGGATAAGCTACCGTGAGAATTGAGAAAAATGAAAAGACAAGGCTCTGTTCCAAAAAAGAGGGATCTTTAAAAAAAAGAGGGATCTTAAAAAAAAAGAGGGATCAAAACAAAAAAGAGGGATCAAATCAAAAAAGAGGGATCTAGAAAAAAAAGAGGGATCTTAAAAAACATGTGAAAATTGAAAGATTATCGTCAGGAAATAGAGAGAACATAACCTATGACCCCGATCCGATGTTTATGTTATCTGATTGCTAGTACAAAAATTCCACTTTTCATCAAAAAATGTGGATGTGAGGCCACAAAAACTATGAAATGGCACTTGTACATTGTCTCTACTCTACCACAAACACCAATAATAGCTTCTTACTCATGAAAAGTCTTTCCAAATTTGTCCAAAAGTCTTATTCATTATAAAATTATGTTTTGTAATAGTAGACAACAGGCTACGAGTAGGCAACAATAAGTTGCCAGGTATCATTTACATCAATTTCTGACTAAAAACTATCAATATTTCTACCTTTTTTTTAAGATCCCTCTTTTTTTTCCGGATCCCTCTATTTTGTTTTGATCCCTCTTTTTTGTCTTGATCCCTCTATTTTGTTTTGATCCCTCTTTTTTGTCTTGATCCCTCTTTTTTGTTTAGATCCCTCTTTTTTTTCTAGATCCCTCTTTTTTGGAACAGAGCCAAAGACAACAAGTCAAAGAAGGGCCAAATTTTACTGGACTCTAACGACTCTGTCTGCTAAGAAACTGAACTTGGCAGAGAGCCATATAGCTATAGTTACCAGAGCTACTGAAGTCGGAGCTCGAGCTTGCGCTCCAAGTGAAAAAAGTGAAACTTATGAAACAAAGTGGAGTGGCTTTCCCCTTTCCTTGCGGCCATTTTTTCTATTTTGTGCTCGTTACATTCTACATTTCCCCTTCTTCTTCTTCGTCTTCTTCCCATGCCCTCTGCTTCTGTCCCCAACATAATAACAATGTAATGGTATATGGTGACCGAGTTTCAAATGGAATGGCCTCGTAAAAGTGCACCAACTTACATGTGGTTCCTTCTCGGCACACACGAGCTTTGCCAGTGGATGGTAGAGCGGTGCCACGTCGTACGGAAGAGCGAAAGGGCGCTCCATCTGAAATTGAGCAGTTTAAGGGGAAAGGAGAAGTTTTAGAGCAAGGGAAAGAAATTCAGGTAAGCTGAGAATCAAGACGGATCACGTCATTGACAGGTGAAGGAGTCTGTGAAGGTGTAGGAGGAAAAATGAGTGTAATATAAGTGTCGAGGTAGGACTAGTAGAAATTGGAATATGAATCGGAAAGCAACGGGGGTGACATGATTGCTTTTCGCGGTTTCGTCGGGAATGGCTTGCTGTCAAAGTGGATTGATGTTTCTGTTTGGAGATGTGATGTAAACATAATTTGTCAAGACGCGACGATGAATCACTCGGCGACCGTTCCGCTCGTTTCCCGACATCATCAGGACCCATGAGCGGGATCTGAAGATGTCCGGACTCGGGAGAGCCTTCTGGTTGATTGGTGACATCGTTGTCACTTGTTACTGCCTCTCTCCTCTTTTTCTGCTCTTCGGAGGAGCAAGAATGGCGAATGTGTATTCGTATTTGCTCTTCAAAAATGGATGATTACCCCGATTCTTCTGCTGCTTCTTCTTCTCCTTCTTATCCTCATCCTCCTCCTCATCTTCTCCTTATTCTGTGTCCTTTCCGAAAAGTGGGAGGGGTGGGAAAAAGAGGAAAACGAGTAAGGAACGGAACGAGCGGAAAACAAATACGGAACGATGAGAGATGAGGGATTATATCATTTGTCGCGGAACGAGAAAAACAATCGAGTAGTGGTCATCAGGGGAGAAGAACTGATGAGTGTGGAACGGCCGGGAATCTGTGTTTTGATGAGTGGGTAAGTGAGACGAACGTTACGAGGAATCGGGATCAAGAATGGAGAGATGGAGCCGGAAGTTGGATTTACATTGTCTATCGGTTTGATTTATGTTGTGAAGCGTGGGGGATTAATAGAATTTCGGGTACTGTAGTTATCCTCGAGAGCGTGAGAAACATGTTTCTGCAGAAGACGTCATTGGCTTCCAAACTTACACATCTCAAACTTTCAAAAGTTCCGGCTTCCACGCTTTTTTGTTGCCGTAGGCAATTCTGACGTCTTCTGAAGTTTCGGGTTTCTCAATTTAGGAATTTAAGTTCTAGACGACGTCGGTTTCAAACTTTAGACGCAAGTTCAATGTGATGTTTGCAATTCTCGAAGCTACCGTATCCTCTCAGACATTCAAACAGAAACATACATAGAACACTAGCAGTCAATTGGAGTATGGTACTCATTTCGCAACCTGACCAAACTTCAGAATTGCTAGCATCGAGTAATTTGACAGCTCCTAAAATTAAACCGAAGACGTAACAATGGCGGCATTCTCGAAGTTGTCGAGTCAAAAGTGATGAGCACACAGAGAGACACATACGCATACGGAGCAAGAGCAGGGCGGGGAGCACAGAAGACGACGAGTCGACTCGTCAGAGTCAGGATAATTAAAGAAGTCCAGTCCACACACTCACTCGATGACATCCGGAGGGAGCCGTGCCCCTCTTCGACTTTCTTCTCGTTCCAGAACCATCCAGGACGGCGGCGGCCCAAGGAGCACAAGCTCACAAAGAGGGTCCCTAGAAGGGGCGGTGGGGGCAAACGCAAATTAGAACAGGCTCTCCTAATTAGATGCGCTGCGACTCCACTCCCTTTTGCTCGCATGACCCTCCGCCACCGCAATTGTTTTCATTTCGCAAACCAAATTTCCGGTTCAGCTTCTTCAGAATTTTAGTGTGGGCGGATGGGAAGAAGTGGACGGAGTGGTCTGCAGAGTGCAGGTTACGGTAGACAAGACTGGGTATTCAAAGCAGTCTTGAATGCTTTTGGTGCCAGAAACTGGGTGGTCAACACCTTTTCTGTAGACTGTCATTTGTAGCTAGATAGGTAGAGGTCTAGTACTTCAATGAACCAATAATGGACAATAACAATTTTTGTCAACTACAATTTTTAAAAGAAAAACACGGAAAATGAAAGTGAGCCAACTAATCCAACATCACCTTGAAATGAATAGCGCGGCGGGAGGGATATTGAGTTACTGACATAGTTTGAGATCAAACAGATTACTCGATTATAATCAAAGAATAATCAGAGAATAGGTGATATCAACGAGATTAAACTATTGGGTCAGTCCCGCCCATCAGGACTGCCTTTCGAAATTCACGTTTCCTAGTTGGGTCTCCTGTGGTCTTGGATCATTCTCTTCGTCAGTCTTTCCCCCGACTTTCATGCATCCGAAAACAGGATAGAATACGTGAAAAAAGAGCTGTAAGTGGAAAGAGGACGTGTAAATTCCGAGGATGGATCGAGTGCAAATAGAGACATTCATACTGGCCAGTTTGGCGGCGTGGCGGTGGCGGCGAAGAATGAAACGAAGGGCACAATTAAAATATCGGGTGTCTCTTCGTCGTCTTCTCGCGCTCTTTTCTATTATATATGAAACAATATTTTATATTTCATACACTCGTGATGAATAATAGAGATGCGATTCTCGCGCCCCACGTCGTCGCCGCGGAGCACAACGAAAGGAGAGCAAGCTTGAGCCTGACAAGCAAAATAATCTTACGTCTGGAAGGAAAAGAGGAAGCAGAGGATTATTGGGGACGGGGCCAAGTGATGGCCAAGATTAATTATGTTATCAAAAATTGAAAGATGAGTCGAAGCATTTACGAGGGAAACTCTGGCAATGCCACACGTGAAATGGAGAATGCAAGAGTGACGCACCCCTATTCTCGGCGGTCTCTGAAACCTTATTGCCCTTGGAAACAAAAAAACAAAAAGGAAACGAGTCTAGAGCAGATAGACCTATAAGAAACCGAAGTCCTTGGCCATCTTCGTTTCAAGTACCTGCCCACTTATTCATGAAGATGAGTCAAGGGCGGGGACACGAAATGGAACTATTTTTAGAGTTTAGGATCTTCGAGATGGTTGGGACAGAAAAGCCGAGATAACTTCCTGATTATGATCAGGAAATGTGGAAGTGGGGAAGTGGGGGAGGAAGACGATAAGCTGTTCCGGACGAATGTCACGTTTTTTGACATTCTAGGAATGAATCAGAAAGTTGTGAGATCTCTCATCTTGTAGAACTGTATCATCATCTGTTTTCCCTAAAGGATTCAGCTAAACAACATCCGTTTGCAACCAGTTATTTACCGACTCTAAATTCTTGGAAATCTGCAGATTCGTATTCCGTTTGTATCTCACCCACTGGGAACCGTCTATACAAAATGAGTGTTGATCAAATTGGAAATTCCAAAATTTCCAGCGGACTTGCGTCACACTGCTTGAAAATACGGGGGAAAACAAAGAAAAAGAAGCGGAAAGATGAATCATTTCGTGCATAAATTAGTTTAATAACAAATTACTAACAAACATACATTCCTCGAAACGAATTCAGATTCACATGATGGAATCTGTCTGGTGGAAGGAGGATTCTTCAGAGACAAAAGTGTATGGTGGGATGATGAAGGGGTGGATGCGAGAGAGAGACTCTCTTCTGAATAATACATCGAGTTTTGCATTTTCCGGTCGGCAGTCGGGAAATTATAAACACCTTGGGAATCCCGCCGTGTTTTGTTCGTAGAAAAGTTTATTGCGGATGAGCAAAACAAAATAGTCTGAAAGTAAGTGTAGGTACACAACGATTTGGTTTTTATTCATTCACTTATCTGGGTTTCTTATTGCAAGTTACCGTAACCGAGTGGCACAGAAAGAAAGAGTTTAGAGAAGAGAGACAAATAGATAAAAAGAAGGACAAGAGTTGTTAGGTGACTAGAAATTGTCATATCAGTGGTTTGGTGACAAGATGAGAAATGGAAAGAGGTGGGAACTGGACTGGTGGTAGAAAAGTTAGAGGGAGAAGAAGAAGAGACCTGGTTATGGTTATGATTTCGAAGATGTTCTCGGGAAGTTCAGGAACTGGTAGCGTTTGCGTTTGTAGAACAGCAATGGTTTGTTGTTCTCTTCGAGCGGGATTCGGAATTCCTCGTCGGTTCCGTTGTCACGAAGTTTGACAGGAGGTGAACTGGCTGGTGCATGCACTACGGAGGACTTGTTGACGACCACTGGAGAACGGACCGATGGAGGAGGTGTCTCCAGTTCCACCTGAAAATATTGGAATTTTGAAGTGAAGTTTTGAATGATCAATTCGAAGAACTATCCATGATTAAAAACGAACCCTTCCGTTGCTCTCAACACTCCGCCTCCGCATCCTCCGCTCTCTCCGTCGTTCCCGTTCTTCAGGTGATTCGTAGGCATTGAAAGTGGCGCTGATCCTTTGCGTGTTCTGACTATTCTGAACACCCATTGATGTCGAGTGTCGCATTCCGTAACTGTTGTCGTCGTTTCGTGGATGAACCTGTTGACTCATTGGCATCGCTGCGGAGTTTTGTCGATTCCCGGTTTCATCGATTGAAGTTGTTCGGGATAACCGACTGCCGACACCGAGGTTGTTGAAGGACTGAAAAATATTGAAGGTTGGAAAGAAATCAGAAAGTATCAACTTACATTGATCAACCCCTTGAAGTGACTGATGATACTGTTTGACTGTGGCGCCCCGCAACTTGCAGTCCGATGCATCCCACTCCTTTCTTTTTCTGATCGGGATAACCGGCGTTCTGTAAAATCCGTTCTATGAGTACAGTTTTTCAGAATAAGAAACTCACGTTGAATCGGGGAAGCTCGAGGATTCATTGGTGAAGACGGAGAGTTACCACCAGGAGAAGTGTTGGAATCCATTGACCTCGGGGTTGAGAGCAATGAAGCTTTTGGTACTGGGAATGCTGGGTTAAGTCTTCCAAGAACCTTCTCCTCATCGATACCACCTCCATCCATCATCTCCTCGCAACTGGCATCGAAAGATCCTTGCCACTTGCTCATTATCGTTTGTGCCGTCCTTAAGTTGTTCGCAGAATTGTCGTCCATTTGAGCGTTCGTGTTGTCGAAAGAGGAAATCTTGTTTGTTTTGGCACCCGATTTGTAACGATTGTTGATGGATAACTGAAAAATGAATTGGTGTTCGTTTGTGGTCACTGGCTTCTTTTTCGTATCGTGCTCACTTACCGTGATCGACTTGTTACTCCTAGTCTTATCCATTGGCAGTCCACCGGCTCTTTTAATCGACAGGGACGACTCGGCCATTTGAGGATTCTGTTGTTGCTGTGGTTGTGCCTTCAGGATAGACGAGGGTAGTTGGAAGTTGGCCTCCACGTCGGCACCTCCTCGGAAGTTCTCTTCGTCGCATGCTGCAAATCTCGCATTAACCGCGTCAATCACGTCCAAATTGACAGTTCCGTATTTAGGTCTGCAATTTAGAACTGTTGGCAATGAACCGGGGGACTGAATGATTACTTTAGGAACTCGTGTCTTTTGTATTTTGGTTTCTCCGCCGCTTTTTCGTGTGCACTTTCGAACCCCGCCCCCAGATTTGCCATCTGTCCGTTCGTCTGCTCATCGTCGTCTTCGCCCATTGTGATTGGCGCCTGGGTGTCGAGAGCTCTGTTTTCGTTCCGTTGGTCTCTAATGACTGCTGTTGTGTGCGATTTCAGACGTGCCGAGATGTTCCCGTTGGTCTGTTGTTTCTGCCTGGTTGCCATGTTGTCGTAGCCAAGTTCCCAGTCGTAGGGATCATCCCACTTTATGTCGTTTCTGAAACGGAAACTGTTTGGAAGAGAACAATAAGTAAACACTCACTTTGCAACAACTTGATTCAGCAATGACTCCAGATATCCATAATCTGGAGCATCTGCATAACCCAAAGTTTTGAGATGAGCAGCAAACAAATGAAGTTCATGGGGACAGTCATCCAGAAGAACGTTCAGATCCGCTTCATCCTTCATCTTCCCCACTTCGTCCTTGTCCTTGATCTTCCTCCATGGCAACTGGCCTTGCAAGAACTCTGTGAGCATGTAGAACAGCGACCAGAGGTCATCTTGTCTGCCCATTTCTTTATTCTTGTGTGCTGTGACAGCTGCGTAACGGACGGTTCCTCTGAACCCTGCTGCACTTCGAGGACTCCGGATCTCGCCTTTGGCATTGAGATACTGTCTGGCTAGTCCGAAGTCTAACATATAGACGTTCCGCATTGTTTGAGAAGTTCTTCCCATAGCGAAGTTGGACTAGAATGAGAAATTTCAAAGGTTTTAGATGATCTAGAAAACTCACCGGTTTGACATCTCTATGCAGGAACCCAATAGAGTGAATCTCCCGGATCCCATTCAAGATCTGCAGCCCGACCCTCACAGCCGTGCTCAAACTGAAGCACTGTTTCGGTGCTTCTCTCCTCAAATCCGCCAGATTCTTGCCTTGCAGACTCATCACCAAGTAATTGAACTTGTCGTTTCGTCCGCACCCGTAGAATTTACACGCGTGTTTTTTGCCTGAAAATGTGCGATTCTTGGTTATTCAGTTGGAGTTGATTTCAAGAATTTCATGAAATCAAAACAACAAAAAACACAATTAGCTCGGTTTCATTCATTCAATTTCATCAAGTTTTCTGCCATTCCACCCAGTATTTCTTTCTCTTTTTTCATTTCTCATTGTTCTCGGACAATCGCCGTTTTCCGGCCTTGCCATCGTCAGTGAGGCAGAGCGAGATGTAATTAGATTTTTGATGACGGCTCGAGAAAAAGAAAAAGAAAACGAAGAACGGGAGAGTGAAACGGAACGAAAAGCATTGAAACGAACAGGAAAACGGAGCAGAAGATGGCGTGATAAACATGGAAAACGAACCTTGAAGTCGTCGAAGAACCGCGACTTCCATCTTGAGCACTTGCTTCGTCGCTTTGCTAGATTCGACCTGCAAAATGAACATGAAAAAAGGGATCAGAGCAAGATGACTCACCTTGATTGCTACCCGTTCATGGTGATTCTGAACATCGGTGGCTTCGTAGATCTCTCCGAATCCACCGCCACCAATTTTGGCCTTCTGGAAACATTGGAAAGTTACATTGAACTTCTCTAACTCAAAGACTCACTATTTTCCATCGTTCTCTGATGACCTGTCCGACTTGAAGAATCTCTCCTTCAGATGATGATGTCATTATTTCATCTCTGCAAATCAAAAGATAAAAATAAAAGGTAAAAGGGGAAATAAAAACAGATTCGAATCGGAGCGGTCGAGGAGAAGGAGCAAAACGAATGGGGAAGTGGTTGATGCGAATGGCATATTTTGCGAAAGAAGAGCCGAATGGAAAACAGATGGGCGCCCGAAGAAGTGGTGGCAGTGGCGGAGGCGCGGCGAGGAGCATGGGGAGGAAGAGTGACAAATGCACCAAATGTATGCTCCAAAATGGTGCAGTCTAGCACAGCCAGACTCGTAGAATGACCAGAAAGTATCAAGCGAGCAAATCTCTTGGAAGAAGTCCCCTAGAAGGGGGGTCTCGTTGAGTCCAAGGGGGCTCATAAATCTCGTCGTGCATCGCATCGCCGACGTGTCACCTACTACTTCCCCATTTAAAAACGCATTCTTGGTCGGTCGCCGCTCCGGGTCGGAAGAGATTGAGAAAGAAATAGAATATGTGGGAGGAGGAATTGCTATAAACGGAGAGCAGAGAGCAGGGTTCGGTGGTTACGACGTGGAATGGAATGGGATGGGAAAGGGTTGGAAGAAGAAGAAGAAGAAGGGTTGAGAGGTGAAGAGAGATGTTCAGAAGGTTCGGTGATCTTTTCGCACGCTGGCATGGCTATCTGCTGCCGGATGAACAACGAAATAAATATAAAAACGAAATCGATAGCCGTCGGGAGAGGAAATCTCAAGGAGAAGCGCCCGCGGGACTCCTGGGAACAGCTGACACACATTCCCGTCCGTCGGTTGTCGATTCGATCCGGGAGCCCGTGAGCCAGTGAGCAACCAACTTGCTCCGGGGCCTGATTGACGTGGCAGCAGCCGACGACGCCCCGGAATGCACTAAGTGCAGAAAAGAGTAAAAATAAAAGTATATATACAAAAAATTAGGGCCGCCCGCGGTCATTGATGGGTGATGACGATGAAATGAATGATGGCTGGAGTACTTGGGCTTCTACGGGGAGAAAAGGGAAAAGGACCCGACGTTTTGTTTGGATGACCATGAATAAATAACAGTGGTAGAGTAAATGCCGAGGAGAAAGAGAGGACGAAGAGGACCCTACGGGGCACGAGGAGGACTGGTGGAAGGGGTCCGTTTTGTTTGAATATGAACCAAAAGAAGGGTGACAAGGCGGCGGAGAGAGTGGGGAAAGTTCGGAGGGATCGAGGGGTGTAAAGTGCATTAGGGACCGCTAGTCAGCCGTGAATGCGACCGAGGAGGACCCTGGATAATTGGGAACGGAAGGAACATAATGATCAACAGATAAAAGGACATGAGAGGTGTGGAGGAACGGATGGAACGGGGAACGAAACGAAGGCAAGTTGCGGGAAGGATTAGAAGAAACGATGCTTGTGGACAGGATTAGCGAGCAACGACAATTTTCAGTTTTTTAAGACAAGCTGGCAAAGCGGAAGCAGAGGAGAGAGTAGGTCACATTTATCACAAATAACAACTTTGTTATCTGGTTGGTTTATGAGACTAGGAACCAGTGTCAAAACCAAAAACAGGTTGCAGGCAGGAGTCAGGCATCTTGTTTTTATCAAACAAGAATGTACAAAGTTTCAGTTCAACGAGATGTGAGACTAATCTTCCGACAGATCCTATCTACAATCCCGGATTTAGATTTTGAGCCGGACCCTAATACTGCTAGAATCCTGCTAAATTCCGGCCAAAATGATCAGAAATGTTCATTAGATCCAGAAGATCTGGACTTTGGGAACAGCACGATGCTTGCCCGGAAAGGTCATCGGTTTGAATGGAAGCTCTAATGAAAAATGAGATGCACGCAATCTTCTCTTCTCTCCCGGAATGGAAGAAGAATCTTTTTCAAAAAATGGGAACTGGTGACGCATTCCGAGAGGAAAAAGAGATGCGGCGGGATGGAAATGCATGGAAAAGTGCACGGTTTTGCCGGGCCAACTTGTCAAACGGACGACTCGTCATCGAAGCACAAACGGGAAAGCGGGAGGGATTACATGCCGGATTAGGAAGCGGGACGATGACACGTCAGGACACATATATGTATGCGGGAAGGAGGAGAAAGAGCAATTAAAGTGACAGCCGGCGGGGAGAAGAGTTGAGTCGTACGGAACATATTGGGTTTCTTTCCCGACGACGCCTTCTTGAATTTCTCTTCTCGCCTTGCATTCCTAATTCGGCAATGCAGCATATGTGGCGCTTTAGAGCAAGGTGTATTGTAGGAGATGCGAAATGAAAGAGAGTAGGGTTCGGTTCACTTCAATCAGCCGAGGCTGGCTGGCGGGAGGAGAACGAGTTGGGGCTGCAGCTGGGAGAGGATACAATCGACGGATAACGTGATATCGAGAGGTTGAGTGCACAGGTACAATGGCAGCGGGAGACAGAGGTCGGCGAGAGCAGAGCTCCCGGGCGGGAGCCACGGGGGCTGGTTAGGCGGCACGCTGCGGCTCAGCGTGTTTCCGGAAACGACCGCGTGTCGAATTGTACGCGGAAGGATGGCGCCCAGAGTTGAAGGTCGGCTTTTTGAGGTTATGGTCTCAACTTTTGAAAGTTATCTACATGGTGCCTGTCCTCTGTTCCTTTTTCTAACTTTTTCGAATTAGCAGTGCACTAATAGAAATTTGAATTGTCCGTTGTTTATTTGTTTTCCAAATTGCTAAAGACCAGGTCTAGTTATCCCTCTGACCGGTACTGTATTGTATTGCCAGTCTTTACTAACGATTATGAGCTCAAACTAACAAAAAGATCCTTCGATCACTTCTCCTCTACTTTTCTATCTTTTTGGTGAGTATCAAGTTCCACCCGTTCTTTCTCTCTTCCGAGTCCCATAGAACAAAAAATCGGAAACGAGCAAAACTTTTGCAAAACTTTGTCAGCAATGAACTCGGAACAAGTAACTCGAACAGTCGGTTTGCGTCTTCCTCTTCGGAACACATTTTCCCCAGAGAGAATACACAATGATTTTGCTTTTGTTCCGCCAGAGTCCAGCGGCGGCCGGAAGGATGGAAAGAGTTGCTGAATGCCACGAATAGAAAGAGGAAATATGCGGCTGCAGCTCTATGATTTCTGGCGCCTATGAAGATTACAAGGTGCAAATTTGAGACTCAAAATAGAACGAGGGAAAACCTTGAAGCGACGAATTAGGAGTTAGCGAAACGGATTTGGTTGAGTGAGAGGGAAGAAGAAGTTAGGAAGAGAAAAGGGGAGGAGGATTGTGTTTTGCACAAGTCGCTCCTTTCTGGAGCTGGGTTGGTTGGAACAAAAGAATAGAAGAGGAACAAGCTGGTGTGAGAACAAGAATTCGTGTGGGAAAGTGAACGTGAGTGAGGAAATCCTTGGGAAGGAATGATGAAGTGGAAAGAGAGAAAAGAAGGAAAAGAACGATACGATTCCTCAAATCTGGTTTCGAAAATGAGAGAAAGAAGAGAAGAAGAAGTAGGTTTTTGAACGGGTCGGGGGAGGAGATAAAGAGACTGGAGAAAGGGAGAAGCCCTGCCCGACATTCACTTTCTCTCTCAATCAAGCGACCCATTGAGACCGACTGTCCGGAAATTGTGTTACGCCTCCGGAGAGAAAGGACGTCGTGCAAGGAGGGTCCATTGTGCCAGTGCACTGCTTTCGAAAAATGAAAAAAAAACGAGGGGGATGTGCAGAGGTTGATTGAGGTCATCTTGAGGACAGGTGTTGTTCTTGTTAATTAATCTAATCCGGAAGATCGGTGAGCGTGCTTATCTGATGTTCTGTTGCGTAACAACGTATGCAATTACGGAACGGGTGGATTGAAGGATCTGTTGGGTAAGGAGTTGTGAAGGGATCAATTGAAGAGGCTCGAAAACGCTGTGGCGAGCTGGAACTCCTATAAAAGCTATAAAAGCCAGAAAGTGTATTCGAAGGACTTATAGTCCATTAGGAAGATTGGAATACAAGAGTTCCAACCACGAAGTCTGTGAAGAAGAATGGGGAATGTTTCCTTTGATGCTTCAGTGAGCAGGTATTCTGCGTAACTTGATGTTAGAAAAGAGACAGGGAACATGGGGAACGACATGGAAACAAACATAATTAGAGGTTTGGAACAGGGAAAAAATACTGCGAGAAACATAATAATTTGACGGTTCTTTCCATGTTCTAACGTTGGATTCATAAATCTAACATACATCGACCAATTAGTCGATTCGAGACAAAATTGGTGTGTGAATCCTGAAGGTCAAAACGGAGAGACTCGACAATATGTGTATATGTATTTTATTTCGAGTAAGGAAAGTAAACAAACAAAGGAAGAATGAAGGGAAGGACAGAATACAAAGAGCACTGGAGATATAATGTAAACCACAGGGAATCTCGAGCAAGAAGAGCAACTCGAAAGTTTCGCCCTCTTGGTCGCTGCTCTTGGTTTGGTTTCGAGAAGAAAAAGAAGCGAATCTCATGAAAACATTTATCATGGGCACGACTATACGAGCACCCGACCCAACAATACGAGAAGGGACAATGAGCCGGAGCGGCCCCTGAGAGGGGCACCCATTCGAAACGAGAATGCGCGAGTTCCTCCCTGGGGCAGCCGCAGTTCCTATAGAGATCCTAACCGATTCGTTTTCGATGCTGCGTCTTCGACTCTCTCACTTCACCACTTTCCACGGCGACCGACCGACGATTAACACGAAATGCGGGAAGAGAAAACGAGGGAATTTGCATAGGAAAGTGTCTGCCCATTATGAGATATCCGGAACAAGCGGTGGAAGGAAGGCAATCAAGTTTACACGACCGCAAAGCGAACGAAATGCCAACGAATTATTCAGCACTTCGTGGAACGGGATGGAAGCGGACAGGTGGGAGACAAATGGCATGTCGTACTAGTAAACGGAAGAAGACGGAAGACGGAGTTCGTGGGAGATGTCCGAAGTGGCAGCACGCAGTGACGACCATGCTTTCGACAACTGAACCCCATGGGAATTGTCCGCTTCTTCTGCCTCTTCTTCTCCTTAAGACGCTCGGATTTTTGACACATTTTTGCTTTTCACGCCTTCAAAACGTCCTTCTTTAAGGGTCCTTTGCAGTGGGAAAGTTTGAGAAACGAAAAAAGAAGATGCATATGGCGTATCGCTTAATTTGCACTTCACTGAGCTACTGAAACTGTCCGCAAAAGAAATTTGATAAATTGGATAGTTCATTTATGTACAGTACACCAGAAACAATAGCTTAGTTGATACAATCCGTCGTCTGTCCGGTGTACTGGTTGGCCAGGTTGAGGGTTCCGATGTCGTAGGTCTTGCTTGGAGTCTTTCCAGAGGAGACGTAGTTGTCTGGGATGGTGATTCCGATCTTCTTGTAGCAGAGTCCGTTGTAGTTGCACTTGTGGTAGATGTTCAACTTGGGGTCGATGGTGGAGATCTCAGTCTTGGATCCAGAGAGACGGAACTGACCATTGGCATCAGAAGTGGCTTCTTCCAAAAGAACATCGAAGGCTGGAAGGAGTAGAGTGAAGATGGGCAATCTCAAGATCACAACTTACTGGATTCCTTCTCGTAAAGCTTCAGTTTGACTCCAGAAGCTGGTTGTCCATTGCAGATCAGTCTTCCTGACACGGCGACAGACTGAGTTCTTCCGATGCCAAGAAGGGCGGCGGTGGAGGAAACAAGGGCAAGGAGCACGAAGAATGTAGACGAGGAGCACATTTCGAATGAGTTGAAATGCCAGAGTGACTCCTGTTATTTATAGGGACTCTTTTCGAGGTGGGATGTTTACCGAGAGCACGAAGAGACAGTCGGAGCAAGGGGAGTTACTATTTGCGTTTTCGATGTTGGCACAAGTACGAAAAACCATTTATTTTCTATATTTCACATGTTATACATACACACACAATCAATGTTTCGTGGTTTGTCGCCGAACTTTCCTCATACTTCCGTCTCAATTGATACAGTCTGTACTCTGTCCCGAGTACTGGTTTGCCAGGTTCAGAGTGCCGATATCAAAAGTTCTCGCGGCTTCGCGACCCGATGAGACGTACTGGTCCGGAATATGAATGGAGAACTTCTTGTCGCAGAGCTAAAAATATAGGATTAGGAATGGTAGAGAAAAACACAAAGATCAGGGTTAATTGATCCGTTTTGCCAACAACAAACAGGTAGCCAACTCACCCCGTTGTAATTGCACTTGTGATAAACATTCAACTTTGGATCGATCGTTGTGATCTCTCGCTTTGATCCGCTCAATCGGAACTGTCCATTCGAATCGGTTCTTCCTTCTTCCATAAGACGATCAAACACTGAAAACACCCTTCGATGATGTCATGCACACAACTCAAACTCACAAATCTCATTCTCGTACAACTTAACTTTCACATTCGCCGCCGGCCGTCCATTACAGATCAGTCTTCCGGAAACAGCAACTGCCTGCATACTCCCCAGACCGAGGATGTTTTTCGCAGCCGGAACCGGAACGACTTCCTGTCCAAAAGCCGACACGAACAGAGCAAAAAGAGTCAGAGACCGCATGGTACGAAGGAAACTAAACACGATATGGAACTTTTTCGACTCATGACTTTTATACTTCTACTTTCTCCCTGCCGACCCCTTATGAGATATGTCAATATTGGTGCTGTTTTCAAACAATCTTAAAGTGAATTGTCGTTTTTTCTCTAAAAGATTAGCGTGGTTTGTGGCAATCGCCGTACTTTTGGTCTCTGTCTGATACATCGATGAGTAGGGAGCAAGTGACAAAACGGTTAGTGACAAACAGACTGAATAAATAGAAAACAGAGTGGGGAAGTGACGAATCGGATGAGTCAGGAGTCAGGGGACAAGGTTATGAAACAAAATACGATTATGGAGATGTTTGGATCTCTGTAATTGAGCTGCAAGTTAGCTAACATAAAAATTGTGTTTTGTGATCTGTGTCATGTCAAACAAACGGGTTACAGAAAAGTTACAAGATTGTTGGAAACTGTGCTTCCGTTCAAACACGGACGGATTTGTAAGAAAGTGTCTTTTAAGATTGTACGGAATCGTACAAGTTGCAACATATGGGCATCACACCAAAGAACCAAGACAGCAGCTTCCTCCCTGTCACAACTCCAACGCATTCAGGTCCCACTTCTCCGTTCATTCGTCGGATGGCTCTGTGCAGTAAATGTATCATCTGCGTCACTTTGCCAAAGGAACGCCGCGCGGGCGAGAAGAAATGCGACCCGAAGGTGGCGTCGCCTGTCAGCTCGTCCCGATATCATTACACTGTAGTGCTCCGTCCCGTTCGAACCCCTTCTGGTTGGTGAGGAAGTAAAGAAGACGGGATAGAAGATGATGATGATGTTTTATGATTCATTCGACCCCACTCGGAAATGGATGCACTTCGCACCATCTTTTGATGAATAACTGAAAAAGAAGTGCACTTCCATTCTGCTAGACGACAGATGCCGACAGACACAATTGCAGCTGTGTTCGTCGTCTGGCTGGTACCAGTGACGAGGGCCACCTGTTTTGAGGCGAATGCGACGGGTCATTCGGGTTCATTTCGACCGTTTTATAGTTTTCTAAATGATCGGATTCCGAGATAAAATGGTCAATCAACGGACAAAATGAGGTCAGCGGTCTTGTAGGTTGGGGCTCTTCCAGTTTGAAATTCAGTAGGGTTTACAGTCGTGTTGAAACTTTTGTTGAAAGGTAGTGAACTATCTTGATAAATTCGGATTGATTCGGAGTACTCTTCTTTCCACGGAAAGCTATCTCTCGACGCGGTTTATCATCTTCTCGTATCACAAAGAAACACTGGAACTGTTATGATAGTAATAATAACTTCTCTCGTTTGCCCGTCCCGTCCATCACTCATTACTCCCCCCTAGCCGCAAAAACTATCACATCGTCCGGTATCAGTGCACGTCTCGACGGTGTCAATCGGCAGACACCCCGCCGCGCGTCCTAGCCCAAACGACACCTGCACCACAGCCGTTCTCCGCAATCCCGCCCTTCTCGCATTTCTCGGGGCAAAAAAGTTGGTGACCCCGTTCATTGGAGCGTTCTATTTCCTAGTCTTCCCTGACCTGGAGCACAGATGTGCCCGCTTCTCGCATTTCACCGCCTCCTTCCTTCGTCGCCCCGTGTCTCCCAGTTTTAATATCGTTCCGTGCGTCTGTGTGTGTCTCATCTGAATCATAAACTCTGTTCCGTCTTCCGCCCATTTGCCCCGGTCATGTCCTTTCTCTTTGTGCAACACTGAATCATCATCGTTCTCATCATCCAACCAGCGTTGACCATCTCTTCTCGGTCAGACAAAGTTTGGTTTGCAGTAGCAGTAAACGGATGAAGAGGACCGAGAGGTATCTCAGTCTCTCAAGGCTGACCTCGTTTTTTTACCTTTTCGGTTTCAATTTTCCTCAAATATTTATATTGAGTGATGACCAAAAACCGTGTTGAGTAGGCGCAGTGGTCGGATCGAAATGTTTAGGGAGTTGTAGTACCTACCAGTCACATTGCCCCGCAAACATTCCTTGTCTTTCTTTTGTATTCCAGAATGTTTGCTCTCAAATCTGTCAATAGCCCTGCTTATCAGTATCATCTCCTTTGCTTATCAGTGCATTTTCTTGAGAACTCTTCTCTTCTCTCCACTCTCTTCTGATGCCCCGCTATCTCTTTCGATTCTTCCATCCGTCGCCGAGTTAACCCTCTTCGTCTGGGAACACACTCATTCCGTTTCATTTTTTACCCACAAACATTCACCTGTTTGTTGTTTGTTTCGTCTCACTCTCCCTCCCCTTACCAACCTTGGATAGTAAGGAGTTACTGGAGTGGAAGTTTTCACACATCGTCAGCATGACCCCCCTCGTGTTGCCACTCAATTACCCTCTTCATGTACATGTTTAGTACATCATCACCATCATCCTTGTTTTTCTTTTCCTTTTCATTTTCTTTCACGGTGGTCACAGTTCACATTAATCATTTTCATTGCAGCCATGAAACATAAAAGGATGCTACTGCTACTCCTGTTATCACTGCTGGTAGATGCCTCCACCGCCAACCTCAACCAAGCATTCTACCCGTACGGAGAGCCAGCGGGAGACAAGAGACTCGAATACAGTATGGAGCAGAGTGCAATTGCCCTGGAGATCCCACTCGTCTTCATGGAAGCTTCTGTCGACGAGATCTTCCTCTCGCACAATGGAGCGATCGGTCTAGGACACGCACTTCCCGACAAGATCATCGGACTTGATCAGATCCCACACCCACTCATCGCCGTCTACTACGCACCAGTCTCCGATGGAACCATCGACTACAGAGTTACCAGTAACGACAAGGGACTTCTGGCAAAGTTGACTCAAGATGTAAAGCAAGCATTTGTGGATGCTGCAGATTTCCACGCTCTGCAAGCAATCATCATCACGTGGACAGGAATCGAGAATGCCGAGAAAGATGGTCCAGCCAGTTTCCAAGTGAGTTCTACAAAAATCAAGTCAACAGTAGCCTTTCTCAATTTGTAGAGTGCTCTCATTTCCGACGGCATCTCCACCTACTCCATCAACCACTACGGTTCTCTTCCATGGTCTTCTTCTATGGGTTACTATGCTCAGACTGGATTCGTCCATTCGTTGAAAAAGATTCAGACCAATGTGAACTCAGGAGGACCTGATGCCAAGGAACTTGTGAAGTAAGAATACAACATACACAGGATCACATTGAATCGTTTCTTTAGCCTCTCCAACAATCAGTTCGGAAACTCATTCATCTTCCGTGTCTCCGGATCAGCAATCGAGGATCCAAGAGACGAAGGAGGTGATGATTACGACTACAACAACTACGATCAAGAATACGAGGGAGAGCATCGTAGGCTATGAATGAGGAATAACAATTCAATTTTTGACTTTCAGCATCCGATTGTCCAAAAGATAAGTATCTTGACAACTGTCCAGCTGAATGCAGAACTGTCCGTGATGAGAGAGGATGCCCCAGATGCATCTGCGCCGAGAAACCAAGTGTTCCACAAGCTCCAAGAGAGCCAACACCAGAGCTTGAGAACACTGTGGAAGACGACGAGGATCAGGAAGAGGTTGATGGAACCAGGTATGAGGAACCAGAGAGACAGGTTGATCAGCAGCAAGCAGCGCAACAGCAAACGGCGAATGTTCCAAGTAAGTCTTACCCCATTCACCCAGAAATACTTATCAGTGTGTTTAGAAATGTCATGCACCCAAAGAGACGAGAAGAGCTGTCACGCCAACTCTGTTTGCCAGGACTTTGAAGGAGGATACTGCTGCAGTTGCGACTCTGGATTCTACGGAAACGGAAAAGAGTGTCTTCCAAAAGGAGAGCCGCAGAGAATTTCTGGAAGCTTCGAGGGAGTTATCAACAGAATCCCCATCGACAAGACTGAACTGCACACTTTCGCAACTGCAACCGACGGAAACGTGCATACCGCTGTTTCCAAGATTCCATCGGATCTTGGACATCCACTACTCTTCCTCTATTCCGTTGGAGGTGTCATGGGATGGCTCTTCGCGGATGTTCAGTCCCCGAATGTCTACAACGGATTCCAACTGACTGGTGGTCTGTTCAACAGATCAGTCACTCTACAAATCGGACAAAAGTACTACGTAACGATCAGACAAGAGTTTTCTGGAAGGAACATCCACGACTACTTCAAATCGCATCTCTTCGTGTCGGGAACTCTTCCAGACATTGCACCAGGATCAGAAGTTATCTTCCCGGATTACGAGGAGGAGTATGTTAGAGAACGAAGAGGTGAGTTTTGATAAATTTATTTGAAAAGGATTCAGAATAACTGGAGAACGAGAGTTACAGATTTGAACCGTCGAGTAGAAGGAAAAGGTGATAGTTGTGTTGAGCACCGCTTCTTTTTTTGTATTTCACAGTTTTTGTTCACTTGAACATTATTTTTTACTTCAGTTGATCAGACAAACATTTGAAAGTTCTAATACAAAGTTTTTCAGGATATCTGACTTCCCGTGCTGCTTTCGATGTTGTGGTTCGTGATGGTGGAAATTCTGAGACCTACCGAATGAACATTGAGCAACAGATCAGCTTTGAAGAGTGTCCTTTCAAGGAGGTAGTTATTTACTTACTTTGATAGTGCAACTCCATTGTTACTTCAGTTCGATCGAGACCATGCCATGAAACTTCAAGTCAAGAGAATCAACGTTGTCTACAATTCCGATGAAGGAGTCGTCAGATACGGAGCTAGAAACTTTGCCTCAAGAGCCACGACACCCGCTTCTGCCCCAGCTGGAGGACACTTTGATCGTCGTCAGCACGGACAATCTCAGCTTGCCTCTGAACGCCCACTTCAAATCCCCAGCCAAAACGAAGAGATTGCCATCAGCACTGACTCGGTTTGTGCCCCAGGAAGACATCAATGTACCCTTCCGAATATGAAATGCCGAGTTGTCGAACCATCCTACCGTTGTGAATGCGAGCCAGGATATCAAGCGGCTCATGATGCTTCTTCTCCAATTGGATGGATTTGTCAAGATCTTGATGAATGCCAGCGTGGAGATCACAACTGTGACCAACATGCTAAATGTACCAACCGACCAGGAGCCTTCACTTGTCAATGTCTTCCTGGATTCCAAGGAGACGGAAGAACTTGCATACGAGAACAGACCACTCACCATGAACATCAGCAGCAGCATCAACAACACCACCATCAGAGCGCTTCCGTTGGAGCCACTTCTGAAGGGCTTTGTACTGCCCATAACCAATGTCATCAATGGGGAGAATGCGTGTTCACTTCGGAGCACCCGACTGGAAGATGCAAGTGCAGAGGATGGTATGTCGGAGATGGAGTCAACCACTGCGGACCACCAGAGGAGAAGCCGAAGCACAATGCTAACATCCCACAAAACAGAGGACAAGCCTGCGGAAGTCATGTCTGCGATGCCAACGCCGAATGTATGCCAGAACCAAGTGGAGGAGTGAGTTTCTTTGAGATGAAGTTAATTTCTACTACGAGAAGTTTCAGTCGGAATGTGTATGCAAAGCGGGATTCTCTGGAAACGGAATAACTTGTGAGAGTCTTCTGGATGAACGTCAGCCACAAAGATCCCACCACCAACACGAGCAACAACAACAAACCGGATCTCTTGGTTGGTTTATAAGTCGTTGTGAGGGTCCACGTGTTCCGCTTCTTCAGGAAAAGTTTGTCGCTCTCACGATGAGTGCTCCGAGCACGGAAGTTGCGCTTACCACCACTCACTCGGTTACTATCAGTGTGCTTGTACCGAACCATACGTCGGAAACGGAGTCGACTGCACTCTTCCTGGATCTTCTGCTGCAGGTAAGCTCAGAACCCCACTCACACCCTTTCCTATTGCACTATCCTTCCCCTCTATGCTTCTTATCCCTTTCTTCGCTTTAGCTTCTGAAGTCGGTTGTGACGTGACCCGCGACTGCTCCGAATTCGCCGACTGTGTCTACGAGAGAACTTCCGAAGGATCCAAGTTCCGATGCGTCTGTCAATCCGGTTTCACTGGCGACGGAAAATACTGCATGCAATCTCAGCTTGCTATCTCTGCTCTTTCTCCTTCTGGTGCGTACCCACTTCTTTCCCACATGTCCCCATTCCTCCCCTTCCTTTCCAGTGCCCCAATTCCCACAAACTCCTGCAATCCAATCAACTGCCTCCTGCAACCCGAACTGTGGTCCAGATGCTCAATGCGTATACGATGATCATAACAGGTAAGCTCCACAATGCATTAGTCGTATCTTCATTTTTTTTTCTTTTCAGACAGTACCGTTGCGAGTGCTATGCAGCTTTCATGGGTGATGGCTACAACTGTGTCCCACTTGCTCAACCGAACATGGTCCCCGCTCAACCAAAAACCTGTGTCGAGTCATTTGACTGTCACATCAATGGACACTGTGTCATTGACGAGAACGGAGCCGGCGAGTACATCTGTCAGTGTCTTCCTGGATTCCGAGGAGACGGATTTATCAACTGTCAGGGAGCCGATCAATGCAATCCATCCAATCCGGGAGCTTGTCATCAGAATGCTCACTGCGTCTACGATGAAATGGCTAATGCCCATGCTTGTCGATGCGTCGAAGGATTCAAGGGAGATGGAGTCAACTGTGTCCCGTATGCTCCTGCAACGAACTGCAACTTGGAACCAAGAATCTGTCATGCCAATGCTCAATGCATTCTGCGCCACGACACCAACAACTACGAATGTATCTGCAAGCCGGGATCTTCTGGAGATGGTTACAGCAAGTGTGACGTTACGGAGACACCACGTTGCACAAATTGTTCTATCCACGCCTACTGCGCCCAGAACCCAACAACCGGAGGCTACCAATGCAAGTGTAACGCTGGGTACAACGGAAACGGTTACCTCTGTGTCTCCATGAGTTCTTGTTTGGATGATCGCTCTCTTTGTGACACGAACGCTGATTGTGTTCCTGGAGAAGCTGGCCACTACGTCTGCAATTGCCATTACGGTTATCATGGAGACGGAAAAACTTGCTCTCGTGAGTGATCCTCTGGGGATTCATACTCCGAATCAGCCATTTCAGCATACTTTTTCTCAATGGAAATCAGGTCAAGAGCTCATAGCTCTTTTGATCTAAAAACCTTCCTTCTATTGATATTTATCAGGTTACCACCCACACAATTCGTATCGTATTCGTTCACACCTCCCTTTGTTGGTATCCCTCACTTCCACAGCTTCTTGTGTTTTGTACCTTGGGTTCGGGTTCCTATTTATCCCTTCACAAACAGTTGGTTCTTATGATTCACCTTCTCATTTTCAGCGGACTCTTCTGCTAGAAGCGACAAGCTGCTCGTCGCCCGTGGAATGGCCATCTTTGAACGCTCAACAAACCCAGACGAGTACGGAAAGCAGCTGATTGTGATCCCCCACCACATCCCCGTCGGCATCGACTTTGATTGTCACAGTGAGAAAATTGTGTGGAGTGACATGTCGGGTCATTCGATTCGCACCGCATCGATGAACGGAACCGAGCATAAGTCGTTCTTGAACAAGGAACTCAGCAGTCCAGAAGGAATTGCTGTTGACTGGTCTTCCCGTAATGTGTACTATGCTGACTCGTTGAATGATGAGATTGGAGTTGCTTCTCTTAACGGAAAGTTCAAGAAGTCTCTCGTCACGGAAGGACTTGTCAATCCTCGTTCCCTGGCGATTGATCTGTACGGACGCCACTTGTACTACTCTGACTGGCATCGCGAGAATCCATACATTGGACGTGTTGATTTGGATGGAAAGAACAACCGCGTGTTCCTGAACGAAGATGTCCACCTCCCCAACGGCCTCGCTATTCTGCCAAATCGCCGTGAACTCTGTTGGGTTGATGCTGGAAACCACCGTCTCTCTTGCATCCAATTCAACGGATCCGGCAGAAGAACTGTGTTCAGCAGCCTTCAATACCCATTCGGATTGACTCATGACGAAGAGCAGAAGTTCTACTGGACTGACTGGAAAGAGTGAGTCAAAGAAAATGTGCACACATTACCACAATTGTCCGTTTCAGCAACCGCATCCACTCTGTCGGAATCTATGGAGAAGGCTACCGCAGCTTCCAAATCTCTCTCGGTGGTTCTGGAAAAGTGTTTGGCATTCTGGCTGTTCCAAAGTCTTGCGTCGGTCCAGCTACTCCATGCGGTGACAACAACGGCGGCTGCCAACACTTGTGCCTTCCAGGACAGAATGGTGCCGTGTGCGAGTGTCCAGACAACGTCAAAGTCAAGGGATGCTAAAGGGGATCACTTCTTCACTTGCTCTCCTTTCCTTTCATAACTTATTTATTTTGTGTACTACGGTGTACGTAATTGCCTTTATGACCCTCTCTTACCCCTCTCTCCCATAACAAACTCTCTACAGAAACTATGACTTCGTTTACAAAAACCGTGTTCTTTGTTACCCAACAGCACCCAATAATGTTCATCATCCTGCAATTCTCTTCAATTCCATGATAAAAATCACTTTGTCGCTTGCTCCAGTCTATTCAGTCTATTCCGCCCAAAATCAAACCTCAAAATGTGTCCGGAAAACACGGAAAAGGGGCGGGGCGAGGGTGAATGAAGCAGAAATCAGGAACTACGACAGCGTGATAAAAGCGTGGTTGGAAACGTGGTTGATAACAGAGCACCCAGATTCGCTCAGTTGGATAACCTCAATGAAGCTGTGGGTGTCGACTGGTTTGACTCTTGCCGCCACGCTGGCAGTCGTCTGTGGACATGACTCGGATCCGGAGATGAAGATGACTACGGTATGTTCATTCAGGACATTCAGAACACAGTGATTGAGAAAATGCCACCATGTGTAGCTACCGTAATCATCGGTTCACATTTCAGCCACAAATCGCCATGCGATGGGGTTACCCAGCCATGATCTACGACGTTACCACCGATGATGGATACATTCTCGAGTTGCACAGAATTCCTTACGGAAAGAGTAAGCCGCATCAGTAGTTTTGTTTTCCTACCGTACTCTTCCAGCCAATGTAACCTGGCCAGGAGGCAAGAAACCTGTTATCTTCATGCAGCACGGTCTCGAATGTGATTCTTCCAACTGGGTCGTCAACCTTCCCGATGAGTCCGCCGCCTTCATTTTCGCAGATGCTGGATATGATGTGTGGATGGGAAACTTCCGTGGAAACACGTACAGTATGAAGCACAAGAACCTGAAGCCATCTCACTCTGCTTTCTGGGAATGGTCTTGGGATGAGATGCAGCAGTACGACTTGCCAGCAATGATTCAGAAAGTTCTCGATGTTACTGGACAGGAGTCTCTCTATTACATGGGACACTCCCAGGGTACTCTGACCATGTTCAGCAGACTTTCCGAAGACAAGGTTGGATGGGGAAACAAGATCAAGAAGTTCTTCGCATTGGCTCCAGTTGGATCCGTCAAGCACATCAAAGGAGCTCTGAAGTTCTTCGCCGACTACTTCTCTCTTGAATTCGATGGATGGTTCGATGTCTTCGGATCCGGAGAGTTCCTTCCAAACAACTGGATCATGAAGCTCGTCTCCCAATCGATATGTGCTGGACTCAAGGTTGAAGCTGATGTCTGTGACGATGTCATGTTCCTCATCGCTGGTCCAGAATCCAACCAAGTCAATGATGTAAGAAAAACCAATACAAGTAGCGTATTGAATTTGTTTATTTTTAGACCAGAGTTCCAATCTACGTGGCCCATACTCCAGCTGGAACTTCCACCCAAAACATCGTTCACTGGATTCAGATGGTCCGTCACGGAGGTACTCCAAAGTACGATTACGGAGAGAAGGGAAACAAGAAGCATTACGGTCAAGCTAATGTTCCATCCTATGACTTCACTAATGTCAACCGCCCAGTTTACTTGTACTGGGGAGACTCTGATTGGCTGGCCGATCCAACTGACGTTACTGATTTCCTGTTGACCCATTTGAACCCATCCACTGTCGTGGTGAGTTTCTTTTCTTCAAGCAATTGATTAGTTTTAATTTTTCAGCAAAACAACATGTTGACGGACTACAATCATCTGGACTTCATCTGGGGACTCCGAGCACCGAAAGACATCTACGAGCCGATCATTCAAATCATAAAGGATGATGTTCTCAACGGATCCTGAACTGTCTGCATAACTTTATTGTATTTGCTTTACTTCTGCATGTTTCCACGTCATATCACTAATTATCAGTTATCAGCACTGTGTCGGTTTCCATCAATTTCCTGTGATGTACATAACTACATAAACTCCGTGATCTTTGTGTAAATTATCTGTCGACCGTGATCAGTATTATCAGGGTGACACGGATGACGAAAGAGATAACGACTCGGCGATGTCACAAGGCAAACACGTTGTGTCGCGGCGCCGAGAACTTCACGAACTATTCGGTTTCACAATTGAAGAGAGGGATGATGATTCTGTAACTTCAAGGGGTCCTGAAAGTTTTTAGAAGTCTGTTCATTTCTAGTGTTTATATATGTATCACCAGTTATCTGTACTTATCAACCCGGCGGACTACACTCTAGCCTACCCAACGAAGAAGGGAACAGCGTAGTGACCAAGTGTGTTATCACTCCATCTTAACCCCCACCGCCTCTTGGTATTGTCTATTTTTTTTCAATTTGGAAACTTTCTTCAAAGTTTCTTTTCTTTTTCTTCAGTTATAAAAGTTTCTGAAACTCTGTTTCCAGTGAGAAATGTCGTCAAACTGCCGCAGATTCGAAGGAAAAGTGGCGATTGTGACTGCGGCGACAAAGGGGTAAGCACTGATTCTCTCCGTTTCCCGTACTGTTTCACTGCAATCACCCAGCAGCACCACACACTTTGTCAGTGATATTTGATAGAGTGAAAAAAGATAGATAAAACTACGAAATTTGAAAGTCATAGTTTGTAAACAGACACTTTCAGAATCGGACTAGCCATCGCCGAACGTCTTCTAGCTGAAGGAGCATCGGTGGTGATTGGAAGTAGAAACCAGAATAATGTTGCTGAAGCTATTGAATACTTGAAGAAGAAGGGACTCATTAAGGTTGCAGGAATTGCTGGGCATATTGCCAGTACTGATGATCAGCAGAAGCTTGTTGATTTTGTATGTGGAATGCATCTGTTGAAAAGATCAAACGAAATTACTTTCAGACTCTTCAAAAGTTCGGAAAGATTGATATTCTTGTCAACAATCATGGAATCAACCCGGCATTTGGACACATTCTCGAAGTCAGCGATCAGATTTGGGACAAGCTCTTTGAAGTCAATGTGAAGGCCGGATTCCAAATGACCAAACTTGTTGCTCCCCACATTGCGAAACAGGGTGGTGGATCCATCATTTTCAATGCTTCGTACTCTGCTTACAAGAGTCCACCAGGAATCGCAGCTTACGGAGTCACCAAGACAACTCTTGTTGGTCTCACAAGAGCATTGGCTATGGGACTGGCAAAGGACAAGATTAGAGTGAATGGAATTGCGCCAGGAGTGATCAAGACCAAGATGAGTCAAGTGGTAAGTACGTTGTTGTGAATACGTGCTCTATGAAATGTTTGACAGCTTTGGGACGGCGGTGCGGATGCCGAGAAGGAGCTGACGGAAGTTCAAGAGATCGCCCTCGAGAGACTAGGAGTTCCCGAGGATTGCGCCGGAACTGTCGCCTACCTGGCTTCTGACGACGCTTCTTATGTCACCGGAGAGATGATTATCATTGCTGGAGGAGTTCAAGCTCGTCTCTAACCATTTTCCTTATACTATGTGTACTTTTCCATGAAAGAAATAAGCAAATAAATGAATGCCGTCGATGGCTTTCTACCCATTTGTTCCATTTGTTTGCACGAAACCCCCAGAACCCCAATCGTAACACCTGGTGGCGGTAGTTCGCCTCGTTTCCGGTGGCGATCGAAATAATCGGAGACGGAGGGAACGAGCACTGATTATGACACTGTTTGCGCTGACCGGCGGCGCCCAAATCCGCCTCGGCTGACATTTGCACTGTCGTCGGCCAGCCGGGGACCGCAGTCTACCTGCCATTCGTCGTCGAGTCATTTCATGAGCCCAGATGCGTCGAATCACCCCACTGTGCTGGCTTGTCATCGCCATTTTCGCGCAGTCTGTTTCAGCCAAAAAGTTTATGAAGATGTTCGCAGACGCTGGTATCGGAATTCATTGTCCGTCAGGTTCGTCCTTTCCTTTGTCTTTTTTTACTGTTTGTTTCTAGGAAACAAAGTGTATATCCATCCGATCAGTGGCGATTTGCAACTTTGCAAGCAGCAGTTAGGTATCTACAATGAAACGAGTTGTCCTGGAGGAACGGCGTGTGAACGGTTTCCGATCTTGATTCCAGGATTTCAAGTGAGCTAACTCTATTTGATGAAGAGTAACTTCCAGTTTAGGACTATTGTTGTTGGTCTGAAAGCAACCCAGAATCAGAATTATCCGCAGAGATCGTATCTCCAATGTCGAAACGAAAACCACCAGGGGTTACGGTAGAACCAATTGATGAAGTAGATATACACGAGGAAAACGAGAAAGTGTTTCCGATAGATGAAGAGGAAGAAGATCTGAAAATAGAAGAGAAACGATTGATAAAGAAGAAAAGTGATGAAGAGGAGGAAGAAGACATTGAGTGGGAGTTTGAGACAACTACAGTGAAGCCGAGAAAAACAAAGAGTCGGAAGATCCCAGTGACTACCACCACTGAGCCACCCATCATTATTACAACTACTATCAGGTGAGCTATTCATTGTTTTTCCTACCAACCGTAGATCGTTTCAGAAGTATCCAATCTCGGCGGCCCCAATGTAATGATCCAGAGAAAACTGTTCTGATTGATTACGGAAATCGGTTGAGAGACTGCTACTTCCAGGTTAGACAGAATTATGTTCTCACTTGTCATAACCAAATTTCAGCAATGTCTCCGTGGTTTCAAATGTGAATTCAATAAAGAAATCCGTAGATTTATCTGTTGTGGAAGTGAGATTGATGTACCACCAGCGGGTCTTCCGTCGATTCCTGAACCTTCTCCAGTTATAAAGAGAAGACCTTTCCGACCAAACCGTCCTTTCGGAAGGTTGAATGATGGGGAAGATGATGAAGAAGACGTTGGCGGAGATCACAGAGGGCCCAGGAACCCGATTGTTCCTATCAGTATGTCACGACTTGGACCTCCAAAAGTTGAGCAGATGAGTGGGAACAACATTGAGTCGACTGCGATTCCCCAACCGAATAGGAAAGGAAAGTACGATGAAGACGACGATTATGAAGATGGAGATGGAAATAATGGTTGTGGAGGGAATGGATGCACATTTGGAAGAGGAGGGAATCAAGGAAATGGTGGATGCGGTTCAAATTGTAGAGGAAACGGAGGGAATGGAGGTGGCAACAACGGTGGATGTGGAATGGGAGGATGCCGGAGAGGAAACGGAAACAGAAATGGTAACAGTCAAGAATGTGGAAGCGGAGGATGTCCGTGGAATGGGAATAACAACGGGAATCGACCAAGAAGACCTCGTCCAGATGATTATGAAGACAACGAAAATGGGTGTGAAGCAGATTTGAGTGGAATGGGGAATAACGGAGGCGGCAACAACGGACCAGTCCCACCAATCCCTGAACCAAGGCCGTTGTGTAAGAACTTGAAGTTCAAGAAATCTGGGAATGGAGGAGGAAACAATGGAAACAACAACAACAATAACCGGAACAACGGCTCAAACGGACCACCAAGAAACAACGGGAATGGAGGAGGACCAGCTCGGCCAATGAAGCCACAAACTCCTTCCGGCTCTGGATCAAATCAGTCAAGAAGGAATGGACCGCCACCGAGGTCTGGAAATGGGAATGGAGGCGGGAACAACAGCAACAACCGGAATGGAAATGGAAACAGTAACAATGGAGTAAACAGACGGAACAATAAGAACAACAACAATGGCTACGGAGGATACGGAGGAGGCGGCGATAACTGTGACTCTGATAACTGTGGAACAGGATTTGGAGGAGGAGATGGGGATGGAAATGAACACCTGAGATTCGGAAGCAGGAAACGTGAGTTTTTTCAACAGAGTAGATCAAATTCTCTTCCCGTTTCCAGAACCCCCTCCCAAACCATCTGCTCCCTCTAACAACAACAACGGCGACAGAAAGGTACCGCGTTCCGTGCCGTTTTTCCCTCCTCCCCATTCTCCCAGTGAGTAATCATTCTGCATGTCCATTCATTTATCAATCCCTCCATAACCTTCTAGAATTGTTGCAGTCCATCACTGTCCCGAGGGAGCCGAGTACATAGACGGATTCACTGCTCCAAAGTGTCTACCTCCGGCCATTGACTCTTGTCCCATGAGCCATAATAAGTAAGTCAAACAATTCTATGAAACCTTTCCAATCTCTGTTTACTAGATGCGTATTCTCCAATCGGTTTGGTCATCACGTCTGCTGCAAAACACCCACATTCTAGCTACTTACAATCACAGAAAATGTCACCAGAAACTAAAAAAACATTCCATCCGGCACAGAGTTCTATATCAATTACCTAATTTCTTATAATAAATTTGTTTTTTAGTTTTATCTGGGTGTGGACACAGAAAGAACTCTAATAGGAGAGATTCGCGGTCCTCTGCCAAGCAACTGCAGAATTCGATTTCTGTAAGGAACAACATAGTAAAGATTGATAAGAGGATCAACGGCAGCAGTAAGATTGGGAGATAGAGCAAGGAAGAATTGCTGGACGTAGACTTGGGTGTTGGTGAGAATACAGTAGATGTATAACGAGAACATGGGGATGTAGAATACGAAGTGACTGATCACTTGAATTGTCAACCCTTTCATCACTGTCTTCGCGTGGAATTTCAACACAGTCGACGCCCCGACTATCTTCTCGTTCATTGCTTTGTGAGATTTCCTGAATTCAAAAATCAAAAGAGTTCTCGCCGTTTCCTACTCACCATCTAAACCACAAGGCAATAATGGGTGCAACATAGATTCCACATCCCAGCATAAAAAAGTTGATTCTATTTGGCAATGCGCCCAGTGTCATTCTCCCAATCACCGTGTATTTCTGCGCAGGGATATCAGGATTATCCATCTCCGGCCCCACGTTCTCTTGTCTTTTGGCAACTTCCGGTAGTGAGCTCCGAAGAGTTATCACAATTGCGCAGGCCTGAACGAAAGGAGTAATTAGAGGCAAGGGCATGCTTTGTTTACCATGGAGATGTAAAACGGAATATAGGCAAGGAGAAGAGAAGCGACGAGTCGGCAACGGGTAAATGGCACGTTTGAGGTGAGTTTGTGGTATTTGAAATAGAGAGTAAAGGTCAGGGAGATGGCCACTCCGAGACTGAATGTCTGGAAACAGTAAAAACGTGCTGTTTCTACATTGTCTTATTGCTCACCTGCCAGAACATGTACAAAGCGAAACAGAACATGTTGTTATTCCTCATACACCATCCGTAACAGTATACTGGAACGTTGACCGATGTTCCCGCCAGAAGTCGTGGCTGCACATAGAATAGTATCAGAGATACGAGAACTTGCAGGAATGAAGTCTTCATCAGTAGAAAACGCAAAGCTTTTATGTGTTTTGGAGAGTAGAAGATTGCGAAGAAGATCAGAGTAGACTGGGTGAGCAGGGTAATGACAAGGAACACAGGATGGGCGATGGCAGAGACCTTCTCGTAAACTTGAGGATCATCGGTCTCCATTTGAAAAAAGGGAGATCCTCTTTCGCTTTCGAAATGAAAATTAGCAGTTCGAAGCGAGTCTCTTTCTATCAGGTAAGCAGAGAATCCCAAGGGAATCGAGAGATCAGAAGAGATTGGAGAGACGAATATCCAACCAGTACATCAATTATCAGTCTGCTCTGCTTCATCAAATATGAATAAATTAGAATGGATAGCAAGCTTCTAGTTTCATTTTGAGAACTCAGAGATCAGATGTCTCCTAATCAACGAGTATGTCGGGAGGAGTCGGCCTACGGGTGATAATTAGATGGGGCGGGATAAAAGACGAGAAAGAGATCAAACGTTTATTCGAAACTAGACACATGTGATAGAAGAGAAGAAGAAAGAAGAGGACTATAATTAGGCGTTCGAACACGTCATCAGAAAGTTTTCGAAACCGGGACTACTTGAGAGCTCGTCTTGGAGAGCCAGGATTTGAGAACTTTCCGGAAAGGAGTCACGAAGTAAAGAGAGACGATGGGGTCAGTTAGGGCAGGGATGCCGACGGTCAGGAAGGAAGACAAGTCCGGCAGGGGAAGTTTGGCTCCTGAAAAATGTCAATGAGAGAGCAAAAGTTCATAGCCTTTTTGTTTCTTTTGCGTAATGAAAAGATATATATTCTGTGATTGCAGTATGCTCATTTGATGATTCATTCCAGCTAGAGCAGCTAACTAATCACCACCTTGATAAGTGCAGTAGTAGAAGATGGCAAAGGCTACTGGGTAAACGACAATTGGAACCATGATCTGGATAGTGAGTCCCTGAAATATCAATGATTCATTTCTCTAAACTCTCAGAGATCGTAGCTAATTTGAATCAATGAATCAATGCTTACGGTGACAAACAAAGCATGATTCTCTCTTTTCGTCATCGATATCCTCGTCATTCGAATGTTCAATTCCTGAAGGGTTCGTCTACGGAAGTACCAGCAGATGAAGGGGAAAACCAAAGAGCTGATGGACATAAGAAAGAAGGTTGCTGCATAGGATTTGGATGTGGTCGGCAGGAGGGAAACTTGGGAGAATTCGGAGATATCGGCATGTTGAACAGATGGAAATGTTGGGGAGAGTTCGTAATACATCCATAGTTCTAGGATCTGAAACAAGGATCATTTAGAAGCAGAGGAAAGCTCGGAATCATTTACGAATAGGATCATAGCAGGGGAATGACCGATTAGAATGAACTTGAAGATGTGACTTGGGGAGATGATAACAGAAACAAAGGAGATGTACTTGAAGTAAAATGTGGAGAAGATTGCTGTGGAAGAGAGCCAGACAAACATCTGGAACACTCCTTACAAGTAGACCAGATGCACGCACATACCAATGTGAACAGATACGTAGTGAAGCAAACCTTCGGGGCACAGAAACGACACAATCCATAGCTGTTGACGATTATTGGTTGCACATCAGTTTCGAGACCCAGTAGAGTGAAATAGGTACAGCTGAGAGCAAGTAGCTGGAAGACAGCAGATTCCGCGAGAAGGAATCGGAAAGTTTGGAAGCTCTTCGGGGAGTGGCGGAGGAGTAAGTAGAGAATGACACCTTGAAGCAGGAATACAAGAAGGAGCCATACCGAGTAGAAAAGGGTGAGGAGGACTCGTTCAAGGGACATATTCGGATCAAGATATAGATCGGAATGACCCTTGCAAGGAACTCAAGTCATGCGGCCCATGTCATTGTATAAAAAGTTCACACGCTTCAGTTGCTAGCATCTGTGAGAGTTCGTGGTATGAGCCCGAGCACAAGAACACGGGTTCAGAGATCTATGTTATTCCGAGTCTTTTTGTGTCAGGCTACAGTGTATTTCTAGTCTCTGCACACACACAGAAAAGTAGATTGTTGTTTCTCTTTGAAGTGCAAACGAACATGATCACAGATCACACCTGCAAACACAAGATGATGCAAAGTTGTGTGTCTGCTGTCTATTTCTCCACTTTTCCCCTTTCATTTCGATTCTCGACTAGTGATGTGCATCGCTTTCATCAAAGTTGCGCGTTCAAGTCTCGACAAATACAAACTGATACTTTTGAATAATCGAGATGAACAACTCCTTCGTCCAACGTTGGCAATGCATTGGCATGATGACATTTTGAGTGGTAAGAAATCTTTTTTACTTTTTTCAACTAGAGTTTCAAGGCGTTGATGAACAAGATGCTGCCCGTGGGACTTGGCTCGGACTCAATGTGCTGGGAAGAGTTGGAATGATGCTTTCGATAACTCAAACTCAAGAATCAAAAGATCCAAATGCTCCGAGTCGAGGTGGCATAGTCAATGAGTTCTTGGGAGCTGAGAATACTAATGAAATGATGGAAAGACTACGCGAAGAAGCTCACAAATACAATGGGTTCCAGTTGGTAGGCATTGAAAAGTGAGTCCCCTTGTTCCTTCGTCACACCTTGATAGTTATGTATACATCTAATTTAGAAACCAATCTGGCTTGTACGACATTCGAACGTTGACTAACCAGCAGGTGGATACGATTGAAGTTTGCCAATGGAAAGATGAAGGTAAACATTGGCAGGTTGCATGTTCAGCGATCTCTCATTTAGAATACCACGTCATATCCAACAGTCCTCCATTGAAACCATACAGGAAAGCTCAACACGGCCTAGGCCTTCTTCGTGAAAAGCTGAAAGACTCCAATCAACAAAGTGTTGAGCAGGTCTTCAAAAGTCTTTTCGAGATTGCTAAGGATTCCACAAGATGTTATCCTGATGCACAGCTTCAATTACAGACCCAAAATACAGATGACTACAACCATCCGTTGTCTTCGATCTTCATAAAGTATCCAGAGGGAACAAGACAGTGAGTATCTTGAAATAACTCCTTCTGATCTCCGTGAACTCAGATACGGAACCCGTTGTCACACGCTTCTCACTGTCGACCAACACGATCATGTCAACATTCTGGAACGTCGCCTGATACCTGAAGACTCCTCATGGCACGACACCAGATTCGAGTTTGTTCTCACCAACCCTAACTGATATATTATATCAATCTCCATTGTTTCTCACTTTTTCTCACACTGTTTCTGTTTCATTAAACTGGAAAGTCCTGTTTTTTGCTTGCTTCCTGCCATTCCGACGTTCCCCTCTGTCCTTTTATCACTTATCAATGGCGCGTCGTCGTCGCGTAATAAAAATGATTTGCTTGGATATGTTTCTGAACGGTTTGCACTTTTCCCCGCAATCCGAATATGAAATGAAATCCCCGTCGAACCAGATGTCTATCTGTTTCAAAAATGTCCTCCTTCCCCGCCTCTCATCGGCGAAAAAGTTGCGCGTCAACTGGGGGTGGGAGGATAAGGAAAAGAGGCGATGAGGTATGCCCGTTTCGGAAATAGTGATCCGAAATCGGAGGGGGGCGACGTAAATGTAGGTGAAAAGGTAAGCCGAAACGGCCTTGGAACACAAAACAGTCAGCAACCCAAGGGGGCCGGACAACCTAAACGATTAGATTTTTGTAGCTGATTCACTTCT
This sequence comes from Caenorhabditis panamensis, assembly GCA_900883565.2. Classification (NCBI taxonomy): domain Eukaryota; kingdom Metazoa; phylum Nematoda; class Chromadorea; order Rhabditida; family Rhabditidae; genus Caenorhabditis; species Caenorhabditis panamensis. The sequence goes on along the minus strand of LR538070.1, from coordinate 185,526 downwards.
CTCGCCTGTCTGTCTCTTTCTTCTTCTCCGTCTTCTTCTTCTCCGTTTTTCGCTTATCCGCCAACCAACAAGTGACACTTTTTTGTTTCCATGTCCTCCGTTTTCAGAAATGCAGAAGTGGTCTGTCGGAGTGAGACCCGTGAAGGAGTACGAGACGAGGACGGCAGAAGAGGTGTACAATACAGTGGAAGAAGCGGATCACAAGGAATACGAGGATCCAGATTATTTCTATGATGAGTTGGGACGGACCAGAAGGAATGAGAAGAGGATGGTGAGTTAAGAGGATGGAGAGTTAGAAGAGCCAAGTTCTCTTGATTTATATTTTGGTGTTACCTAATCTCTCCGGAATCCGGAAGAACCCAGTATCTCTTGGAAAGTGGAGTAATGACTATCACCTGTCACAATCACAATCACCCAACTCTCATTAAAATGTTCCAGGCGAAAAAAGTCCCGATGATGGGGACGCCGCCACCGATCCCACCGCCGATGACACCCACCCACATTGCCATTCATAACCCGAAAAATGTAAGTAGTTTCCGTCTTCAAGGCCTATTCATGTACTTGATCCTTATCACCCATTTATCACCTGCAATCAATCAACATTTATGGGGTTGAAGTTCTTCGTTTTTCTTTTTTTCCAAAAAAAAGAACCAAGTGGGTCTTGCGATATGTGATTACTATGCGGCCGTTTTTCTTTCCTTTTTCAAAACTTATTGAAATCGAACGAATCGAAATTATCGGGCGGGATAGTGGGGAAAAGTGAAAGAATTAATGTCAAGAGTGGGGGAAAGGAAAAAGGGAATGATTGGAGGGTAGACGAGACTCATTTCGTTTCGGCAAGATGAACAAAGAGCCAATGCAGGTGTTCACGTTGAAGTCGACGTCTTTTATGGGAGACAGCTATTCTAGATATTCCCCGAGGAGAGAAGAAAAGGTATCTCGTTGTTTTACTGAATATATTAGAAAATCTATATCTACCGGTGAAGTTATTGGGGTGTGTTGGCTAAGGGGGTATGAGGGTCGTTGAGTTTTGTCATAAATAATGTCAATACATCGAGGTATACATTGCCATCACTTCCATCAAGATCTTCTTTCAGAGCAGTTCAAAACGATGGAAGATTGCGTGTGTCTCTGCGACAGTCACCCTTCTCGCTGTTTTCATCCTGGCCACCATCCTCTCTTTCTTTTTCTTCGTCTCCTCGTCGAGCAGTTTTCAAAAGGAATCTTATGGATTGGTAAGTGTTTCTGCTCTCAACTATAGTTTCTCACTTCTTTTTCAGCCCCGTCCGTCATCAGAATCCAGTCTGACTTCCAGGCGTTCTGACATGGAAATCACACCCAATCACCTACTGACTCTGCTCATTACGAAACGAAAAATCTGTATTCTGGAGGCGGCGAGCGGCGACGAAGGAAAAAGTCGTGATTCGTTTGCTGCAGATCACATTGAATCTGCTCGTTTGATCTTCCATTCAAATCTGAGCCATGCCGGAGTTCCCGTTCATCCCCTCCAGTTTCAAAGATTCGCAAGAGCTCAAGGAATCGACAACGACTGTCACGTCATTGTCTACGATAGGGGACAGATGATTTGGGGAGCGTATACGGTGTGGATATTCAAACTGTTCGGTCATCAGAAAGTGTCTCTGTTGGCTGGTGGATACTTGGGATGGAAGACTCATCAGGCGAGAAGTGGACAGTACAAGACGGAGCAGGGTGAGGCACCGAATAGACCGAGACAGGGAGACTTCCTGGCTTCGTGGAATGACTCGGTGATAATCACGTATGATGATGTGCTTCTGAATACGGAGATTGACAACTTTGACGTGGTGGATGCTCAAACGAAGGATGAGTTTCTGGGAACTGCTCAAGGAGCCCTTTACGGCCATATCAAGGGAGCGAGGAACATTCCAGTGGATGCAGTTTACGATTGGGCAGTCGGTCAGTGGAAGGCCGCAGATCACTTGAGAGGTCTCTTCAACAATAACGCATTGTCTTTGCGGAAGCCTGTGGTGAGAGTGGAACACATGAAACGATGTAGTTCAATTGTTTTCCCTTTCAGATTGTCTACTGCTCCACATCTCTCCGATCCGCGATGGTTTGGTGGGCACTGACTCGTTCCGGATACAACGGGAAGATATACTTTGGTGGATGGCCCGAATGGGTTGTTCGAGCACCGGATGGACTGAAAGTGATTGGAGCAGCGACGGCGGAATGAGTAGTCAAGCTGGAACATGAAATATTTGTAAATAATGCGGGTCTAACCAAATAAAGTTTATAAGAAAGATAGAAAAGAGAACAGGAATACAGAAGAGGGGGATATAAATAAAAAGGAAACATGGGAACGGGAGAGAGAACCACACAAACCAAGCAACAAGAACAAATTGTGTATCATCAGATTATCAGTGAAGAGTCAGTGGGGCCTGGACGGTAGTCAGGAGATCGGAAACATCTGCAAGACAGGTGTGATTCGATATCACAAAACGGCTCAGTGGTAACTTACGATGGAACTGAATCTTCTCGTCAATGTTCCTTGTCTTGATGGTGGCATCGTGGTTGGCGACGAAGAACACGTTTCCGTTTTCCTTTGGCTCCCACTTGAACTGTTTCGCGAGAGCAGTAACCTCCTTATCACTGACTCCACCGAGCAGACGGGTCAGCACTGGCTTCTCGATGTTTTGGAATGTTACGCTGATGACGCGGCAGACGTCTGGAAGATTGGAGAATCATAATCTGTCAAATAGGTATCATCAACTCACATTGCTTGATGGCGTCTTCGAATCCGTTGACCGACTTGATCAGCTTGGAGATCTCTGCAGGCACCTTGAATGGCTCGGAGGCGTTAGTGGTGGGCTTGTAGGTTCCCTTGACGAGTTTCCAGAAGACGGCGAAGTTGCACGACTCGAGAACTGCTCCGAGGTCGAAGATACGGCGGAGTTCCGGAGATCCGAGACGGTTGGTGTCGATGAGGCACTTGGCGAGAGCGAAATCGCTGGACGGCAGCACCATCAAGGTCTTGAGAAGAACGCTGCGAACGATGGCCTCGTCGTACCTGAACAGATCAAGTTTGTTGAGAGAAACGAGGGAAAACTCACTTCTCCGGGTTGAGCTGGTACAACTTGAGGATGGTGAGAACGACGTCCTTGTCGTACTTGTTCTCGGTGACCATAGCCTGAACACAAGCGGCGAGATCGCCAACGTTCTCCGGATTGTATCGGTTGACTCCTTCGATAGCCTCATGAAGCTCTGTTTGCAGTCTTTCGAACGACATCTGAACATTAGATTAGTGTTGAGAGTGAATTAGAAACAACAAGGAGAGAACAAGTAACAAATCGAGATAAAACCGATAGAATACGAGAGAAATTTGACAAAAAGTTGAACTCTAATACTTTATTGCCTATTTTTCTTTACTATCAAACGAGACGGTGACAGGTCCGTCATTGACGATGTCAACGCTCATCATTGCGGCGAACCTGCCGTCCTGGATCTTCTCCGGTTTGTATGCTGTTTTCAAAGCTTCCAAGAACTTTGCATAGAACTTTGAAGCTTCCGTGGGCGCCATCGCAGTGTGGAAATCTAACTTGTTTCCCTGAAACACAAATCGTAGGCAAATGAGAACAACAACTTGTAAAGAACCTTGAATTGTCCATATAACGTGAATTGACTGACGGATAGCACCTCCAGGTCGAGATCCATGACGGATTTGTCCCATGGCTTTTGTTCGGACGCCGGAAACACTCGCATGTTCAGAATCTTCCGAATTATGTACTTCATGTCTTCGTCGGTGTCATCGCGATGGATTCCTACGAGCACACAGAGACCTCTTCCGATCGAACCTACCTGATTATAATTAGTATATCAATAACTCTAGAAAGCACTCACCACTTCATCGCCAACGGTTACTGCTGCCCGAGTTACTCGTTGAAGAACTACTCGCATAACTGAAAAATTAGGGTAGAAGCGAAAGAATTGCTGAAGGAGGAGAGAGAGCACATGGTGGAACAACAATAAAACATTTCTTTCCGAATATACGCAGAAAATTGAACTCGAAAACGCAGAAAAACAACGATGACAGCTTGGAAAACATAAAGCCGATCCCAAAAAATTCCGAAAAAAGTTGTGCTAAACAAGGCGCAGTAACGACACTCCGGCGGATTCCTAGTCCTCGAGAGTTCGGCCACACCAACGTGGAATTTTTCCCCGGATTTCGGCAGCTTTTCCACGATTCGTTTTGTGTAACCATTATCTGTGTTGCTGTGAGCTTTCCGACAACCCAAGCGTGTTAGTTGAAAGTGTCTCTTGTCCTCTCTCTATTACCTCCGCGCTTCTTGTAACTCATCATAATTTCAGCGACATGGGTGAAAAGGAGGAAGCCGCTCCGGTTCTCTTGCAATGTCTCGAGAGCGGCAGAGTCGACGTCATCTGCTCAGTCCTTTCTCAGATAAGTGAGTGGATAGAAGACGACGGTTTTGAATACTCTTATCACTTCAGAAAGCCAGCCGGACTTCCCTGCTCAAGTTGACAAGCTGTGCTGCAAGGAAGGCACATTGTTGCACAAGGCCGTCGATCTAGGTTTGTTTCTTCTGAATTTTTTGTTAAATTGTCAATTCTCTGTTTTCAGATGCTGCTGATTGTGTAGCCTCACTTCTGGCCGGAGGCGTCAATCCGTGCGTCCAAAACACCCAAGGAAAGACTGCTTACCAGTGCTGCAAATCGGAAAACGTACGACTATCTTTCGTCCGTGAAGCACTTCAATCAATCAACATGAACAAGTGAGTCTTTCATAAAGCATTTATTACAAAAACTAGTTAGCGTTCTCAATTTTGCGAAGAGTGTTGGCGATGTAGGTGCTCTTCAGAGGCACATCGTCGATGTTCGAGTCGCTCTGAGCTCTCGGCTGAGGGTAGTAACCTGGAGTGCTGGTGCCGGGTCCCGTAGTCATTTGGGACTAAAAAACTGATTTGAAAACCGAGTGATCAGCAATTTTACCTGCATGGCGAGTGGCCACTTGCCCCGTCTCTCAAAAAAAGTTCCAATCCGCGCCAAGTCTTCTCTATCATATTTTTCCATCGTGGAAGAGAAATGAAGACTACAATGAGAAATAAAAGTAGTTTTCCAGAACTGAACGCCTCTGCCAACTCATCCGTGCTGGCGTCCCGGTCGATTCGGTGGACACGCCACAAACAAAGAACACGCTTCTCAACTGGGCAGCAGAGTTCGCAACTTTAGAAGTTGTGAAGGCGTTGCTGACGAACGGAGCAACGGTTGACATGGCGAATGCGAAAGACGAGACACCGCTGCACACCGCGATTATGAAAGCGGATCCCGAGATTGTCAAGCTTCTCCTGGCTTCTGGAGCGAACCCATCGTTGAAAACGAAAAAGGGACAAGATGGATTCGCACTAGCAGAGACTCATCGACCTGCTCTCCTTTCCCTGCTCAGTATGGATCAAATTGCGAGAGAAGTTCGGCACAACCGTTCCGTTGATGACATGGATGACCGAATGTCGCTGGTTTCGTGCACAGAGACCCTCAACACACAAATTTTCCCCGATTCGATGAAGTATGAAAAGTACATTGAAGGAGAAATCGACTCGTGGACGGATCTTCTTTGGCCTCAGCCGAAACTCATTTCCATGAAGCAGCACTCAGTTCGAAACTTTGAGTTCCCGAAAGACGGAAAGCTGAAAGTGTACTTTGATGACTGTTCGAGTGCGGATCCACGACAAGTCATGCAGATCATCGAGTTGAGCAAGCCGCTGCTCCAGAACGTTGATGTGGATATCGAGTATAGAGGTGACGAATTCTCAGAGTAGTTTTTACCGAAAATCCAGCCTCTATTTCAGGACACCGACTAGCCGATCATGAGAATTCAGCTATCGAAGGCAAAGTGACGTGTGGAGTATTCGAAGACGGACGTCCGTCTGGATCTTACACCCTAACCATCGATGCTACCCGAGGAGTGGAAGTAGTTGGTTCTGACTACGCTGGAATCCGACATGCCTTTGCCACTTTCGTTCAAATCGTCAGACTCCATAAATACGCTCTGTCGAAGAAGGGACAACAATCGAATGGAGTTGCTGCGCTACCAAACTCGCCGAACGGAATCGGCAGCGGAGATCACAGCACTGCCAACGGACACATCATCTCAAAGCACTTCCCTGACATTAGTCCCGATGGAACTATCCAAGAACTCACAATTCGGGATCAACCAGACAGATCTTTCCGAGCAGTGTTCCAGGACTTCTCCGGCTGTCGCATTCTGAATCCGGATACCGTTTTGAAGCTCGCCACTCGTCTCTCTTCGTGCAAGGCTAACTATCTCTTCATCAACTTCGAAGTTAGGACTACAGATAGATATCAATTGCCATACACCAACAGAGAACTGTTCCACATGATGCAAGTGTGCCAAGAGCTTTTCATCACCGTGAGTAATTCGTTCAATGACTGATGTATCACTTTTTTTCAGTTCGTGCCATCTATCGACACTCAATCAAACTACTTGGAAGGAGATCAAGCAAGAGTTATCATCGACCAGTTCTTGGATGATTTCCCGCTCTGCAAAGTGGTTCACTTTGGACCCAACCTCGCCAGTTTGTTGATTTCGGATCGTAAATGTGAGTATTGTTTCCCACTGTTTTCAAACCAATGTAATCTGCAGTGCTGACCTCCATCCAACGCCGTGTGCCTCGCATCTTTCTCTCGACTCATGTCGACGAAAAGAATGGACCACTTCTCTCCAGCCTCCCCTCATTCATCACACTCTGCGTCGAAGGAACATGGCCTTTCGAAGTCGAGAAGTTTGTGTCGCCACGTGTCTCGATTGTCATCAAATTCTCCACTGGAGACGACGGATATCTGTGTGCCTCCCCGGAGTCTGTCGCTAAAAAGGCTCTTCTCGCCGCAAAACTTAGTGACAGACAGACTGTTCTCGGTTCCATGGTCTGCGATCTTTCCACGGGATGCGAAGCGATGCCGCCGTCCCTCTCGTTCATGTCGCTATTTGCATCGGTTGGAGTTGCCTACAACAGTTCGACTGACATGAAGAAGTACGCTTTCCTGCTGCCAGTTGTTGCCGCTCATCACATGCTTCTTGACGGGTATGTTATTCGCTTCTTTCTGTTTCGCAAAATCTAATTTTCAGTGACATGGTCAGCCTGTTTGAGCAAGTGCAAACTCTCGGGAAAGTGGAGCACCAGCTGACAAAGTATGCTTATGGATACTGGAAACCTAATAACAGCAGCTCCCCGAACGCCGACACTTCCAATTCGGAATCGATGCTCTTCGGAATGTCTGCGAACAAGAAGATGCCGATCTCTGTGTTCGTCGAAATGATTCTAAATCCGGAGAACATGAACATGGAAAGGCTCACTCCAGTGGTGTTCAAGAAGGCCAGGATCGAGCTGAAACGCACTTCGTCTGCTCTTGACGCCGCCAGCAAACTTCTGCCCTACAACTACGATTTGGCTCTTGTTCTCGAAGAAATCCGACTGGTCACCGAGCTGATGGTTCTTGTCAGCAGACTGGGACAGTACATGTGTGTGTACGGAACACAACCGATCGATCGGAAGAAGAGCTTCGAGGAAGGCCTCCCGTACTCTCCAGGACGTGTTGGAGTCATCAATCTGCCACCTGCGATCCGGACTGATCTTGCTAACACGTGAGTATTTCAAAACTTCATTCTTTCAACGAATCATCGCATTTCAGAATGCTCCGAGTCCGCGGACAGTTCCAGCACGTGTGGCTCTCTCGATCGATCCCCAGCACACTGCAAAACGCGCTCAAAATGTTCGACAACTTGTTCAGAGCTTTACTGCCCCATGATTTACAAGAGATGGGTAAACAACTTCTGTGATAATCCTTACCGCCTCCCAACGACAGCTACCCCCTTTATTGTGATAATCTCTCCCCCTTGTGATTCTTATGATAGCATTAATTCTAACTAATTTATGGATGTCTTGAGTAATTTATTGCGTGGTATCTATCGCTTCGCTTCCCTTCTTCATGTGTAATTTCAAAAATCGGGATTCAAATTAGCCTTCAATTGTTATAAATTCTTCATTTTTTTTCTCAAATTGATGCAAATAATTTAGATCAGATTCTACAGTATCATCGGAATGCGAAACAAGTGACCTCATCCTTCGACACTTCACAGTATTTCCTCGAATGAATACTGTAACTAAACTCTCCGATTGCACAGAAAACATCGAACTTTGCACCGTCAAATGCGAGTTTCGTCGCGTGCTGGATCATCCTCTTCGACACGGACACATCTTCCATTATGGATCTCATCATCACATTTGCCAGTTTTATCGAGTTACACGTGTTATTCGTCCTCGGGATTGTCTCAGTCTTCATCCTTTTCAGAATATTGTGACGATTCTCAAACTGTCCATACTTCGACGGAACTATCGGAACATGCGGTCCTTTTGGCCAGTAACCCTGTTTCTCGACCAATGGACTCTCTTCCGATACGTCTTCTGCGTATCCGAGTGCTGGAGAATACCCCGGCTTGTAGTAGTTAGTGGGGGTGATCACTTCAGATGTCCGATAGTCGTATGTGATGGGAACCGCTGTGACTTCTTCTGGGATATCAACCGGAAGTGGAGGAGGCGGTGGCGGAGGAGCCATTCCTTCCAGACTGCTCTCCTCGTCGTATTGCTTCTCGTAGGCTTTCTGGAACTTTTTGCTTATGAAAGTCAATCTTCACAGACTTACTGCAGCTGGGGCGTAACCCGATTGCATGTAGGAAGGAGTCGTCGCGATAGAAGTTACGATTGCAATCCTAGAATTCGAGTTACACATGACTACGGTGAGGATCACTCACTTATCATAAGACCCTGTTGCCAGAGGAACACCAACTGAAAGAGGTGGAGGCTGAGGCATGTAGATTGGAGAAGCAGGAAGTGGGCCAGGGATTGGAAGAGAAGGAGTCAATGAGTAGGATGGAACAGAGACTGGAGCCACGTAGGAAGGAGCCGATGGAAGGATTAGAGGGGGTGGGGCGACGGAGAAAGAAGTGGAGTACGAGGGAGCAGGGGCATAGGAGTTCATGGCAGCGGGCCAACCAGGCTGAAAAGTGTTCTTTCTTGGGATTGACTTGTATCTAACTCACTTGATAATATGGCATTGCGGGTGCTGGATATGACGGATAAGAAGGAGCATAGGAAGGAGAATATGAAGGATAGGAAGCTGGTTGAGAATAGGATACTGCAGTGGAACATGGAGCCGGTTGAGCACAAACTGGTGGAGGGGCACAGATGGGGATTGGAGGAGGGACTGGGCACGGGCAACCACAACCTCCGCCGCCTCCACTACCAAAAAAGAACTGGAAACTGGGTGGAATGAGCAGTTGGAGAAGAATGAGAGCAGTTAGCATCTCTTTACAAAGTATATGAAGATTGAATAGAAATAGGAATATATTGCAACAGTTAGCAAAACAGTTTGAATGGATGAATCAGAAGGAGAAGCCCTGAATGACGAGGATAGTTTCTTTGTGCGCCTTGGGCCCCCGTCGGCTGCAACCTGTATTGAGGCTAATCCTTGAAAGGGAGAACAGAAGAAGCGGTGCGGTGAGGACTTTTAATCCGGTGAAACCCTCGGCGCTCTTCCTTTTTTCGGATCACTCGGAGGGAACGGAGGATATTTGGGAAGGAAAGGAAACATTGAAACACTGGGATTAGGTGTTTGATCGAGGTGTAATTACTATGCAAAGCATCCTTGTTTTTCAATGAAAATGGTGGTGCTGGATTGAACCTGAACATTCCCTTGTTCTATGCATTTTCATGATACCCCGCTTACTAAAGCATGGGGGAATGCGCAGAAATGAAAAAGAAGGTCGGAAAATTTTGGTTGGTCTTCTTAGCCATTTGTCAAGCTCTTTTGGTTTTATAGGACGGGTCGATTTGAGGTTATCGAGTCAACTTCCGCCTATAAGCAACCGGAGTACACTTGGAGAAACTGAGAAGGGGAAAAGAATTGTGCTTCTTAGCCCGTTTTTCCAATGAAGGAAAAACGGTTGATCCCTTTCGCCACGAAGAGGCGAAGCACGTGAAAGGGAAAAGGTTTTTTGTCCAACCGAGGACTTGTGAGCCCCACATTAAGAGGATAGTGGGAACTCTGGTGAATTTCGGTTTGAGCCCCACATTAAGTGGATAGTGGGAACTCGGGTGAATTTCGGTCAGCCTCCACCGGGTTCGGAAGACGACTGACAATGAATGATCGATTCCAGAGGACCTTGTAATAATGGGGCGGAGTCAACCTTGCGCAGCGTTAGCGTTGTGTTTGTGTTATTTATCTATTTACCAGTTTACGACCCTATTGGGTCAATTAGCGCAAACGAAAGATCAATATGTTGGTGTATGTGTCGGTTTATTATGACTGTATAGATGTTATCTCGTGGGAAAACGGTTTTACAATGGGATAAAAGAACACCTGGCGGTTATAAGATAGACTGAAGACATTTGTTTTAATGATCTCTTCAGGAAATTCGAGAATTTCAAGTTGGATAATAGAAACTTGAATGTTTGAAAACTAAGGAAAGGAAACATTGAAACGCATGCGAAACATCCTTGTTTTTCAATGAAGATGGTGGTGCTGGATTTAGCCTGAAAATTCCCTTGTTCTATGCATTTTCATGATACTTCATTGAAATTTTCAGTATCCTGAAAGTAAGCATTCGTTGACTACTGAAACAGCAGTTACTCCAGAATAACTACACTCTACTCGCGAACACAGTTTCACAGTAAATTGCCCATCCCGATTAGTTTCCGCCCATCGCATTTCGACTTGCAAGATCAAAGAATCATAAAATAGTTTCACAAAACACAGTGTGGCGGCCAGAGAGCAGAAACTCCGATGTGTAGACCTTTGTTGACCTTCTCGCGTATAAAAGAGAGACAATCCCATGTGTCGGTAGAACTGTTATTCGTAAAAAATGACAGCTAAAAGTGTTTTGACAAAAGGAGAAGGTCTCTTCGATACTCATGTCCACCTGGAAGATGTTCAATATGTTATTTCAAAGCAAATGGAATCTGCGAATCCTGAATTGCTAAACAATGCGAAGCTATCAGTCGTTGGAGACGGGAATGTAAGATTCATAGACTCCAAGCATTCCCAATGTTCATGGTTTTTCAGGGCTTCATGAGTCAAGTCCTCCTCGTTAACTCCTCAAATACATCCTTCAATCCCTCCAAATTCATCATCAAAATCGCATCTTGCCTCCATTTTCAACAAATTTGCGAGAAGTTCAAATCCAACGGATCCATACATCAGTTCACTCCGGAAATGGAGGCGGCAATGATGAAGAACTTAGAACTTCATGCTCAAGAACTCCACAACAGAGAAGTCAGTTTTTATGAAATCGTTGAGAGTTGGAACGCCCACGAAGAACTTCTCACACCAAAGCTATACTTCGCTAACAAGTTTGATGCAGTGAACCAAATCAAAGGATTCATGGGAATGGAGTTTGTAGAAGACACCGAGATCCGACATCTTTACGAAAACGTGAAGGTGGAAGAGCTGTATCCAATTCTGAAGTCACTGGCCTTCCTCCAAGCCAAGAGTCTTTCAATGACACCAATAGAAAGAGAAAGTATTGGAGGTTTTGACTTTGAGAGACTGACGAGTCAGATGTTGTCGGAAACTGGGCTGAAAGGAATCCTCGACGCTGTCAGAATGCTTGATGAAGAGAGATTGGGAGAGAAAGTGAAGAAACTGGAGGATCTAGGAATGGAGTTAGTGAACTTCGAGTTGGCACGGAACTTGAATAGGAATGTGAGCATTGAGCATGATGTTCTCGTTCATGGAGACTTGTGGTCTGCTAATATTCTTTGGAAGCGAAACGAAGGATCTTACTCTGCCGAGAAGATCATTGACTACCAGCTAATCCACTTTGGGAACCCCGCCGAGGATCTGGTCCGTCTTTTCCTGACCACTTTGTCAGGTTCGGATCGAAGAACTCATTGGGAGCAACTTCTAGAAGTGTTCTACAACTTCTTCATCACCTGTATTGGACAAAACACAATTCCATACACATTGGATCAAGTGAGTGAAAACAGAAAACATATGTATGATTCTAACTTTTTTCATTATCAGCTCAAACAATCATACCGTTGTTATTTTGTGACCGGCGGTCTCGTAGTACTCCCAATGTTTGGTCCAGTGGCTGAGGTAAGAGGAGTGTTATAGTTCTAACTGGAACTATCAAAAAACCAACACAATTCCAGATAAAGATGAACCAAGTTGGCACTGATAATGCTGCAATCACCAAAAGCCGACAAGAAGTTCTGCTCGAGAAGGCGGAATGTCTTTTGGAAGACATTGCCCTATTCCAAAGATACAACCTTCTAGTCCCGAAGAGCACATCCACTACAATCTAATAAATTTGTAATAAAACGTTCCGATATTCTCTTCTCGAAACACGTGACCTATCAGAGTTTCTACCACAACCGGGTCTAGGGCATGAACTCAAAACCGTAGCGTTGACGATTTTTTGTGTCGTCGAGTCGGAAAGATAAGGAGACGGCAGAAACCACGACTGCTTGGTATATAATCAGTCAGCACCTTAGCGCCTGACCACGTTTCGATTTGTTTTGTGCCAGAGATGACACCGAAGCAGGAGACTATTCTGGAGAACGGCTCCGGGCTGTTCGACACTCATGTGCAGTTGGAGGATGTTCAAGAAGTTATTGGAGAGCAAATGCACACTGAGGCACGTCTTGGACCAAACACCAAGTACACTGTTATTGGAGATGGAAATGTGAGTTGATCTGGAACATTTGAAAGAGCATTTGTGAGTTCTAGGGCTTCATGAGTCGTGTGATTCTTGTCGAGGCGGATTGGACTGTCCCCGATGAGCATCTTCCGATCAAATTCATCTTGAAGATCACCTCTTGTCTTCATGTTCACACATTGGTTGAGAAGATGAAAGCATCCGGCCCACAAGCATTCTCTGAGGAGCAGGAAGCCATGCTCTGGTCCATGTTCGAAATCCAAGCTCAAGGACTGCACAACAGAGAAGTGAACTTTTACAAAATCACCGAGAAGTGGAATAAGAGCGAGGAGATGTTGAGCCCGAAGATCTACTTTGCGAAGAAGTTTGACTCGACCAACAAGACGAAAGGATTCTTGGGAATGGAACTGGTGCCAGACGTGACTATCAGACACTTGTACGCCAATGCGAAACCACATGAGCTGCATCCGGTGCTGAAGTCTTTGGCACATCTTCAAGCTGGAAGTCTGCACATTACTGATGAGGAAAGAGACAGTATCACTGGATTCAACTTCAAAGAACTGATGGGACAGATGATGAATGAGGAAGGAATGACTGGGATCTTTGAGCAGACACGAAATATCAATAAGGAACGACTGACGGAGAAGGCTAATGCTGTGGAGGCTTTTGGACAGGACGTTGTGAACTTCGAGCTGGCTTGCAACCTGAACAAATATGTTGGTGAGTGTACAGAGATGAGATGATGATGCTAGAAAGGACGCTAGAGTTTAGTTTGACTAGTTGATCAATTCATGTTGACAAGGTGATAAGAAGTTTGAAAGTTTAGGCATCGAGCATGACGTCCTGGTTCACGGAGACCTGTGGGCGGCCAACATTCTCTGGAAAGATACAGATGGAGTGTTCTCTGTTAGTAAAGTCATCGACTATCAGCTGATCCACATGGGAAATCCTGCCGAAGACTTGGTTCGTCTGTTCCTGTCGACACTGTCAGGAAAAGATAGACAACAGTATTGGGAGAAGCTTGTGGAGCAGTTCTATGAGTATTTCGTTGACGCTTTGGAAGACCAGGAAGCACCTTACACTCTTGAACAGGTAGGAAAACAACTGACAGACAGATCAACCCATTGTTAATTTATTTATAGCTGAAAGAGTCTTATCGCCTCTACTTTGTCTCCGGGGGCCTTGTCATGATGCCAATGTACGGGCCTATTGCGGAGGTGAAACAGTGTTATCAGTAGTTTTTGATACATATCAAATTTCAGATGAAACTCTCCATGTCGAATACTGAAGACGCCGAAGAATACAGGGAGATTTTGACAGAAAAGGCGGAACATCTTCTGGAAGATTTGGAACGTTGGCACCTGTACAGTAAGGATGTGACGAAGAAGTTCACGGAGACAACGACGGCAGAGTAGAACTTTCATGTAACAGAAAATAAACTCACAATCAACATACATTCAAATAAATACGTACACTTTTGATTTAGATTTGTGTTCTTTTCGTTGACTTTTCAAAAAGTTTTCGAAGAGTTTTCCAGAGTTCCAAACAAATAAAACATGGGGAAGAGAGTAAGAAAACGAAGGGAGATCATTGGGAATATATCATCAGGGTTATTAAATTAGATCAGCCAGAAGAAGAGTGGATGTCTCTGTGGAGCAGGTGGAGGAGGAGGTGGAGAGGGGCGGACTGTGGTTGGAAGAGGGATCAGTGGGGCGATACACTTGCAGTCGTGCAGGAAGATGTTTCCAAAGTCGTGACACTTTCCACACCAGTTCAGGGCGAAGACGTCTTTGCACGAGTTCGTCAACCAATCCCACCCGCATCCGAGCTGCTCGTGTGTGTCATGTTTTTCTTCTTGCGAGTTTGGTGACAGAGCAGATTGGCCGATTTGCTGTTGAGGAGGGAGCACTCCTGGGTTCACTTGGTTTGGTGGAAGACCGCCAATCTAAATCAAAAATCTACAGTTGCCCGATTGTGTTTTGAACTTACAGTTGGTGCGGGGTTAACTCCATTTGGTGTGAGAGTAACTGGTTGTTGTGGTTGAGGGAAGGTTGGAACTCCTGCCACCAACGCGTTTGTTGGCTGATGAGGGATTCCTATTGGGTTCAAGCCAATTGGAGCTTGAGGGAATGCCGGTGGCGGTTGTTGTGGGGGAATGTTCTGTTGTTGAATCGTCTGCGGGATTTGAATTTGACCAGGAGCAACCAAAGAAGGCATTGTGAATGTTGGTGGAGAGATAGGTGGTTGAGGTGTGAAGACGAGGGGAGGTTGGGGAGACAACTGAACAAGGAAGTTGTAGGTTGAATAGGTTGGATAGAATCTCACCGGTTGGTTGATGTTTGGTTGAGCAGCTGAACCATTTGCTGTCACAGTTTGGAAGAAGGTCTTTTGGCGAGCAAGCGGCCCGTTCAGTGAGTTGTTGTCCTTTATCTCCTACAACTTTCTGTTTGTGAACTGTTTCAAACTGTAATCTTACATTGATAGAGTTGTGTTCCGGCATCTGAGTGGTCGGTGTTACCGGAAGAGGAGTCGTCGTTTCATCCTCTCTGATCTTCACCGCCATCGTGGTTCTTTCGATTCCTCGCGCATGCTGGAATGATCTTATCATAATCATCAAAAATCATTTGTCACTTTTGTTTTCTTACATCCTCCGCCTCCTCGTTCGTGATGATATCATTATCCGACATCTTCTTCTCATTATGCTTCTCTGCATCGTACTTATACGAGACGATCTGAACGGATTCTGGAATCACTCGATTAGTCATCCTCTCTGAAACTGTTTCGTTGAACTTACCCTGAGGCAACGGAACACTTTGAATATCGTGTGTTGTGGCGGATTGCACTCGTTTGTGGAACCGACCGGAGGCGCGGAACAGCCGGGGACTGTCTATCAGACCTTTGTAGCCTTGAAATCGGATTAGGATTGACTGAGTGAAAGCTGTGAACCTCGTTTACCTTGTGACGAGGCGTCTCGGAATACTCGAGATCGCAACCGATTTTTGGATCCGACGCGGTTTGACGGGAAGATTAGGGAGGGGACTACTTCACTCTGAGGACCTTCTAGCAGGGCGGGATGTACAATTGGAGCAACCTGGAAAACAGGAAGGGTAGGTAGACCAAAGAGCAGTGCTTACTTGGCTCTCGACTACTACAAATGAAACTAGAGATGATAAGAAGATATGTAGTAGGTTCATCGCCTGAAAACGGGAGAGACACTGCGGAATCAATCAGACTAATTCGGATTAGGTAAAAGGCGAAAAAATGGAAAAAAAAATGACTGTGGTAAAGCAAGTGGTTGGGTGAAGAGTGGGCGGAAAGTGAAACTGAGGGATGAGGCAAGGAGGGCTTATACATCCCCAACCATCACAAAAAGGCTTCGAAGCGGTTTTTGAGAGAGAGGGTGAGTGAGGGAGGGAAGGAGAAGCCGAGGAGGAAGGAAGGAGATGTTTGCGTGAAAGGGCTGCGGTTGGCAACCGTCTCCAATCTTGTCTCCCTCACGGTCAATGGCAAAGTGAAAGCGATAGTTGATACAGGGCGTTGATAGAGGGAAAGTGAGGAAGGCTGAAACGTTGCGAAGTCATCTGTCATCCGGGGGAGAAGCCTGACGAGGAGGCGTCGAGATTTGGAAGAAATAAAGAAATAAGCCGAAGGAAGGGTTGAAGAGTGTGGATCTAGGAGACGCGCGACAACGAGATGACCTCAATTGGCAGAGAATCGGTTCTTCGATCCGTTTCCGAGAAAGTGAGAAAATAAGGGAGCGATATCCGTGACTTTCTGAACTTCACGCTCAAAATACAGTACACGCGAAATCGATCAAACTAGAAAGAAGAAACTGAAAAATAGAGGTGGATTGAAGAGGAAAGAAGAGAAGAACACTGGAGATTAGTGGGGGATCTGAAGATGTTCTCAAAGAAGGGAGGATTCGCCCACTACCACACTAATGGGTTCCTTTCTTGAATCTAATGCGTATGGTGGAAGAGGAGGAAAATGAGGAAACGGACAGGAACAAATTGAAACATGAAGAAGTTGGAACTGACGGAAGGACAACGGGTTCTCATAAGCTCAGGTTGATCATTGATCCTTTGATGTTCCTGTAACGGTTATGTCTGAGAGTTTGACAGACAAGCTCTTTCTCTTGTAACGTTCCGTCCAACGAGAAACGGATCCGACAATTCAGTTTGACACATTGCCCTTTGTTCCCAGTACCCTGATGGACGATGCATTGAGTGCACTGCATCGAAGAGGAATCGAAATTAACCATTCGTGTCTTTTCGCTCTTTGTTTTTTTCTCTATCAGCATTTGACTTCCTGAGTTGGTGTGATAAGGATAAGAATCCTTATCACACCAACAAGTTGTCAGCAACTCCCAGAAGAGACAAACAATTCGGTCCAATCCCATTAAAAACGGCAATTCTCCTCGTCCCGGGTCGTTCCCTCAAAGAGGTCAACCTGACGGCATGCACCTCTAAGAAAACATCTCTACTTTTTCTCGTTTCGACCTTGGAAGTAAAGTCGCAAAAAAGACCTCTTCCTCCCCGGGCGGCCGCCGTTTCTACGTTCCTACCTCATTTCGAAAGGGCAAGAACGTGTGATCGGAGCGAGCCGATTCGCCATTTTCTTCGGCAAAAAACCTGATTTCTGTGTTCAATTCTGCCATGAATACGTCTTGGCATACTGGCATGGCGAACGGAAAAGTGCATCGTTCGTTTCGGCCGTTCTTCTTTCTTCCTTTCTTTCTTCTTCGTGAAATTTGCTTCTCTTCTAATTGCTTCGGTTTTCATGTTTCCATGTAAAAAATTTGCTGTCCTGTATTCATATATCTTTCCAGGTAAAACCAAGAATTGTATCAAGAATTGTATCAGTGGGAGACAGTCCAATGATTCCAGTAAAACATGACCAAGTCTGACTCTCTTGTTGTTTTTTCCTCACACAAACATGTTTCGTTTTCAGCCTATTTCTGTCCAAGATGCCTTCAAGTCTCTGGAAGTTCTCTCTGAACTTTATCCTCCAGAATCTGAAACTGTCCGTGTAAATCCCAACTTGCTCGGACGGATTCTGGCGGAGAATGTTGTTGCGCACAGCGACATTCCTACAGTGAGAAGTTCTAGAGAGCATGGCTTCGCAACAATGGGTTTGTTGAAGCTTCCTACTCTTTCCTCACTTATTTTTACAGTTGATTATCCCGGAGAAAGGAGAAGAATTGTTGGGCAATCCACTGCTTTATCACCTTACAACGCAGCATTGTTACCTGGAGAATGCGTGCGAATAACAATCGGAGGAGTGGTTCCGGAAGGAGCAGATACTGTGGTGGCAGCTGATGACGTGGCGTTGACATCACAGGAAGAGGACAGTGAGGAAACGGTGGAGTTTGAGTACGAGCTGGAAAGAGGAGAGAACATCAGGTGGGTGTAGAACTATTTCATTCCACATTTCTCTTTTAGGGAACCTGGATCGGATGCTAGAGCTGGAGACATTCTACTAACCGATGGTTTCAAATTGGATTCTGTAGCAATTGGAATACTGTATGAGGTTGGATTTTCTCATGTCGAGGTGTACAGAAAGTCTAAAGTTTGTGTATTGTCAATTGGGGACCACTATGGAATTGGGACTGGGAAGGAGGCGGACATCAGTCGTCCACATCTACAAGCGATGTTTCATTCGCAAGGATTCACTGCAATAGATGCAGGGTCCTCGAAGGAAGATGCAGGAGATATAGAGGAGAAACTGAGCATAGCTGCAAAGTTTTCATGTGTGATTGTGACAATTGGGAGTGTGAAGTCCGTTCGAAAAGTTGCAAAAGAAATGTCTCTGACTGTAAGAATTATCCTCCATTGATCTCCCAAGTTTGTATTCAGATTGACATCGCTTCTGTAGCTTGTAGTCCTGGAAACTTCTCATTTGCTCATGGCAACATAGATGAACAACCCGTATTCCTGTGCATGCTCTCAAAAGAGTTGAACTCTGCGTGGATCGGAGCCAATCTTTTTGTGTCCCCGATGCTTAGAGCAATGGAAGGAAGAGCTTCCAGAGATGCTCCACGTTTCAGAGCGAAGTTGACAGAACCCGTGCAGAAGAGTTCCAAGACACAGTTCCTTCGTGGTCGAACCGAGAGATCGAAAAGTGTCCTTACAACTACACCAGTCAGTTTCGATGCTCTGATCGGATTCAATTCCATAATCGAAGTCCCTGCTGGCACTAATCTAATTTCTGGAAGTTCTGTAGATGTTATTCTGATCGAGATTTCCCATTCTGCTTTTGGTTTCCACTGACAACACACTCCTTACCAGGTGTTCCCTTCTTTATACGCGTACTAACAGTTGTATGTATCGATTTCTCACTACCCTGTTCTTTTATTTTTATTTATTGTTTGTTCTACATAAAACTCTCTACGATTTCGAAGAAGAACTGTCCTAAACGGTGACATCTCCCAGACCCACTACTTTTCTCCCTCCAAATGGTACCGTTTCGCCGTGGCGTGTTTGCGGACTTCAATTGATCGTCGCGACGAGCGCTCGAGCAATTTCGTAGGCGCTTCTTCATGAATTTCTTGGTCTCTGCCAGTCATTTGTCCTTTATTTTCATAATTTCGTGAATTATTCAGTGAAAAATACAGTTCATGATCGACCGTATTCGTTTTCATTCAGAGACGCCTTCACTTTTTGTCCAAAACATCTCCCAATTAAAATTCTACAACTTTTCTATTTCCGAATTTCGTTTCGTTTCTCCTCCTTGAAACTTTAGTTTCTTACTTCTATTGCTCTTTTCTCTAGATTGCTCTCAAGAAAATAATTTTTCAGCCATGTCGAACATAATCGTAGAAGATCTGGACTTGGACATTTCCGCCGTTCGCGATAAATTGAGAAACATCGACGAGAAAGTCACCTCGTTGAGTGGAAGGTTTGTCGTTTTCTGAGTACATTATCTATCCAACTTGTCGTCTCTAGAGCTCCACGACAGCGCATTTCGTACAACGATGAACCAGAAGATGTTCCGTTGAGAGACGTCGAACGATCTTCATTTGGATTGAAGGGAGATGCGACTACATGGAGCACTCGGAAGGAGCTGCCGGTTCTGCCAAGTCAAGTGAATATCCGCAAAAGAATCAGGTATGTTTCAAAGTTTGGATGATTAAGGAAGATACCTAATTCTCTCATTTTCAGCATGGACGACCGTGGTGATCGTCGAAGCGGAAATGGAAGCGGTCGGCAGAGCTTCGATCATCTTCCAAAACGCCAACGTCCGGATTATCTTGACGACGAGGTGGAGGAAGATGACTACGGAAAGCGTCAGAAGAGATCCATCCAGTCGACAGTGGTTATGCCAGCACTGGATTCCAAAGGAAGAGTTGAGAAGATCGAGAAGCTGAAAGAGACGGAAAACAAAGACAGCAAGCAGAGGTGAGTAAATATCGAAAAGTATGTATAATGTCTGTAATTTGTTCAGAAACCGCCGTCTCTTCTCCAACTTGATAATGGGAACTCTAACAAGTTTCAAGAAAACCGAAAAAAAGACCACTCAGCAAGAAAAACAAGAAGAGGTTGAGAAGAAGTTGGAGGAGACCAAGCAGAAGGATCTGAATGCGGTAAGAAACACGTTTCGTAGTTCTCATCTTACTATTGCTCTATTTTTCAGAGACGCGAGGAAAAGCATGATTTGCTCAACAAACGACGCGAACAGGAGAAAGAACTGCAGGGTCTTCAAAGGAAAAAAGCTCTGATTCAATACGCCGAGCACAAAGTGAAGCAGCTGGAATTCATGAAGGGAAACATACAGACTGAGGCGGAACCGAAGATCTTCTGGAAGCCAACGAAGCATACTGCTCGTTCCATGGAGCTCAAACAGACCACGGAGAAAAATCTCGATTGTGAGTATTCAAACAGATGTGTAACCAGGTTAATGTTGATAATTTCAGATCAGATCCTAGATCGTAGGGCTCAATTGGCCAGTGATCTCGAGGCTCGTGCCAGAAACGAGGATCGTGAAGGCCACAACAGAGCTGAAGACGGTGACAATGAGGGAGAAGATGAGTATGAGGAGGATAAGAATGAGAATGAAGAGATTGAGGTGGTGCTGAAGACAGAAGATGATTTGAAAAGAGAGGCGGAGAAGGAGGAAGATGCCAAGGAGGAGGAGGACATTGACGTGCACGTCGAACTTGACTAATCGGGGTGTCCATGGGTTTCAGGTACTCGTCTCGTGTTGATCTGCTTCTTTACAAACGTCCAGGTATCATTTGGAAGAGGTGAGTTTCTCTGTTCTAAACTAATTGCTTTGTTTTTTCTATTTTTATGTTCTCATTTTACCCTTATTTATGTCCTCTTTCCACTGTACCCATTCTACACCAATTTCATTTCCATTTCATCCTGTTTCTGCTCCCCAGCTAAAACTTCAATAACCCGCTGTAATGTGTGATCGATCGGCGATTTGCGGCTCGAACCAAAAAAGGAAGAAGTATCAAGAAAGTCAATAAATACATTTATTCTAGATCTTTGTTCGAAAACAACTGGGAAGGAAATCATTTTGCGGGGAAAGGGGATGGTTTAGAGATCGTTCTAGTACTCGTGAGTGCATGTGTTTTGATGAAATGATTCTTTGGTCACAACTTTTGTATAGGAAAGGGAAAAAAGAGAAAGAAATGATTCAGATGAGAGTGTGTGGAGGTGTGTTGTTGTTCGAAACCAGCGGAGTGTGTTCCATGTTCTTTCGTTGCAACGGACCATTCGAGTTCCGAACGGGCGGATGCTTGACCTGAAATGTCTCAATTCCTTCCAGAACCTCCCAGAATCCCTTACGTGCTGCGTGACCTGATCCATCGACAACACGCCTCTTCGCTTCTTCGGCATCTTCGATCTGGCCTGTGTGTGCGAGTAGAACATGGCGAAGTTGGACACGATGACCTAGAATAAACATAATTTGTTTTTGTTGTTGTTCAAGTTGCTTCGACTTGTGACGGAAGCCATTGTAGCAAAAACATAAAAACGCGGGGGAAACAAACATGGAATTTGTTATGTTTCGTTTTGTTTTTATGGGAAAAAGTTCCATTCCGCAATCACTTTGTGGTCCCTTTGACTTACTGGAACGGGCAAGGCGATGGTGAGCACACCAGCGAGAGCACAGATCGAACCGATCAGTCGACCCAAATAGGTGTGCGGAGTGATGTCTCCGTATCCAATGGTGGTCATCGTGACTATCTGCAACACATCAGTTAGCTCCTAATTATCAGTGTTCTGACTCACCGCCCACCACAATCCGATGGGAATCGAGACAAACTGATTGTCTTCGTTGCTCTCGACACGTTCTGCATAGTAAACGAGAGAAGCGAACACGACGACACCCAGGACAAGGAAAAACACGAGCAACATGAGTTCCTTGGCAGATGCGCGGAACGTGTGCATCAATATCTTCAGTCCCGAGTTGTGATGTGTCAACTTGAAGAGTCGCATGATTCTGATGATCGAGAAGAACTCAAGGTCGGCAGTTGCACCGAACATGCTGGAGAGCAAGTCGATGTAGAAGGTGAGAGTGGCGACGATGTCGATGATGTTGACAGGAGCACGCAGGTATTCAAAGCGGGATGGACACGATGCAAACCGCATCAGAATCTCTATCGTGAACCAAATGTTGCATACTGTTTCGATGTACTGAAAGAAAACAGTCAATCTTATAGTTAAGCTTATAGTTAAGAAACCCACCATAAAAGTCGGATGAGGCCTAGAATTCTGCTTATCAATGTTGATCTGTGCCGGGTGTATTCGTGATGACGTGCTTCGGTGGTTTCTCGAAAAATTTCCAAATGGGGCCAGTTCTGGTATCCGAAGTCCCGGGTGGGTTTTCAAGCAGAAAACAATGATGGCAGTGATGAGGAAGAAGACGGAGATGGCTGCGATGAACTGGGCAGACTTGGAAGAACCTGGCTCGTCGAACAGACGCCAGATCCGAGGTTTCAGTTTCTGCCAGGCACTCAGACTGTCGTTGTGGTAGTCGTCTTCCCAACCGAACCGTTTGTACAGTTCCTGGGAACAAGAAAGTTCTCATTCTTATAGGTTTTGAAAAGGTTCAGAACTCACGGGTCCCTCAGTCTGATCCACTTCGATATCCAACTCATCTAACGTTTTGAGTACATCCTGAGTGTCTCTGGTTCCTGACAGTGTCATCCAACAACATGGCTCACACTCATTCGAGTCCAGACCCCAGTACTTGAGCTCTTCCTCGAACAACGGACCACAGACATCTAGAGGGTAATGTAACTTTCCCGTTCTGAAAGTTCATAAAGTTTACAGACATTCTGTTCCATATTTCTGTACCTGTAGTAGTTTAGAATCTGCGCAAACACTCCGGGATGCCGATCGAAAAAATACTCGTTGAGCACTGGATCGTAATTGGCCAAATTTGTCGTCAGTCGCGAGAGCCTAATGAGGGAAATAACAGGAAATGATTGGCAAGACACCTCACCTTGTAGCGGGAATCTTCTTCAGAGTGTGCTTATAGGTTTCGTGACGAACACCGCCCACGTTGAGAATGATACGGTACTCACTGTCCATGACAGTCTGTCTGAAAGATTGGAAGGGTTGGAAGAGGCGTTAGGGATGTTGGGAACAAGAGATTCTCTACTCATTAGTGTTTGGGGACGTTACTTTCCACACTACAAAACGAATCGTAAATTGGGAAGTTAGTTTCGGGGACTCCTAGGCAAGCAGCATCTGGAGCGTGATGAATTGTTGTGTTGAGACCGGATAATAACAATCATAAAAGCGTGCCAGTGGCGGATGCGGATGAGGGGCAGTCTTATTTTCGCCGCCGAGCCGGAGCCGCCAGAGCCTCTCTCCAGAGCCAGCCAGCCCATCCCCTTCCTTCCATTGTTCTTCGCCTTCCAGTCGGGTGTTTGTGGTCCCTCTTGCTCATTAAAATTTGATCACATACGCCAAAAAGCGCGTCAGATAGCCTAGTAGTGAGGAGGAGAGAAGCCGTCAACTAGTTGTGTCTGCGATTCGATTGACCCCGCCAAGGAACGAGGAGCAACTAGAGCAGAGCATCCTCGGGAGCGGAAAGTGAGAGAAACTAATTCGGACAGCAAAACCAAAGGAGGAGAGCAACTGGTGCCCCCTGAAAGGAAGGCAACGAAAGCCTCCTCTTTATGAGTTTCTTTTCGTTTTTCGTTTTTTTTTCTACTGCAGAAAGAAAAGAGGAAAAGGAGGAAATGTGGGTGGAGTCGGTAGCAGGGGAAACATTCAGACATGCGGAACAGTTATAGCTTTGAGTTTCGCAAAAACGAAAGAAGGGAGGTAGGATGAAGAGTAGGAGCGAAGCGAGAAAGGGCAGGTAGTGGATGATCATCCAGGATCGGGTTTCTAGAAATTTCGAGATTTCGAAACCTGAGAACCTTCTAACACCCAGGTAGTTTCAAGGGAGACGTGGATACGTAAGAAAACTGCTAGAGGATACTGTCATTTGCAACACTTCACTCCCGAAGAGCTTTTCGAAACTAGACTGTTCGAACACCTTGTCAAAGTAGAAAATAAACATTCGCATCGGATTTCAGTGTCTGTCTACACCCTGTGGCAAGAGTTCTGTTCTGGCTGCACGAAGTACATACTCCACCAAAACACTAACTCTTTTACGTGGCAATAACTCGGAGCTAACAGCGCGGAAGCGACGAGATCCGGAAAATATTTGTGGATGGATGCAAGGAATAGCTCTAACTGCTCTCCCAAAAAAGAAGGAAATCCATACTCGTTGGTCAGACCCCCGAAGACGACGGTCGCAGAGTTTCACTCTAATGTGTGCGGGTGTTGCGAACGAGAAATACAAGTGTGTTGCGGCGCCGAGAGCCGCAGCAGAAGTGAGGATGAGACGGGATGAGGAGGCCCCCGTCGAGCTTATCGTTCGCGGGTAATTCGATATGTTTTGTCACATACTCTCGATTGCAGCAAGAAGAAAGGAAGAAGAAGGAGGAAGGAAGGCGCTGGAGAAGGAGGCGGTGGCGGAGGAGGAGGAGACGAAGGCGCGAGGAAGGACGGATCAAGCGAGACACGGCGGCAGGAGCAGGCTTAATGTACGTAATTATCGGCCGGGAGTCTTTTGTCAGGCAATTAGCCACTTCGACTTCACCTCAGACGGACTCTGACTTTACATGCTCTTTGGGTCTCTCACCCTTCCATTTTGATCTTCCTGGTTTTTTTTGTTCCGTTCTTTTGTCTTTCTGGTTGTTTTTCATCTGTTCTAGAAAGATTCTGCAGCCTTGATTGATCATTAGGGGATTGCGTCATTCTTAAGTTCTGTTCCATTCAAAAAAGAACCATCTCATCATCAAGTTATGAACTGATGGAATGTGGTACAGTTTCCATGAGAAACTGCCACTCTCCAAATCAAGAAATAAGAGTAGTAAAAGACTCAGAAGCTAAGAAAACGAAATTCTCCTGAACCAAAATAAATTTCTTCAACTTGATGTTGCCATGGAACTTTTATTTATTCCCTTCTCCAAACTTTTCAGACAGAAAGAAGAATTATGAGAAATACGAATCTAACTAGATCACATTACTTTTCCTGTCTAGATAACTAACGCCAAGAAATGAGGAGACGACGGAAGTGACTAATGAGTAAAAAGGGAAAATGGAGGGGATCATGGATCCGGACAGAACCGAAATTTGGGTGGACTGGCGACCCTGGCTCAGGATAAAATTTGGAGGAAGAAAAGAGATTACAAGAAGGAGGAACTGTGTTAGGAAAGCGCCCACAAGACAAAAATACTGGGAGCTCCCAGGTGAAGAGGATCTTTGAAGAAGGAATCTTGCAAAGGGGTTGGGTCAATGAATGAGAAAAAGTGCTACTTCCGGAAATAGGAAGTTGTAGAGAAAAAGGAAGAGAGTAGGAGATTTTTGAGTAAGCAAAAGCAAATATTCATATTTGTCTCTTCCCCTTTTTAGAATCATTTGGAGCATTGATGGATCGCCGCGCCCCTCCGACCACCCTCTCTTTCCTGGTCCAAGGGCTTAATTGCCGCTCATCATGAGACACGGAAATGCACTTTGTCACCTCTATTTTAAAGAAGGAGGTGTCGATTGGAGAGTAGGGAACGCGCGACATGACGTGACGAGTGCCGGGAGCAGCGGAACGAGAAAAGGAAGGAAGCGGCGGCAATTGGAGGGGAACGGAATGGAATGGAAGCAGGTCGAAGGGGAGGGAGTGGACAAGGACTTGAGGGAGGAGGATGGACCACCACGGATGCAGATTCGTAAAGTAGGGAATCAAAAGTTGGTCATGTTGGCTAGATGTACTGTTTGCTGGTCCCTCATGAAGTAAGCAAGACCTCCCTAAAGATAATTGCAAATGTATTAGATCGTTTTACTTATAAGGCTCACAGTGGGCGTTATTGGGGCTCATTTTGCGTGGGGAAGATCATATTGCTAACCTTCATTGACGTAATTTTTAGCTTCTGATGAAATTCTCCACCCAATTTAGCGCATCGTCAAGACCAATTGTGTGCATTTCAAGGATTCAAGAAGTTGAAAAAACTGAGACAAACTTCAGAATGGAATCTCAAGTACGATGCTCATTCCACTACCATGCGTTTCAGAAACATGCAAGCAAAGTGCACACACACAAGAACAACCACGAGGAAACGTGAAAATGGAGTGAAACGAAAAATGAAACGTTGATATTATTGCATGACAAAGAACACTTGAGAGCACAAAGACTGACTTCCATTTCTCAATTGAGCTGGGAGGGGAATTGAAAGTTTTCAGGGTTTTCAAGTCACTCCGAGTTCACTGTTTTCAAGGATTCAAACATTCACGCAGTTGAAATGGGAATCAGAGATCCTGAATCCCATTGTGAAAGGAGAAGCTCAATCAGATTGAAACGGGGACAAAATCTGCCCTTTCATTTTTTGTCGCAATCTCGTTCAATGCGCTTGGTACCACCTCTCTAATTCGTTTTCCATTCTTCTTCCCATTTCTCGATTCATTGGCAGATTGCTCTTTCTTTTTTCATGAAACACTCACCCAAATGCGGTCGACGGACTCGTTCCATTGTTGTTCCGTCGTCGGATTGACATTGGCCGTGGCCACGATCCAGGATGACACTGAGGATTCAAGGATTCGGAATCGGAAGGAAAAAACGGATGAGAGGAGAAGAAGGAGTTGGTGGAAGGAAGGATGGGAGGGAAGGAAAGCGACCCGCCGGACGGAGGTGTCTTGGCAACAACTATTCTATTCCTATTCCGCCGACGACAATCAATGAGTGAGCGCCGTCGCGGGTTTTGAGGACTTTTCTCCGGAACAAGCTTTTCAAAGTTTCTTTTTTTTTCTTTTTTGTCCTTTTCTTTCTTTATATACCTCCGGTTCGAAGGGAAATGAAAAAGTGGGAGGGGAAGTGCCGAAAATGTAAGAGAGCATGTTTCAAAGACATCATTCCCTTTAGGATTCTGTCTTAGAATCCTCCGTATTCCAGAAAAAACAACTGTCGTGGGCAGCTAAAAGTTCAAAGCTAAACTTTATGTTCTGCGTAAACTTGTTCCAAGTGCTCATCAACTGACGTCTCTTGCAGGACATTGCAGGAAACGTCAGGCTTTCAAAACATTTCAGGTTCCCAAGTGTAGTGTTTTTGAGCAACGGAACAAGAAGACAATTTCAGAATTAGTGCCAATAAAACAGAATGATAACTCTCTCTTCAATCCAGGTCAGGTAAACTTCAGTTGCCCTCTTTCACTGTTTCTTCTGGAGGGATATTCAGATCAAAACCCGGATTTCCGGCCGAGGCGGACACGGACCCGTCAACGTCTTCGTCGACGACAAAGTCTCATTTTTCGGGGGTGCCTCTGAGAGCAAAGAATGTTGAGAAAGGCAGCAAGAATTCAGAATTCACGTGTAATCCGGGGGGTCAGAGACAGAGAAGGAGCGGCGGCGCCGAGGGAAGGAACGACGCAGCCGGGATGACCGCAGAGACCAGAAAAGGGAAAGTAACATTCTGTATAATGAGAAGAGTAAAATGTATAATTTACTATTGGGGGACGCTTCCTCGAGAGAAGAAGAGAGAGTGGGGCATGTATCAGTGCCACCGAAAAAAGAAGAAATGGGCCGGAGAAGGAGGCGAAGAAGGGCGGGAAGAATCCGGAGAAATGTGTGCGAATGTGAATGTGAATAAATTTGATTAATTGGCTCGAGAAAGTCAGCATCCCGCCAGAAGAAGAGCAAAGAAGAGCTGGAAGTGACACCGGGAGCGAGCCGGGGCACGAGCACTTTGTCAAGAGCATCGTGCACTTTCCGACTCACTTGCTAAGGAGTTCTTCTCGTTTTCCGACTTCTTCTCCTTCTTCTCCTCCTAGTTCGTTTCTTCCGGAGAAAGAGAGAGTAAAAAATAAATGAGAAGGGCCGACTGAACAGCGGTGAGAAGCAAATTAATTTCAGAAATTGCTCTTTTCCGCCCGCCAAAACAGACTATATTTCCAGCCTCTCTTCTCATTTTCAGCGGGCACCAGTTGCCAGCCACGCCATCTGAAGCACACACTGACTGACCCGAATACTAATCTCGTTTCGTTTTTTCCTTTTCCTTTTTCATTTCAGCACTTTTTAGCTTGGCTTTGGATGGAGCAGAAAATGAAAAGCAAACAAAGAAAGAAACGGCCGAATGGGTGGAAACGAGCAATGAGTTGGGCCATGTAAGTTACGAGAATTCGCGTGATAACGGCTCCCGATATATGACTATAGTCAGTCACTGCACATATACGTGGGAATGAGGTTAACACTCGCTTTTTCTTTCTCTTTCACCTTGGGGAACGTGTCAGAATATTGTTTTTTGTTCGGATCGCCCGTGGCAACATGAACGAACAAAACAACGAGACAGAGCACGGGAACGAGTATAAACAAGTCGGCGGGCTCTGCTGGCCAATCAACTTGATGATCACCTGTGTGCAGAGCCGACTGACTTGTGTGAAATTTGATATTTCTGGAGGCTCGCAGGTGCAACACAGGAGCGTGTTTTTCCAGAAGACATGGCCAGGGACACACAGCAAAGTACTGTTTGGAGGGTGAGAGAAAGGGCGGGCAGGTGGAACAAGGAGGCGGTGTGTTGGTTACAGTTGATACGGTAGAAAGAGCTTCTACTCAAAACAGACCGACTATCCGGAAGCTATAAGCATAGGACAGAGACCTACATGTGTCAACTGAAAAGGAAACTCGACCGATGTCGACCGACAAGAAGACGGCTCAGCTGCTTGCTCACAGAACGACGGAATTAGTTGTTTTGGCGGGGGAAGTGTGAAAGGGGTCGCAGAGAAAGAAAGTGGGTACGATTTCAGATTGTATGTACTTGTAGACTTGCACTTTCGTTCGGAGGCAGGTCTGATCGACTATGAAAAAACAGAAGGGAATCTGTGAGACGGAAGACTAACACGGCCACAAATTGCATTTAATTGAATCGTTTTCCTCCCCCTCTTGCCCCAAAGGACCAGAGGACGAAAGAAGAGATAAACTTCCGAAGGGGCTCTCGCGGGTCGGTCTCCGGGAATCATCCTTTTGTGAAGAGCGCCCGGCGAGGGAGAAGCGAAGCGGAAGAATGGACGAAACAATCAGTGAAAGGCAGGCGCAAAACAGAGTCTTTGCTTTGGGAGTCTCATCACTTATTCGACTACCATTTCCTGGGAAAAACCGCGAGAGAAGGCGTGAAACGTGAAACGACGCACCGGAATACGGAATGACCACTGGACCACTTACCTCGGATTTGGAGACGTGCAGAAGGGTTTGGAGCATGAGTGTGTGCTTTGTTTCTTTTGCGAGTGATAGGATACTTTCTCTTTTCTAACTTGGCTACTTGAAAACAGTGAACTTGATGTTTGAAACCCGTGGATTCATAAAATGGTTACCCCGAAACAGTAAAGTCAAAAACTGTAAAACTTCATGCTCATATCAAAATTCACAGACAAAACATGCACAAAAAGGGATATCAGTAAAGAAGCTCACCTGTTTTTCGTCGAGAGTTTGAATATGAAGAGACCAAAAGACGAAAAAACCTGACGGACGGGTCGGCGATGCGGGGTTCTTTTCGGGGTTTGGGTGTGAAAGTAAAAACAAAAGAGTGTGGAACTGGCGCCTGGGTTGGCACACGAATATAGGCACCAAATAATAACAAATTCAATTTCTCGGCACCGCGAGAACAAGTAGTGGACGGGAACGAGAATGAGCAGTCAGGAGAGGAGGAGCACCGAATGATTTTACATATTCGATGTTCTCAAATCTGGTTACGGGAAGTGGAGAAGGGGCGACAACACGAGGGGAAACACAACAATTTCATGAATAAGAGGCGCGGAAAGTGACAAATTGTGGGGCTTTTGGACGACAGATTGGGGCAAGAAAGAGCAGGAAATTAGGCGTGAGATGAATAAGGTCTTGGATTTACAGGAACCGAGAGTACAGGGAAATGGCCGGGGATTGAGTTTTCCAGATCAGGACTGTCTCTCCCATTTTGGTTTCTGATCCAAAACAAGCCTCTCCAGAACTTCCTGTTCATTCTGGATACTGACCACAGTTCCCTGATCCCATGACTAAGCGCTTCTAGTACAACCATGTCTGTGTGTTGTTCTGTTCTTCAAATCCAGAAACCAATCCAGACATGGCAACAAGTCGTCACTATCCAGTTCCAGCAGTGTAACAGACAAACGCAACATCGCCCGGTTATCACCATTTATCCCTCGTTTCTTCATGCAGTGTGTAATGCACTTTTTGTATCTGTTCTTCCCCCTGCGCGGGGACTAATCGGATGAATGGACACAGTCCTTGGCACGCGCATTCCTATCTCTCAGGGGGTCCTCTTCCCGAAACAGTACCTGTTGTTCGCCTCGTCCCGACTGATCTTGTCGCCAATTGTCATTGTTGCCTACCTGCAAATGATAAACGATGAGGGCAGTGATACGAACATGAACGGGAAAGGATTGAGAGTTATTGAGAAAGGGCGGGAAATGGGTGAGGAGGGGGAGGAAGGGAAAGTTGGCAAGGAAAACAGAAAATGGTTCATAGACACATTTGGAGGATGTCGTTCAGTTATTGATTGTCTAATTTGTTGGCTCATTCCCTAGCAACAGTACCTGATCTTTTCACAACACCCTAATAAGTCTTCTGACCACTTCTGCACTTTAGCTGCATGACGTGTCCCATCCGGTTCAGCTTCTTCTCTCGGTCAACCATGCCCTTCCAATTGCCCGTTTCCAACCTACTCTCGATCTTTTTCCAATCTTTTCCATGCTTGTCCTCATCGAATCTCAATCATCAGACACGCCAAAAATCCGAAAAAATCCAGTTAGCCTCAAAGCGCGAAGGTTGATGATCCATCAAACAAGCGGCCGAGCGCGCACAAAAACTCGATTTTTTCTCGCTTCTCCTAGCCGTTTTATCGTTATCGACACCAGTCGTGCCTCCTCCCCCACGTCCGCCCTCCGGATGAGAATGTTTCTCTTTTTGTCGACGATCCACAAGTGTACAAATACAGCCGACGGCGCGCACCTTTCATGAGACACTTCTGATAATACAACTTATATTCTCCTCCTTATCAGACCGTTCCTATCTTCGCCCGCAATCCCCCAATCCAATTATCCGTTCCATATTACGCAACACTTCTTCGCGTACTCGATCCGCACTGAACTAATGATTAGTCTAGAAAGAAACTGGAAGGATGTGTCCATCTAGAACTATTAGTCACGCCCTGTCGACCAAGTGTGAAATCCGCTGATTTATAGCCTTCTTATCGTCAATTTTGTCATTCGTTCCTCACATTCACACCCACTGAATCCGTTCGTAAACGTCACTTTTCCACTTTCAGACAAATATGTACCGGTGCATTTTGCTCGCTCTTCTACCACTTATCTCATCAGGTATGTCGAATCCCCTAAATGTTTCTAATCTCTCTCCTTTTTTCAGTGCCAGTCTCTGTCAACATCGATGATCAAGCTGTAAGTTGTCTACCCAACTCTCTAAACCTAATACGGTACCTTACAGGCAGTGAACCTCGGAGCCTACGACCGAGCACGCTTCGACCTCGTCGAGACCTTCCACCCTCTCCAGCCAGCATCAGCAGTTACCAGTGAGTAGGGAAGAGACAGTAGAAATACGATATCAGAGAGCCGCTACTAGTTTCCAAATCATTCGTCGAGTAACTCGACACCATTCCTACCTGGGCACAATGGCTAATTGTGAACAAATATTTTCGGTGGGGCTCTCGGCGAGCAGAAAGTTTTTTCTAGTGTTTTCGATTCGGTGGCTAATTCTGGGAATTCTATGGGATTCTATCAGAATTGAACAAACTCCAGGGAGTATAATGAGAAAGAAAATAGAAAAGAAGCAGGAGTTATAGAAGGAGTGATGTGATAGGCTGATAGACATTAGAGATGATGTCTACTGACTATGTGCAATTAGGAAAGTCACGTATTCAAAGAGTCAGAGAGGCTAGGGAATCATAAGATTAGACTAGAAACTTCATAAATTCAAATTTGCAGATGACCAAATCGCCGAGGTGCGTGCCAAGGCAGCCGGAGTGAAGCAGAACGAGGCGGCGATTTCGATCGAGTTGCCAACACAAACCGTGGCCGGAAATTCAGCGAGAATCCCAGAGAGTAAGCGACTAATTGACATCAAACGGCGCGGACGGAAAAAGAAACAGAAAGACGGCATAACATGTGTGTGTGGATATGGCGACACGTTTTAACGAAATTACTATTGGGGACGGACGGCACGGCAGATTTTTGAGCAAAGAAGGAGAAAAGAGAAAAGAAGAGAGGGGAGGAGGCGGGCGGGAATAATAGGGCGGGGAGCGAATATTTGAAAAGAATAGCAGAGCCACGGGAGTGAATTACTTATGGAAAGAGGACACGGCATAAATAGAGATCGGTTACTGACGGAGGCGCTGGATGATCGGGATCGGGAAGAAGCGATGATCTGATGCTTGTTGCTTTGGAACGAACGCCTGTGCAGTTTAGTAAAGCTTGTTTTGCAAACTCCTCAACAACGGATTATAGGGTTTGGTGTTCTTCGTGTGGGCTTCCAACCCACGTCTTCTAATTGTAGGAAAAGATAAGAAGGCGTTAGTAAAAGAGTATGGTAGCTTCTATTTCTAGAGTCTGAGCAACCTTAGCAACGCGTCCGAACTCTGTTCGTACATTTTTGATTGCTCTGCTTAGCATAAAAATAACAAAAGCATTCGTATCATAAAACTAGAGAACGTCCATAGCAACGCTTCAGAGCTGGGGGCTCACAACAACTTGTACGGATCACAACTAACAGCAAACATAGATTAGCGTGAGAACAGCTCTGGAGAGTTAGAAGGAGAACTAGAAATAGGAATAGGTTGGAATAGAGACAATCACCAAAAGACGTGATGAATTAATGATCGGTGTTTTGGTCCGTTCGGATCCAAAGAAAAAAGTGCAACATCTTGTTTTGAAACGGACAAAGATAGACAGAAAGAGCCCCAGACTCCAAAATACAAATTATGTGGGTGACGAGAGGAGGCATCGTTCTTGATGAAATTCAACTCATGACATTGAGTCCGACGTCTTCAACTTTTGAGAATTCCCTAGCGAGCAAATGTTGCGGAGGGTGGAGACTAATCCGAATCATTGCTAATCTTTTAAAGTTTTTCGAGGGATAAATGACACATAACTGAAATTTGCAAAATTTTGGTTAAATGAAACCCTAAATGTTATGTTCAGGATTGGCATTCGGAGAGTGGACCGAGTGGACCAACTGGTCAGTCTGCCAGAACGGAGAACGCTCCAGAGTTCGCACTTGTGTCTCCAGAAGACCGGCTCTTCGTGTTGTCTGCCACGGAGACGCCATTGAGGTGAGTCGTGTGGGGAGGGCTTCTCTTTGATAAAACAGAACACCTAAAGGATTAAAATATTTGTTTTCAGACCGAGAAATGCTTCATTGACGCCGGAGAAGGACACATTCCAGTTGCCCGTGACCCATGGACGATCGAGAGAGAAATCAGCGGAGACTTTGTCTAGATTCTCTTAACGATAGAAAGGAACTTCGAGTTCTACTCCTAACTAATAATAATTCACCATTTTCTCACTGTCACTTCTGGAATTGTATGCACTAATTGTTATTTCCATCCGCTCTCCCCATCTCGTTCTCGACATAATAATAAATTATACGATTTCTATTCTTTGTATTTTGAAATGTTTCCAGGAATGAAAACAACATTGAACAGGGCGTTTGGGGTTTGTGGTGGTTTCAGAAGAGAAACGGATGTTGTAAAGAGAGAAGAAAGTGGAAAACACTTCCAGCGCATTCCTGTCTGAATGCATTCAAGAATACTGTTGTAGTGCTTCGTTTCAGTGTTTCAGAGAGAAAGTGTTTTAGTAATTGCATCTAGCAAAACACACACCATCAAGAACATCGAATGTGTCATAGGCATTACCAAATTGCGGAGTTTTTAGCAATACATAAGTTTATTTCATAAAGAGATCGATTAGATAATTGAGACTAGAAAACTACAGAACCTTATTTCTTCACTGGCCATCTCCCTCCAGCACAGGAACCGGCACACTTGAGAACTGAATGATAAAGTATCTGATGAGGAACAACGCGACGATGGGAACCAATCCAGAAGCCGAAGAGGACTGAGCTTCGCAAAGAAGACGGAACAGAATAGTCATGGTGTCGACGAGTGAGTACTTGTGAATACGAAAAGAGGAAAACTAGGTAAATACAGTGCAAGAGGGAAACGATGGCATCATGGACAGTGTAATCTCGTTTCGTGTCTGCCAAGTGACCTCCCACCCTCCACTCTCGACGCTTTGTTCACTGGCAGTCGACACTTACCCATTCCCTCTCCGGCCGTAACCTGTTTTTTACAATGACATTTGAATGTTCTGGGTTGGGCTGAAACAAAGAGATCGCAATGGGATCAAAGAAACGGCGAGGTGTTGGGTAATCGGAGGGTCTTTTCTTATTGATAAAGTGAGTATGATTCAGATATTTCAGACATCTAATCAGTCTGGATCTGCAACTTGCCAATTCTAACCCTATTCCTTCCCCGGGCAATAATGATTTGTGTATGTTTGTGGGCGGAAAACAAAATCATACTAAACAACATGATCCCCCGATGTTTTCTGTGTAACAAATACTATCATGAAAAACAAAAAAGTGGGGTGATACCAGGGATATGCAGAATGCGTCGGCTGGCTGATGAAATAGATCAGGAGGATGACTTTTGTGGTTTGTGAGATATGGATACAGTTGGCTAGAGAATTGAGCAAAAGAAGCCGGAGTGAACACGGAAGGAAGCATAGAAAACGACTGGGAACAAGACAGAGATGACCTCTCGTCTATCTCTGTTTCTTTTCTCATCTTGTTGTGATAAACAGTTGAGACAACCGGGACAAGACAAGACACCTTCAGTCGGTTAGTCGCCCTACATTTCGTCTTTTTTCAAAGTATTGATTCTTCCCACTTTCCTTTTACTATGTTCCGAATTCTCCTGCTTGCTGCTCTTCTTTCTTGCTCTTTAGCTGGCAACGAAATCTTTGATGCTCTGATTGAAAGTTACAAAGATGCTCTTCCTCCGAAAGTCGTCGAAGCGTTCGATAACTTGAGTCCAGAAGAGTCCGCTATTATGAAGAAAGTGTTCACGGACTACACGAAATACACCTCCATCGCCGATCTCATTGTTGCCATGAAGAAGGAGTCAGAGCCATTGGGAACTATCTTTGAGAGGTTGTACATTGAAGTTGATGCTGAAATCCAAGAGCTGAGCGAGGAGACCAAGAAGTTTGTCACTGGATTGTTGGGCATCGGAAGAGGAATCTACACTGCGCAGATTGTCGGAGTCCCATTGGATCCAAAGGAGGTTCTTCCTGTTTTTGCAAAGTGAGTTGAAGAGTTATATAGTTTTTGTTTAGCAAAAACATGCTAGTTGAGAATAGTTGTTGTCAGAAATTTCACAAACACAGTTATTTTGTGGGGACCAACTCCGTGTTTCCAGACAATTCACCGCCTTCAAATCTCTCTCGGACTCTGGTAAAGAAGAACTGAAGAAGTCGTTCCTGGGTCTCTTCAACTTTGCTTCGAACGATAAGATCAAAACAGAGATTGACAAACTGCTGTGAGACCCCCAAGTCTAGCAAGAATTGTGATTTGTACCGTGTTTTGATCGTCTCTCCGAACCCATCAAAATTGTGATCAGAAGATAAATTTGTTTATTATAAAAATCAATTTGAAAACTAGATATTATTATACGTCTTTGTTTCTTACTGATCGTTGTTGTTCTTCTCGAGAAGCTTGGCGATGAGGTTCTGAACCTTCTCGTCTTGGAGGAACTTTGTGACTCCTGGGAAAGCAGCCTTCAGTTCGTCTTGAGAAGCAGTTGGGAGAGCTTTGTAGGCAACGACTTGCCTGAAAGGATACAGTTTCTGGGGGATTCTGGAAACTTTGTGAGTTACCCTTCGAGAAGAGCCTTGATGACGGATCTATCGATCTTCTCTCCATTGACGGCTTGAGCGTGAAGGGCTCTTCCAGCGGCGATGAGTCCATTGACAAACTTCTTTGGCTCGGCACTGAGTCCGTCGATTCTCTTCTCCAACTTCTCGTACAGCTTCTCGGCCTTTTCTCCAAGAGACGGAGACTCCTTCTTCAATGCAGCAATCACTTCCTTTTCATTCTTGTAGCTCTTGTAGTTCTTGAACACGGTCTTCAGTGCGGCCTTCTCTTCTGGAGTCAAACTCTTGTAGGCATCGACAACTTCAGAAGGCAGTAGGTCCTTGTATTCCTTGATGATCTTCTGGAACACCGAAGTTGGCTCATCAGTGGGGGCAGCCCAGGAGAAGGCGACGAGGGCGAGGAAGAAAACGTTGAAGGCGAGAAGACGAGACATGTCGTTTGATGTTCTGAGCTCCTTCGTGTGTCCTTTTATACCGTAATTTTGTGATTTCTTCTGGAGGAAGGGGCGGAGTGTAACTGACACACTGTTTTCGACGAAGATGATGTCAAGAAGGAAGGCCGTCCGGTGTAGCCTCCATGGACTGCGCACGCTTTTTGTTGGTCACTCGATTGCTGGAGGTTTCTGCTGGTTATCAAGGACAATCTCTTGATTTCTGAAAATAAAAACAACACAAAGTGGTGCTTTATAAGAGATCATGATTATATGATGTTTTTATTGCCAGGTAGGTATCATTTGGCATCAACAAAGTAACACCAAGACATCGGATCATCAACGGATCATGGAGAGTTTCTCTGTTCAGAATCGGAAGATCGAACAAAGTTCATTCTATCTTTGGAGTGTTTGGATGTCAAAAAAGAAAGTGAAATCATGGTATTGAAGTTCAATGTACATCTATAAAAATGGGAAATGCAAACAAGAACGAGAACGAACTGTGATAGCTAAGGACTTTTAAACGTCATCATGGAAACAACGACACTGGTACATAATCTAGTGTGGACTGCATTGACAGCGAATTCTATTTGTCGAGGTTTCGATAATGTGAAAAAACCAAAAAGGACAGCTCACTTTATAATGAAAAAAGTTCATTTTTGTAGATTAGAAAAACTAGGAAGAAACCAGACAAAAGAAAAAAATAGTAAAAATTATTGTCCTCCATTCATAAATCGTTGGAAGATTCCTCGAATTCCTTGGGATCGAGCCTGAGCCATAAACTGAACAACTTCCGGGAATGCCTGTCTCAATTCTTCCTGCGCATAGGGCGACATTGATCTGTACTGACCCATTATTCTGAAAACAAACAGTTTCTACAGTCACAAAGCCTTCGTACATACCCCATAGCAACCTGTCTCAACTGTGCTCTGTCAATTTGTCCTCCGTTGAGATGCTCTGCGTGAAGTTCTCTTGCAGTGGCCATCAGATTCTCGACGAACGCCTTCGGTTCTTCACTCAATCCACCGATTCTTCTCTGCAACTGGAGGAACATCTTCTCGGCACGAGCTCCGAGGGACGGGGACTTCTGCTTGAGAGCTGCGATGAATTCCTGTTCGTTGTGATAGTTTCTGTAGTTTCGGAACACTTCTCGCAGGGCTTGTTTCTCCTGAGGACTCAGATTCTGGTATGCTTCGGTCACTTGTGAAGGCAGCATCTTTTTGAAGTTTTCAAAGTTGGGAGACGAAGAGAACTCTCCGAACGGAGCAGCAGAGACATAGTTGAGAAGGAGGAAAGAAGCGGAGAATAGGAGGATACGGTGCATCTTGGTGAACTGGTTACTGTTCCGTTGGTCACCTCATTTATACCTTTCCCATTTTGTGACTTCAGGTGGTTGTGTCGGTATCTCTAATTTCTTCGACGAAAATGTTGCGGTTTTTGTGATTTAGATTTTCGCCATGGCATCTTTCAAATCTTCACTCAGCTGTCATGTTTTCGAAAGTGTGTTGATGTCTTGATGAATGACCACAGGTAAGGACAGTTGCAAAAGTTCGTTCAAAAGAGAGAGAAAAAACAATTATGTGCTTCTTGGCCCGTTTCCACTTGAAACGGTTGATCTCTTGTCCGAAACAAGTGTTGAACAGGTTGATGGGGAAGGGCATGATTATTTTTTGTTGATGTGAGCAGTCAGTTATATGTTTAGATTTGGTTACCAGGCAAGCATTTTCTTTTTTTTAATTGAAAACCAGGAAGAATTTGGATTGAAAATACTCGAAAACCTCAATTTACGATTTCAACTACAGTAATATGTTCAATGCGTGGCGGGACCCGCTTCTTGAAACCGGCTATGCGCCTTTGAGTTATCTACCGTTTCCGGCGCGGAACTGATGCAACTTTAGGCCCGTTGTCGCACTTTCTCAAATTTTTTGTGTTTCTTTCTCGATTTTCAGCGATAATCCGGCATTTGCTCGGTCGAAAGTGTTGAAAATCCAATTTTCAACATTTCTTCCACATTTCGCCCAATTTACCCGATAATTACAAAAAATACTTGCAAAATCGCCCGAAACCGTCGCTCGCCCTTCTTTCAAATCTGCCACCACTTGGCCGCCGTAAACTGTTGCTTTCTTATTTGTTCACCCATTTGTTCGCCATTACATCTGCCGCCAAATCAGAACAGTTGCAAGAGACGCAGGCTGCGAGACACCCTCGAATCGAGCGTCCGTTTGAATTTCGGAGCTTCTTTGCGCTGACCGACCTTCAGAAACATGCCTAATAAATCACTCGATTCGACGTTTTTTCTCCAGTTTTCACTGTTTTCGCTTGAAATTCTCTCGATACCAATCTGAACTTCTCCGATTTGCAAACAAATCATTGAGTCGTCTTGTACGAAAAGAGTTTCGATTCCTCCGGTCAGAAACCATTTGAAACCAAGGCTACTGATTTACCACCGCCTTTCCGATCCGATAGCGGAACTTTATCACCAATTTGTCATCGGCTTGAAGACCCCCTTGTCCATGAGAAACTGACCATCGTAATAAACCGGCAGCACTTTGATGGGAGGTCTTTTCGGGTGGAAAAGAGAATGTTCCACTGCACTGATCCCGCAGTGCGAAGACACCCATTCAGTTCAATTTCTGTTGCTTCCGATCGAAAATCAAAAAAAATCTTAGGGGAAGAGGTGTTTGGATGTTTCCAAAGTCACCTTCTCGGTCAAGCTTCAGATTTCCTAGACAATTGCGCAACCTTGTATTTCATAAGCCTCTTCGCTGTCTACTCCCCCGAACAAAAATATGGCGGCGCGCCGCTTTTAGAAGCAGATGTTCCGTTCCCATCCCCGTATATTGTTGAATCCGAGATCATTCATTCGCTACATTCATCCACATCCCGGAATGAAAGATGGGGCACAATGCGAAATGCTCTTCCTTTCTCTTCAGGTTCTTTTCTCCGTCTCCTTGCCCTTTATTAGCCTCGATTTCTCGGTTTCCCATCGCTGAATACAGGCAATAAAAGAGCCCCTCGACTCCGCTTGCGCTCTTCTTTTCCCTTATTTTTGGCATTTTGTTTTCTAGTTGATCAGTCCTCTAACTCTCTGCAGGCATGTTTCCATACCGTACATCAAATCAGTTTTGCATATTCCACGCGGCCCCTCCCGACCTCCCGCAAACCGCATAACTTCCACGCCTCTCCGATTGGGTCGAGCTTTTTTCCAGTTTATTTCCTTTCCTTCCGCTCCTTTCTCCACTCCGTTCGGTTCAGCCTCCAGCAGACAGCTTTTCATCCACGATGAGAGGTAAATTGTCGACGTCGTTCCGTCGATTTCCCCGTTGGTTTCCGAATCGGAAAGTGAGCATGAAAACGTGTCACTCGCTTCAAAAAAACTCTCTGAAACGTGCAATTTTCTCGGAAACTATGATTGAGTGTGCGTGCCAAGATTGATCTCTTGACGAACTTTCTTTCTCCAGTTGTTATTCTTTCGGAGAAGTGATAAGCTGACAACTGGTTGATGGCGTCGCTGCCAACGTTGGCAAGTTTGCATAATCCATGTTCAATCAATCTGTTTTTTGTTTTCCACGCGAAATTGGCAGAAAAGAACATTAGGTTCGTATTCTGCTCTCAATTTCTGACTCACAAAGAGAGTAACATCTGACCGATTCCTGCTGATTCCAAAAATGTCTGTCTTTAATTGTCTGCAAATACCTCCCAATCATGTTGCATTCTTCTTATTCTCCTATTTGCTCGTCTCGTTATTTAAACCGTTCAATGAAGCCACTAAAAACACTGATAAGTGGTCACCGGCGCCCTAAAACCGTCACCTACCCGTCCGCCGACCCGGATGATTCCGTCACCCCGCCCAAAGTCACTCCCTTCTTTCAGCTGTTCCACGTCGGCCGATCGGCATGGCGAGAAAGAGAGCAAACTCGAAGAAGAACCAAAAGAAGAAGGATGCGAGCGACAAACGTGAGTTTGTTATGATCTTCACAACTTCTATATTCTGATTGCAGACTCGACTAGCCCAACGTCATCAGATGCCAGCAGACCGACGAGTCAAATGAGTAGTGCGTCCGATGTGGAGAATGCTGGAGTCAAGAAAGGCTCAGCGCCGATCAAGCCGATGGTTCAGAAGCCGAGGATGACAGCGTTCGGCAACAAGTCTTCGCAGATGAACATCCTCGGGAAGCCAGCTTCACAAAGACAGCAGGTAGGAGAGAATGAATAAATCAAAGATTCTCACGATCACGCTACAATTCCGTTTCTGAACTCTCCTGTATCATTGGGTGACGAGAACCGGTTCCAATGACTCTCGAAATAGACAGGATAGCTTCAACTTCTCGCTTCTTGCTTAGTTTTCCGTTATCAGTGTTGCACTCCTAGTCAATTGATCATTTAGCATAACAAAAAGTAAACAGAATTGATGTCATTAACATGCATGCAATTCAAATTTCGTAATTCCAGACAGAAAAATGTCCGACGGAGCCCGAAAGCAGCTCTCCACTGTTCGATGTCCCGCCGGTATCTTCCATTTCCACAAGTCACCTCGACGACACCGACGTGGAGATCCGACAAATGGTGAATGAGTTCAAGAATGAGACGAGCGACGAGCAGACACGACTGAAGGCCATAGCAGACATCAATTTCATGGTGGGAAGCGCGTGTTCGTTCCTGAAACGACATTACCTTCGAGAGAGGCTCCGATGTGAGTGTCATTGCTTCGGTTCTGTTCTGTAATTATATTTTGCAGCATTCGGAATACGTGCTGCCCTGGAGTCCCATGCTCAGAATGGTTGGAAAGACACGTTCTTCGACGCCGAAGTCAAGACCTATCTGCTCTCCGAGCAACGCGACTGCCGACTGTCTGGACTGCCAACAGAAGAAGACTGCAGCCCGATTGGAATTCTGACAAGTTTGAACAAAAAGGCAACTGATGACGAGTGGCAACAGCTTGTGAGTTGTTCGACTTCAAAACTTAAAAAAGTTCCTGGAGGTATGGGGAATTGAACCCCAGCCCTCTCCCATGCTAAGGGAGCGCTCTACCACTGAGCTATACCCCCGCATGAACACCCCTGAAGTCAGGCAAAATAAATAGAGGAGCGAGAAAGAGAGAAGCGAGGGAGTGCGGAAGCGCAGTCGAAAAAGATGGCTGCTATAGATAGACACCAGTTTCATTTTTTGAGCTTGAAAAGGAAAAAGATTTTGTCCGGCCATGGACACCTCAGGCCTGAGGGTGGGCATCAGAGAATCCAAAGTAGGACGACTCTGAAGGGGGAAGTGGGCATCAGAGAATCCAAAGTAGGACGACTCTGAGGGGGGAAGTGAACCAAATTGTGTTCTCTCTTATATAGGTAGGGTTAGAAGAGCGGCCGACACCTCGCGGGTTTCGACCAAGAGAGGGAGACACAAAGGGAGGCGGGACAAACGATCTTCCATTTTCAACGCCACGATCTCTATAAACTAAATCTTCCTTCCTTTTGGAATAAGGATTGAATTCCGGTAATTATTTCTCACAAACCACAAATGATAATGGCTGCAATCGCTGAGAGAGACAATGTTTATTCTCGTTTTGTAGGTTGGCTTCCTCGGTTCCATGTGTCAGACGTCGGACATTGGCGATCTCATCGCAAAGTGCAGCAGATCGGTAGACGCTCCAGAGACCAAGGACTCGGAGGTCCAGACGGATATCGAAGTCAAGAAGAAACCGAGAGATGCTCAAAGAAAAGCACCATCTCTGAACCTCAACAGCACGATCCACGACATTCCCGAGGAATCCGCCGTGTTTTGTGACTACTCGACGTCGGACGAGGAGGGAAAAACGAGTTCTTCAAATCCAAGTACACCCGATCCTCTGGAATCGAACCATCACTTGAAGAAATGGGCTACCACGCTGGACTTGCCTTCACAAAGCAATGTCGATGGCTCAGATTTGTTCTCTCGTTCGAATGGCTCCGCATCGACGTTCTCATCAGATTACGAAGATGATGCTTCTATCCCGCACATAACCGACTTGCCAACAATCACGGAAGTGCTCAATTCTTCGGAAAAGTCGGACAGTCTCGACATGCACACCGGATTCGAACCATCATTGCCTCTGCAGTCTCCGGAGAAACGACATCGCCAGACATCGACGTCTTTCACCATAGACCTCGGATTCAGTGAGATGATGAGTGTCAGTGTTGAGGTCATACCGGAAGTTTTGATACCTCCAGTCAGCAAGACTTCACCTCCACCACCACCCATCGCCGGATCAGCGCAGAAACTTCCTCCGATCAGTGCAACGGCTCCTCCTCCGCCACCTCCGCCGCCAGGAATGTTGTCGCAGAAACTTCCGCCGATCAGCAGCTCCGCACCACCACCACCCCCTCCTCCACCGATGTCTGGAGTTGCTCCGATGTCCACGACGGCACCTCCTCCACCACCACCGCCGATCATGAAGGGAGGACCACCACCACCTCCGCCGCTTCCGCTCGACATGCTCAAAGGAGCAGCAGCTGGTCTGAAACCAGTTTCTGGAGGACCACCGCCCCCGCCGCCACATCCTCCGTCGTTCATGTTCAACGGAAAGTCACCGTGCGCCTTCAGTCCCGGAACCTCGTCGTCTCCAGTTCTGTCTCCAGGAGTGGTCAAATCGGCAGTCGTCTACCGAAAGCAGAAGAAGACGGTGCTCGTGCGATGGCCGAAGGTGAACTCGATGCAGGCTCAAGACGCTGGAACCGTGTTCAATGACGCCCTCTGTGTCGAGTTCAACGAGGAAGAACGTTCCAAGGTGAGAAGAAGACACCATCTAGATTCACAATCTTTCTTTCAGATGGAAGAGATATTCGAAGAGGCACCGATGAAGCAGCTGAACCGAGGAATCGGTGGCTCTGTCGGCCGTGCATTCGGAAAGTCGCTGAGAGCTGCTGCGTCGTCGTCAGAGTGTAATACCATGTCGGCGAGGTCCCCTACGAACCCGCAAGTGCTTGTCTCTCCGAAGGCTCTCACGATTGAGATCCTGATAAAAAAGTAATTGAATCTGTCTTCCCAGACATCACCGTAACCATTCCCTTCTTTCAGGATGAAGCCATTGGAGTTCACTGCGCTCATCGAGAAGTTGGAGACGAACGACACGGACGGCATCAAGGTTGATTTGCTGACGACGCTGAACAACAACTTCCCGGATAAGGACGAGTTGGATCCGTTCCTGAAGGTCGAGTACCGTACTCTGACCCACGCGAGTGATCAATTCTGCTGGCACATCGCCCGAAACAAGCACTTGCGTCTCCGAATCGAGCTTTTCATAACAAAGGAGAATGTGACTGCTGAAGTAATCGTTTCATGTCTTTTGATCCATTCTAAGTCAGTTTTATTTTCAGATTAGCAAGTTCCAGTCGCAGATTGAACTGCTCCAATCTGGATGCGTCCTAGCCCGTGGCGAAGTCGTACAAATGCTCCTGCGAAAGTGTCTTCAGTACGGAAACTACCTCAACCAAGGATCGATGTTCGCCGAAGCAGCCGGATTTCAACTCAGCTACCTGCTGACACTTCTCCAGATGAAAGGAAGAGGAGAACACACGTCCATACGCCTCGTCGACCTAATCGTCAGCTTCTGCGATATCGCAACGTCGCAAATCGAGGAGATTCAGTCGAAGATGATGGCTGTTCGTCCACTGAGCTTGAAGGATCTGGAAGAAGCCGTTGCCCAAGTGCAAAGATCCATTCGAAAGTTGGACGGCCAGATGAGAACCTCAAATGTCGATACGCTCATCGATGCGTACAAGCCGTTCATGGAGCAAACCAACGACAAACTCCAAAATGTCCAGAATGGACTCGCCGACTTGAAGACTCGCGAGGCGGAGATCCGAGTGTATCTCTGCGCCGGAGACATGACACTCCAAGCCATCTTCGACACGCTGGAGCAGGGAATGAAGTTGGTCGCT
Source organism: Caenorhabditis panamensis (assembly GCA_900883565.2). Taxonomy (NCBI): domain Eukaryota; kingdom Metazoa; phylum Nematoda; class Chromadorea; order Rhabditida; family Rhabditidae; genus Caenorhabditis; species Caenorhabditis panamensis. The sequence goes on along the minus strand of LR538070.1, from coordinate 141,033 downwards.
GACGCCGTCAAGGTATTTCAATTAGAATAATCAGGTTATGAACTGTTTCTATTTCAGCAAGCAGCCTCCAAGTCACGTCTCCAGCGAGCGACATCGATGACGTCACTGAACACCTCTTCTCAACGATCTCTGAGGGAAGGCGAGATGCTGGCGAGGAAGTCACTGGCTCTGAAGACTCGAGAGCTTCCTGTGGAGGAACTGAAGAAGTTCTTCTCTCACTCGTCATTTGGACCGCAAAGGACGAAGAGGATGGTTGCTTCTCCACTCACAACGGTACTTTTCCCATTCTCACCTGATCATTATTCAAATGTTGTGTTCAGAGCTCACCTACTCGGACGATCCGTCGACGAAGCAGGGAAATGGAGGAGCCGAAGAACCCCAACGATACTAGCGAGTCTGCCGAAGGACCTTCCACACCAGTTCTGCCAGCATCGTCAGTCACGTCGCTTCGAAGAGAAGTCCTGGACCTGTCGTCACTCGTCGGTAGCCCCGTCTGAGCCCTTCATCCCCATTCACTTCCACAATATGCCAATAAGCAGTTGTCATCCTTCATTTCATCCGTTCTCCCCGTTTCCTAGATGCTCGTCCCCACTTCCTCCTCCTGTATCCCGTATTTTTCTTTACCACTGCCTCCTGTAACCTTTCTTCTTCTGTCCCAACTGCCCCCTCTCCCCGTATTTTCCTTTCTGATACTGATGCCCCGAGCCATCGTCGTGTACTGGTTTTCTTTTTTGTCTATGTAACTGGTTCATACCATTTTGAAATGTTCTTTGTCCTGTCCGACTTTTTTGACCTTTATGATTTTTTACCTGAAGCGGACATCAATCGAGATTTTTACCGTCATTTTCTGTTTTGTCAGATAAAGAACTCATTCGTTTAGTGTTTATACAAGCCCGTGGAGAACTAGTACTAGCGTTATTAGATGATAAAAACAGAGAAAAGCGAGAGATTTTTGGTAAAACATGGAAAGATAAGGGCAGAATATAGATCAAATCACTAACAAAATTGGCTTTAAGCCCAGCTGCCACCGCCTCCGCGATCTTTGACTTCCTGAGATGGATACAGTCCTCCGCCCCCTTGTCCTCCGTTATCATCGTACACGGGTCCTTGGTTTCCTCCCTGATTGTTGTCACCACTTCCCTGGAATCCGTATCCTCTGTTTCCTCCGCCCATTGCCATACCGCCGCCTGAAACAGAATCAATGAGTAACATAGATGTTACTAGAACCCTAACCTCCTCCATCGTTTCTTCCACGGTTCGAAAGGAATCTTCCTATGAGAGATCCAGCTGCAGCACCTCCACCAGAAGACAGGATGTTCGAGAACATTCCACGGCCTCCACCACCTCCTCCTTGCTGTGGAGGTGGCTGTGGGTAGCCTCCGCCGCCTTGATTAGCTGAAAACTTTGGAATATGAGTTAGAAATCTAGCAGAATTACTTACGATCAGTTGGCAGTCTCTGTGCGTTGTTTCCTCCACCGCCACCTCTTCCACGGCAACAACAGCAATAGATGCAACAGCAACAACACAGAAGTGGGATGACGATTCCGATGAGAAACAGCCAGAACCATCCGGGAATCGAGGGCATCTTGAAACCGCTGCCAGGTTGTTTTGCTCCACCGCCACCGAAGTTTCCTTGTCCTCCCGGTCCCTGGTTTCCACTGCCACCTCTGTTTGGTTGACGAGGAGATCCTTGCTTCGACAACGCCTTCTCCCATGTCGCTTGCAGAATGTTCGTCAATGCTTGCTGGTAGTTCTTCTGTTGGAAGTGGGACTTCTGGAATGAGAAATGATGAAGATTCGGAACCAGAAAAGATGAATGATTCATGTGTTTACTTACCTGCTGCATGAAAATTTGAGTGAATTCGTCAGCGTAAACTGGGACTTTATCGTCGCGAGCCACCCAGAACTTCATGTCATCTGTCGAGACCACAATCACGACTGCCTTCTTGCACTGCGGATCGAGAGTCCACTTGCGCAGCATGTCATTCGCCATCGTCTCAACGGCTTCAGTGGTTCCTCCCTTCACGTGTTTCGCAACAGCCATCGCAGCAGTCACTCCCTTCTTGTCACAGAAAGAACGGCCGTAGTCCTGTCGAGTTCTGGTCTCCAATCGCTTCAAGTCGTGGTCCAGTCGGTATCTTGCCTGCTCGCTGAGCACACCGTCCGGGTCGCAGATGTTGGCAGTGGTCCGCATTCCGCATCTGATATCGAATGATTTTTTTAGAATAGAGCTAGAAACTAGTCAACTCACTCTTTGAATTGTCCGGCAGTGGGGTTTGGGAAGTTGTACGCATCCCACTCGTTGGCTAGAGCCGTGGCCAAGATGAGCATGAACAGGAGGGGCCACCTCATTTTGTGGCTGAAAACAGAAAATGAAAGATGCTCATTTGGAGTTGAGTTTTTGCGAAAAAACAACGGAAAATAGGTCTCAAATCTTTCAAAAAGAGAAGAAAAGGGAAATTAGTTTATCGTAAAAGTTTGCGCGTATTATCTGATACATTGTACGCAATAAATACGAACCGGGTCTACAGTAGTAAAAAAGTAGGTGGCAAAGTGAGATCTCGAAAGTTGTCGGTGTTTTTTGTGTTTGACTAGGACAAATCGTGAAAAAACAGTAAACGAAGGAAACAAGACATTTCTCGGCAGACACAGAGAGAAACATTTGTTTACCGCTTTGTACAACAGCACAAACTGCAGTAGAAAGCTATCTTGGCGGAGAAAAGGAGGAAATGTGGGGTCACTAGGCACAAGATTCGAGGACACTGCAGTGAGAATGGGAACTGAGAACCAGCAGAAGGAAACGAAAACGACAACAAACCCGAGGGGATGGATTGTGGGAGTGGGGACGCGCAGACTGCGAGCATTTTAGTGCACCGAAAAACATTGCCCCGTTTGGTTTTTGAGAATGAGTTATGGGGAATTGGTCCGAAAGATTGGGAGATCGGGAATGAGAAAACCACAATCAATAGACGAGGAAGCAAATAAATATTTTTGTTGTTCCGAATCAGAAGAGACACTAGACATCGAAGTGAAGCAGAGATCGCGACAACAGTTGTTGAGAGAAGAGACGCAGACTCATCGGGAGAAGGAATTCGTGCCAATGGCAACAGTTTACGACGAGAAGTAATGTGGAGAGAAAGAGAGACAACTTTCGAAGCAATCATCTGGAAGAAAGGGTCATCATGGGTTATGAGGCACTCTATGGACTCGAAGTTTCGTGCTTCCATGTGTCCTCGAAGTGAACTTGAAAAAAAGTTTATTCACAAATGTTCTTATAACTTTAAGGTTTCTTCGATCCGAAACAAAGTTCCTGCCCGATTTCCAACTGTTCGAACTGGCCGTACTTCTCCAGAATCTCCACTACTCTCGAGGAACTCTCGCGCCAATCGGATATGATTGCGTATTCAAAGTCCCGACAGAATGCAATCTGGTCCGCTGGAGAACTTCCTTCTTTCAGTTTCGCAAACGATCCGATTTGGGAAACGGTTCCGACCTAAAAGTGATACTTGCAGCATGATGTCATCTATTTTAGGAGTCAAACTGTCTGTTTCACTACTGACGAGGAAATCATGATTCACGACAACTAAAACAAGATAAGAAGTGCAATCAATTACCATGAGTCGGCGCCCTTCAATGAAACAGTAAACAGGACTTCCAGAATCTCCCATACAAGCTCTACTGGTTCCTGTTCCTCTTGCAAGAAGGTACTTATGCTTTCCCTGTCTTTTGGCGGTTAGAGTAACCATCATTTGGCGAGGAGTCTTACTGAAACTCGAGTCTGAAACCAAACTCGCTTTGGCAGATGATTTGTTTCAATAGCTCACTCTGATTCTCCGTCTTCCCCCAACCAGCAATGTAGCAAACTGACGTTTCTAGTTGGAGTTTTGTAGTCACTTTGGGGGTTGGTTGCTAATGAAAAGTAGGTCTTATCAGTCTCTGGATATCTTTCAGATTCAGTTACCATGCTAATTGACCATGTGCTGGGTAGCTGTGCTATTTGAGAAGCCAAAGGCGCCTCACAAACTTTTGCAGGACTCGATAGGAACACAACTGCCACGTCATCGTTCGCATCTTGACTCTATGATGTCATGTTACCACATGACCATACTGCCACGTCACACTCACCCCATCCTGAAACCGTTTGCTGATGGCCATCGCGTGACTCCAGAACTCTTGCTCAGTGTTATCTTGTTTGTACAAGTCGACGTCTCCTAGGATGACTCTTGCTGTCACCGCGCTAAACCGGACATGAACAAGGAAACAATAACATTGAGCTTTTACTCACAACACGTCATTTCTGAAAACACAGTGAGCGGCGGTGAGAACGATGTTCGGGGCGATGAGAACACCGCCACAGACATTGTTGTGTCCATTTGGGAATCGGGTCAGGAGAGACACTTGGGATAGAATATCTGAAACACCTGGCTGGATAGAACATGAGAAACTTGGCTACCAAAGTGATTTGCTGGAAACCCGTCGATAATTGAGACGGACAATGGCAAAAATACAAGAAAGAGAAAGAGTTGTTTCATGGTTGTGGCTTCCAACGGATGGAAGAAAAATCAGGACGACCATCGGATGTTATGATTCGTGTCTTGATACATCCCGAACAAGGAAGCAACGATCAAGGAATCACTTCCTCGTTTCCCTCAAAAGGTCATCAACCAATCTTCGCGTGGGCGACTCCCAGATTCTGAAATGACTGATTACCTTGTTTGTTTTTCCATGAATTGTTCTAGGAGACGGTGAGGTTGGAGACACGCAACCATTGAAATTTTGAAATATTGACTCTGATGGGCGGCCCTTATCTCGACTGTTGTGCGCTATATAATAACATGGGAGCATGAATCAAGTACGAAAATTTTTCATGCGCACAGTCATAATTTGTCGATCATGCTTGTTTATACTTTGTTTTCTGATATGATTATCTGTAGGTTGGAAAATTTGCGTTCAACATGATAATTTCCAATATTCCCATGCCATCTCCAATACCATTTACGTTTTTCTCACAAAACTTGACAGTTTCCGATCCTGCCAACTCGTGTTCATGGCTTGAAGAAGACATTCTGCGCTGCCAACGAGTTGCTGAACTCTGCATTCGTATAAACGGAAACTTTCAAGAATGCAAGGATCGCCAAATCGGGTGTCTAGCGCAAATCGATGGGAAGAACCCGCGGTGCACGGAGATGATAAACAACCTGGCTGTGATGATTCGGAAGTATCCATCTAAGAAGATCATGATTGACAAGAAGACTTCTGGACAAGCAATCAGAATGAGTAAGTTTCAATGCCTAGGAAGACTACTTTTAAAAAAAAAAACAATACTATTCAGACCCCCAACTATCTTCCGAGAGTGCCTTTCAACTACTCTGGTCTCAATTCCCCTGGTGGGCGCAGGATATTCTCCTTCTTGCTTCGTTTCTGCTTCTCTTCTGGATTCTGAGAGCTCTGTGGAGTGCTGTGTGGAGACGGCGTAATCATCGGCACAACTACAGGCACCATCATAAGATCGAAGAAGTACTTCCGAAAAAACACTAAATTTAGACACCTTCCTCACTCTGTACAGAACTTATTGAATAAATGTCTTTCGCTGAAAAAATGAACATCCTGTATTGTTTCGAAAATAGATGAGTCACAAAAGCACACAATTTCGAGCCAACAATGTACGGTTTTCACTGTTTTGCGGGTATTTGATAGAGGAAACAAGACGAAACCCTGAGCAAATGAACCCACTGATAAGACTATACACTCTGACTTCTTCACGTCATTTCAGCCTACCTGCCCGTTTCTGAAGTTGTGACACGTTTCAAAAACCTATCCATATTTACATACCAAAGACTCCTTCAAATTCTTCATTAAAAGTCTCCAAAACAAACAAGGTTGCAAAGAGAAACCGTAAATGTATCACATGCTCGCCACATTCTTATCAGTAAATTTAAGTACATATTTTCTAGGAACAAGAGGGTACTTTCGAGTTTCCAATCGCTCACCCCTCCCGTCGTTCGGTTTCCTGATGTTTCCAATCACAGATATATTTTTTCGTATATCTTATTTAGTTTCTACCTCGTCCGATCCAATTATCGATTACATATAGTTTCGTAACAATTTGAAACTTTGTCTCACTGCTCGTTCCTATTTGTGCACACTCTTTGCGTTTTTTCACATCATTTCTACACTCAACACACTATCTCTTACCTAATTTCAGAGTGTCACGATCAAATGAATCTTCTTCCAATTCTACTTCTCGGAACTATGATTCCTTATCTTGAATCTGAAGTTGGTTCAACTACAGATCCAATCAAACAGTGTCCAGAACACAAAACTGATTTTACATTTTGTGAAGGCCAGCGGGAAAAGTGTGTCAGGGAACATCAAGTGATGCGTAACTGTACTATTGACTATTGCATCTGTTTGAAAGAGATTCAAGCAAAGAGCCGAGAATGCAAAGTGACCGTCGAAGATTTGTGTGTGCTGCACTTGAATCATCTTACTAAGGATGTCATCACGGATGAGAAAGTGAAGATTCAACTCGAAGAAGAACTGTTCAACGACCTGGATGGACTACACGAAAGCATCAAGAATCATTGTTTCCCATCACCAGGTGACTACGAGCAGAAGTTGGAAGCACTACAAAGCAAAGTGTTTTCACCAAGCGAGCTCTTCCTCAGAAAATATTCTGTAAGACCCTATCTAGAAAACTTTTCGAAACATTATTTGTTCAGCACATCATAATAATCACGGACAATACTTCAACCGGAAGAAGATCATGCAGACGCGACATGGCAGACCTCCTAACCCAACTGAAAGCTGTGGAAAGTGGCAGCAAGTTGGTGAACAAAGTCGCCTACAATCAGTGGCATTGTGGATGGGAAAATGGAGATTTCGGAAGAGTGGTTATGAGGAAAACGGCTGAGATCACCAGTTTCTATAAAGCGGAGCAATTCAACCTTTGTTGTGCGAAGCATAGAGACTGTTTTGGGCATGTGAAGAGCATCTCAAAGTGCAATGGAGAATTTGAGGAATGCACCGAGGTAACACTCAATAGATGATTCTGAAAGATTCTGACATCCGAGTTTCAGAAAGTCGTCAAGAATTCCAAGTCGCACGAGAGAGTAGGAACCAAGCTGTATAAGCAGTATCTTGTGGAGAAGCTTCCTGTGACAAGCAATAGAGCACTGTTGGTTGATGAAAATACAAGTAAGGAACATAATTCCAGTTTCAAGCAGTGATTTACGATTTTAGCTTATCATTTTGCTACTGATTCTCATGACAACATGTTGGACTTTCATGGATTCTGCGAACAGCAGGGGAAACTCGAAAAGTGCTCTGTAGTTCTTGGAGAGTTGTCAAAACCGTTCGAAACGTATGACCAGAAAAAGTTGATAAAAGTGTACAAGGTTTGCAAGAACCACTCAAGTAAGTTTCCCAACAACATTCAGAAAGTCAGACAAACATTTCCAGTCACGATTTCATTCCTGGAACACTTGGCTCGAAGATGCGTAGAAAACAACGGCATCCTTGTGCAATGTACAGTTCAGCTTGATAATGCGATGTCTGACGTTTGTTCTCAAGCCGACGAAGCAAAGGAAACCATGATGGAGGGACTCAAGCTTGTCGACTACATCAGTTCATTGATTCCAACATGGGCATACTGGCTTCTCGCTCTCGCAGAATTTCTGATTTCCCTAGGCTGCTGCAGCTGCATTTGGTCTGTTTGGAAAAGAATGCAAAACCAAAGAAGAATGGAAGGCGAGGACAACAGGCCTATTGAAATGAACAATCTCATTAGAAATGAAGACCGTTGATAGCTCACCCACCTCATGTTTTGCTTCATAATGTACGGATCATAATTGTCTTTTGGTTTTATTGAAAATCTCAAAATGTTGTGTGACAGCCTACCTCAATGAATACGTTGGAATTAGAGTGTTATAGAGTTAGAAAGCGAAGCAAAATCAATAAGAACTGAATGATAGTCTGTTCATAGTGTTGATAGTGAAGGCATATTTGTTTGGTGTATGTATCATCACTTTCGTCGCAATAGCAACGTGCAGGCAATGTAAGGACAAATCTTATGGAAAGAATCAATGTCAAGAAACTTGCTCCCCAACCTGTATTCGAGTATTTTCTCAAAATGTGATGTTATCGGCAACAACGGAAATTGTCAGGTGTTTTCAGTTGATCCTTCATTTTCAAGATTATTTGGGCGGAGAAGCTGAGCAAATCATGCGGCTTGTGGATTACTGTAAGAAAGAATTCCATGTCACACCTCTTTGTTTACACATATGTTTTTCGAAACCACACATACATAAGGGCTCCTCGTTTCTTATCAGTACTCATTTACGTTGCATTCTTCCAGAACGTATCAAACTGTGGTAAATAGTTGGTGTTCTGCCACAGACCTGTCGACAATGGGGCAGTTTTCCTTCCTGTTTTTTCTAAGTTTTCTCTTATTCCTTTTTGCTACATCAGGCAAGTTATCCTTTGCGATTATCCTATGACTCCAATAAATCTCTGTTTTCAGCAGCAAGTACCCATCATGACACCCTTGAAATCTTTGCGCCGGAAACTGAATCTGTCTGTCCCAAAGCTTACGAAATGCTTCAGCAATGCGAGGTAAACTTTGTCAAGTGCGAAAACAACAAACGGACAGCACCGGACTGTTTTCAATCGTTCTCCATTTGTGTTTCAGTATGTTGAGCATTGATTTGGATGAACTACGATCTGAGTTTACAGGATCACAAAGTATCGATCGACCCGAATTGCGAAACATTTGTGAAATACATTCTTCGTAAAACAGCTCCTGGGATGTATCAAGCTAAGGAAGCAATCAGTCGGTTGATGGAAGGATGTGAATACAAAGACCATGAGCAGATTATGGATGGAACAGACCTTTCTGTAAGTTGTTCCTGATATTTCACTCTCACACTTATTTTGCAGTGGATTGAAACTGCGTTCAAAGTGATGAGCCTCACAAATTGTTCCGAAGCACATCAGTCATATGAATACGAAATGGTGGCTCTGGATTCCAAGACATCAGATAAATTGCCAATACCCGCTGATCGGTTCCATTGTGGATGGCAGCTTGGAAACATTGGAAAGGTGTTCAATCGTCTGTGGATGCTCTCTTCGGAAAAGAATGCAGGTCAGTTAGCAACAAAAGTTTTCATCTGCGATTGACTGTTCAGAAGCTCTAAATCATTGTTGCGCTATACATTTGAGCTGTTATTTGGAACAAGGCGGCAGAGAAACTTGTGACAATGACTTTGTAACCTGTAACAACGTAGGAATGTGACTTTGATGCAGAAACAAATACATATTCGTTCCAGAGAATTCTGAAAACAACAAGAACACATCGAAATTCTTTGGAAAATTACATGAACAGAAATCACGATGTTATGAATGCAATTAGCGGTTCTTACGAGTGGATGAAAAGTATTGGTAGGAACGTTAGAATTGTTATTTAAAAAACATAATTGATTCAGAAATAGTCACGAACAAAATTTTGGAATTTGATGGAAACTTCAACAAAGGAATCAAAGATCTTTCAATTGGCGTGCCGTTCTTCTATGTCAATGTGTACAGTCTCAGATCTTTGCCAACTTTCGATACAAGCATTTCGGAATCATATTCTGATGTTCTGAATTCTGGATGGTCTAAACGGAGTGAGTTCAAGAATAACTCACGGAACTTGATTGGAGTTCCATGTTTTCAGCGATCATCGACTCCTGTGCTCTAACCGCTGAAATCTGCCGTCGTCAAGATTCAATGAATGTCTGTCTTCGGAAGCTGAATGTTTGCCTGCAGGGAATTCAAGGAAAACCAGAAGAGTTGGAGAATGCAGTGAAAAAGTTCGACAACACAGTAACACAAGTCATGAAGGACAATGAGAGACAACTAACTATGGAACAAGTTAAAGAAGCTTGTACTGATAATCCATTGGTTACGATTGGCTTTATTGTAGTGGAGTTCTTTGCATTCTTGGTGGCAAGCTGGATAGTCCATAGATTCCTCTCTCCTAAGATTACCGTTCCAACACCAATAGAAGCACCAGTTCCATCCAACAACGAGGAAGACAACTATTTGACAGCACAGCCGACTAGAGGACGAAACAACGGATCGGTGAGGATGTCGCTGATAAATGAGAATGGTAATACATAGATTCTGACTAATCTAAAATCACATACTTCATGTTTTATGTGCTGCTTCTTTTTTTGTGTTTTCGTTGTTATTCTGTTCATGCTGAAAACTTTGTCGTTTCTTTCACTGAAAAAATATTTTCCTTTTCCTCTTACTCTCTCTTTGTTTTGATATCACCTTCCACACGAATGAAATCCTCTCGGTTTCATCAGCCGGATGCCTCCAATTGTGTGCATCCGGCCTGCGACGCATCCTTTCTCCCTTCCACCCGTCCATTTCAGTTTTAATTACGCATCGTCACATTCCATTTGACGGGCACAGCTCGACCACCACCACCATCAAACCCGCCAATTGTTTATGGCGAAGTGCCTTCTCGCGCGCAGCCGCGAATGCGCACGCATGTCAAAATAGTTCATCATTTTATAAGGTCTCCTCCCGTTCCGAAGATGTTCGTCTGATTAATCGGTGGATGAAATGGGCAGCTCAAGAAGGGGGCACACGGGTGATCGATGCGTTTCAATATGTTCCCGAGAAATGGTTATGTGACATGGCAAGGGGCAGTTATGCAACGAGCGAGATGGATTGGACGCGAGAAGAGAACGAGCACCTGAGTGAGGGATTGCGAAACGGAAGAAGCAATTAAATGCATTTTTCATGGAAAACTCTCTTGTTAGATTAATTTTGTGTAGGGTTCTGATGAAATGAAAAGCCAACAAAGCTAATGAAAAACACCAGGTTTCGCAATAAGATTCGAAATGTGTCAGGGATCTTTTGAGACTGTAACTGTCGAACACCGAGAACAAACAGGAACTCAATGTATCATTATGCTGTTTAGTGTTGCATTGTCTTTCTCTTTCCCTTTCCCTTTCACTCCATTTTTCTCTCCTTTCCTCAACCTATTTCCGTCTATCCATCCGATCCTTCTTCCAATTTCCGTCCAAAATTCAGACGACCGCACTCGATGATACGCTTTGCTCTTTTTGTTTCTCTTCCTCCGGGGAGTCAAGAGCAAAAGCAACACGACGAGTTGTAGTTTGGAAAAATGAGTTGTGGCCCGTCGGAGCCCGAAAAATATGCAAATGTGGTGTAGAAACGGGCTGTCGGGACGAGGAGATGGAGATGATGGCGGGAGGAGAAAACTAATGAGGAGGAGCCGAGCAAGGAAAACACACACACGCCCTTCGCATTGTGTGGTAAAAAACGATGTGCGTCGAGGCTGTTTCTGTGTACGTTCGGCGCAATTAGATATGCAACTGACGAAGAGAACACCTGCCTGACGCCGTCCCGACGACCCGTGGACTGCGAAATAATACGTCCTTTTCGGCTTTGCTTAATTGACCGAGAGAAACAATATGGTGGGGAAGAGGGGAAGGAAATCGGTTTACGACCAACCGGCGGACACATGGCTCCATGACTGGCTCCAACGGATTATTGAGGAGCAATTAGATGAGGTTACTGTTTGCAGAGATCATGAGATGGGATGGGAAAGGGAAGGAAGTGTGGAGAAAGATTGAGACAACACAAAATAGTTCCAAGGTATGGAAAGCCTAAGGTTTTGAAGATTATAGTTCTCATGTTCCCCTGCAAACCATGCAAATGTTTGGTTAGGCCTTCAGGAAACATGAAACACATTATGGAACTAGAAGTTATGGCCCATGGACCATGAAACCAGGTTTTCCATGGATTTACTTTTCACTGAATTGTAACAAAAAGTACACGTGTTGTTTAAAACTGAACTTTCCAAAAAAGAACTCATAAAGGGATTATTTGAGAGTGACAGCTTCTGTTCCTTATTTTGCCCTACAACCCGTTTTTCTTGCTTTCTCCACCCAAAGATTTGTTTCAGTGTCCATTTCCTACTCTATTTTTCAATTTCATAACCTTTAGTGTCACACCTTCCCCTAATCTCGCCTTCAATACCTGATTAACTCCCTTTCAAAGCTTTCCATTCCCTGCGTATCCTACTAACTCTCTTCCCCATTTCCGGCATCTCGTATGCTATCATTGCGCGAACATTTCGTCTCTTGCCTCACCTCCAACGACACAAATTAGCTGATACAAGCCGTGCTCCGCACCTCATGTCCATTGGCAGCTGGTCAGTTCGAAGGGCGAGGCCGAGACGCAGACCGAGTGCCCCCGTCGGCCCCGCCCCATTCGGACACCGCAGTCCTCCCATTCAACCGCTTCGAGGCCATGAAGAGATGACGCTCCACAACATGCTTCTTCTTCTACTTTTCCTCATTTTATCATTAGCCGTAGCAGCGGATTCCAGTGAATCCTACAATTATATTGATAAGTATTACTCTACAAATCAAATCGACTTCGTCTGTAAGCCATGCGCAGTTCCCTCTTCTAATTCCGTGATATGGCTCCCCGCGTCCCGACCTCCGTGTCTTCATCCTGGCCAACCAATTATTCATTGGCCGGATGACTCTCCAGAACACGTTTCCTGTCCGATACCTGGTCTTCCTGATAACATCCACTCTTCTCAAATCTCCCTCCTCGAAGACGGACTCCTTCTAACCAAGGAGAGAGTATGTTTCTTCGATGGTCCAGTTGACTTCCATTATGATTATGAATGTGATGGAAAACTGTACCAAACGAAAATGCGAGTCGGTCATTCGACGGCTTCATCGAGGAAGGAATGGAGGAGAGTGAAGAGATGGGCTAGAAGAAGGAACCCGGACTCTACTGCGGTGCATTTCCAGCAGGAAAAGTGAGTTTTGAAAGTGTTTCTCTCGGTTTCTAACCTAACACTTTGCAGATACGTAAAAGAGCTTCCGGAAGACACTCCGATCGAGACAATCATTGCATCAGTCAAAGCATCCCATGCTTCTTCCCAACCACTGTACTACTCGATGGTTGCTCCACAAGACTCCCGATCTCAGAATTTGTTCACTTTGGACACCGTGAGTTTTACTTTTCCCATTCTCCCATCGTAATAATACTAGTGGCACCCACCCGCCTAACCAAACAACTTACTTACACGAAAAGAAAAAAGTGCCTGAGGAACGAACACAAACGCAATTATCTATGAATGCTTTCCAGTAGTGCCTCAGGACGAAAACGAAGAGAAGTGCTTGCACAAAAATAATGCGATTTTTGCAGATGAGTGGAGAGATTCGACTGGCGAAGAGCATGGATCGAGAAGTTCTCGACAAGCACATCCTGAAAGTGACCGCGTATGAACGGGTGGATCCGACGATCTCGGCGAGCACGACAGTAGTGATCCACGTGTTGGATGTACAGGACAATAGCCCGATATTCGAAAAGGATTCGTATTTCGGAGAAATCCGCGAAGATGCTCCGGTGAGTCCATTCAAAAGCTGCATCCTTCCATTCCATTCCCCCATCCATTCCTTTTCCATTCATTCATTCACACCCTGTGTCTCGCGGGTTCTCACACTCTCTCGCCGCTAATTCGAACGAGCTCTTCGGGTCGTCCAAACAACAGCTTGTAATTAACGAGTGCTTCTGCACGAGACACTGTTGCGAAGCGGGAGACGAGCGGCGAGATCCGCGACAAGATTCACCTGGCCGGGTGTGACTGTATATAATATTGGATTAGCTCGACCACAAAGAAAGTAGTCGAAGAAAAGGAACGTGTGAGAAAGTGAATTTGAAGCTGACATATTTTGACGTCGCGATTTCCATACTAATTTCTTTTCTTCAATGTTGTCCTGCCAGCGCCAGGGTGCCAGTCAGTCTGAATTACTCCCTCCTCCTCTCGATTTTTGGTATAAATTTCCATTCCATTTTCCGTCTCGCTGTCCCTTCTAATTTCCCCCGAGACACACTCGTAGTACTCGCAGTTTTTGAGTGAGTGACTGACCACTCGGCACTTGGGCGCGAGTGCCCAAAATGGACATGGCTCTGAAAGAAAGGTGCGTGCCATAAATCAGGCATCCGTCCACGCCACGCAACATTGTTCCAGTAGGGGTGAAAGCCGTCTGTGTCTCCTCGATCGGCTCGCTCTCTCGACTCGTCGGCCATCTGTCATCAGGCTTCGAAGAGGCAGAGCAGGCAAATTATTAGAGCCGAAAATGGATGTTTGCCGTCCGTCCGCCGTCAGGAAGAAGGACACCAACACCGTGTATGCATGGGGACGGAAAGAGAATGTGGGAGACGGAGAGACGGAGAGAAGGAACACGGAGAAATCGGGCGGATGAGTTCGTCGAATTGCAAAAGCTTTCGAACAACGGGAACGAACGGGGGAATCGGTTTTCCAATGAGAATGTTGCTCAAGATATTCTATGGGAAGAATAGGAATTCTGAGATCAATCGGAAATCGTAAAGTCAGTCACTGTTCTTGCTCCCATCAAGTCTCTTTTTCGCTCATTTCCGTTTGACCCAAAATTTCATCATCGCTGCCTTTTCCTCCCATTTCCTTCCTTCTTCTCACACCCAATAATGAGATGAGTCGTGTCGTTTCTCGAATCGTAAAGCGACCGCCGCCATCGCCTCCGTCGTCGTCCCCCGTCTTCTGCGAGCCTCGAATATATAATTAAAGGAAAGGGGATGGGGGAAAGCATTGGGTTGAAAGGGAGCATGTGTAGTACATGGGAAAAGGACACAAATCCGGGGTGATATTGGAGTAACTCGGCCGAGTACTTGAGATGGCGGAGGAGGATACTAACTGCCATACACACCCGCACTCTTCTTATAATTGAAATGAATCTTCCAGATTGGTACCACTGTTCTGTCCGTCTTTGCAAGGGATCTGGATTCTGGAGACAATGGAGAAGTCGAGTATTCATTGGGAGAGGGTAACGGAAAGAATCTGCTGGCTATCAACGCAAAGAGTGGAGTCATTCAAACTGCTGCTCCCCTGGACAGAGAAAGCCTTTCCTTGATCAGATTGGATGTTATTGCCAGTGATAAAGGAGCACCGAAACGAGAATCGACTGCTCTCGTTGAGATTACTGTACTCGATGTCAACGACAATGCTCCCGTCTTTGCTTCGGATGCCTACAACGTCACAATCCTCGAGAACATAACCCTCCCCGCAGTCATAGCTACCGTCAAAGCAACCGATGAGGACTTTGGAACAAATGGGAAGGTGCATTACTCAATGGCTTCTTCTTCAGGCATTGGAGGACTCACAATAGACTATTCCACTGGAGAAGTGACATTGAGAGAACGGATTGATGCAAAGAACTCTCCAATCACTGCAGTGATCCGAGCAAAAGACGGAGCACAACCTGCTCTTTCCAGTACTGTTCCCCTCACAATTCATGTAGTGGATATCAATGATCATGCACCAACTTTGATTGCTGCCCAGAAAGTTATAACCCTTGAGGAGAATGTTGCAATTGGAGAAGAAGTTGGAAGGGTTTATGCAATTGATGAGGACTCCGGACCGAATGGAATCATTCGATACTCAATGGAAGGATCAGAAGATTTCATAATCAACGAGGACAGTGGAGTTATCAAAACTACAAAACTACTTGACAGAGAAACAACTTCTCGTTACTCTTTGAAGGTAAGTGAAACAAAAAGTCAAGCCACCTAGGGGACTCGAACCCCTGACCTTAAGATTAAAAGTCTCACGCTCTACCAACTGAGCTAAGGAGGCTCTGTTATCAGCTAATCAGTTATGTTTATAGGTGACCGCGAGAGATATGGGAACACCCCCACTGAACACATCAACAGTGATCACTGTGGTTCTGAAAGACATCAATGACAATGCGCCGATCTTCGAGAAGAAAGAGTACAATGTGACTATCTCTGAAGAAATGCCACGCGGAAGTCAGATTATCACACTGAAAGCAGTTGATAATGATGAAGATCAGAAGATCAGTTACCGAATCGAAGAGTCTGATAGGGATGTGTTCAGTATTCTGGATATAGGAGATCAAGGAGCTATTCTGAGTGTTTCCGGGGAGCTGAACCGACAAGATCACAGAATCAAGGTGGAGGTGTCTGCCACAGATCAGGGAGGTCTCCAGGGACGATGTGTGGTCAACGTCTTCATTGATGACGTCAATTCTGCTCCATACTTCCATGATCATCCGTTTTCTGTGAAAATCCCCGAACATTCTCCAATCGGTTACCCAGTTATTACTCTGAAGGTAAACTACTCTAATTCCCTTATTTACAACATCAGTTTGTTTCAGGCAGAAGACCATGATCGCGGAGACAATGCCCGTCTGATCTATTCTATCGACTCTTCCCAATTCTTCAAAATTGATCCAGCTTCCGGAGAGATTTCCGTGGCAGCCGACTTGGACCGTGAGGAGCGTGCCACGTTCACAGTCATCGTGACAGCTTCTGATCATGCAACGCCGCCACTAAACACATCAACACAAATCGAAGTGATTCTGGATGACAGTGAGTTGACAGAAGAGTTGTCCGGGGGTATCTCTGACGGCGGATCTCAGTTTGACACATTCGAATATGTGCCGGAAAGAATTCTGGCAGACGCCTGACAAATGGCCAGATGGGCAGAGAGAGTGTGCGGGAGGCGGAGAAACAGACAGTGTCTACACGATTATTTACGGAAATTGTGTTCGGGGCGGTGTATTGTGTGTGAAGAAAGACAGAAGGACGGGCGGAAGTGGGGGAACCCGGGGAGCACAGATTTTGAAATTGTGTAATAGTGAATATGGATTTGAATTTCAGTCAACGACAATGCACCACAGTTCACTTCTTCAAGTTATGCGGCAACAATCTCCGAAGATATTCCGGTCGGAACATCTTTCCTTCAGGTTCGTTTCAAAACGTTTATTGCATCCCTAAACTCTGAATTCAGGTCTCCGCCATTGACGCTGACATCGGAACAAACGGCATCGTGGACTACTTCCTGAACGAGTCCTCCTCTTCCCCCGCCATCCAACTTTTTCGACTCGACCGTACATCCGGAACTCTACGTGTCAGCTCAAAGCTGGATCGAGAGCAGTTTGCAGTGTAAGTGTGACCGGGGATTAGATTAGAGAGGGAGACCCGAGAGAACACCTGCGCGGATTGCTCAATGAGCCCTCATTTGACCGGGTGTCACTGTTTTCTATAGGCTTCGAGAGGGAGGGATGGTCCGCTCAAGGGCCATGTTTTTTGTCGAGTGCCAACAGATTGCGCGTTGAAACACACATGGATGCATTATAATTTATGTATGCGAGAGATTGAAAAAGAGGCAATCTGGGAGATTTCTCAATGAGTATTAGTACAATTTTCTATCATGGTTTCAGAATCGTTCTACCAATCTTTGCGAGGGACCGTGGAACTCCGTCACTCTCCGCTTCTTCGGAAATCACTCTGACACTTTCGGATGTCAATGACAATGCACCGACATTTGAGCAACAGTCCTATGATCTCTACATTGCGGAGAACTCTCCAATCGGATCCCCTGTCGGAACAATTGTGGCGAGAGATCCAGATGAAGGAGAAAATGCGGATATCTCATTCAGGATATTCGGAGGGTCTGATGCTAAACTTTTTGACATTGAAGGTAACAAATCATTTGACCTGTTCCAGATTCCTAACCATGTTTATTTCAGAAGACGCAGAACAGAACGGAGTTGTCAGAATACTGTCGCGTGTGGAATTCGACTACGAAGCAAAGGCAAACAAGTTCTTCTTCGAACTTCAAGCAAGCAGTGGACAACTTTCTTCCACTGTTCCTGTTCGGATTCATGTCTCTGATGTCAACGATAACAAGCCAGTGCTCAAAGACTTTGTCATTCTAATGAACAGATTCGACAACGTTCCAATGGCTCGACAGATTGGGTTCATCCCGGCTTTTGACCCAGATCAGAATGCCACGTTGGAGTATTTCCTGGAGGAGAATGACCTGATTGAAGCTGAGAAGTACACCGGAAAGATTCTAGTGAAGCAGGAGTGGAAAAGGAACATGGATGTATCTTTCAAGACTTGTGTGTCTGATGGAGCCAACACAGAATGTGCCATGTGCCGTTTCATCCATGTTTTAGTGGAGCCAGATTGGCTTGCTGAGAGCTTCACTCTGAGCCTTGCCAGAATGACTGTTGACGACTTCTGGGATCCAATGGTATTCCAAAGATTCCGTGAGGCCATGTCCACTCTGAGCAACTGGAAACCTTCCGACATTCATGTCATCGGCGTCAAGCAACATCTGGATGACGTAATCTACATCAGTCTGGCTGTGACAGACCACGGAAGAGTCGTACGGTAAGCAGGAAGAGACACAATAACACTCGAGACCCAGACGGATCCAAAGGGAGCCGCCTTTTCCAATCTCAAGTGTACTAGTCAAGTGTTGTGTTACGGGGAAGGAAATGAGTCGAGTTCGGAGGGGTTGGGATTTGGTACGCAATTAGATGCGCTTCACAATAATTTGATTTGTTTTGACAAACAATGAAATGCATGCGGAGCCTCGGCGAGTTCGTGCGCTTCCTTACATACTTTGAGTAGTGCAAAATGTAATTCAATATGCATAATGGGCTCCGTTTTCTTCCATTTCCTTGCTTGCAATCAATCAGAGAGTAGAAAGGGGGAAGAGCAAAAAACAAAAAGTCAAGCCACCTAGGGGACTCGAACCCCTGACCTTAAGATTAAAAGTCTCACGCTCTACCAACTGAGCTAAGGAGGCTCCGGGAATACTGTTTCCTATTTGCGGTTTTCAGAGGCTGGAGAGCGATCGAATTGGTGAAGGAATCCATCAAAAAGTTGGAGAAGATGACACTGATGCAAGTGGAGGTTATCCGGGACGAGTCTTGTGCCAACGAACCGTGCTCTCACATGGCGAAATGCAGACAGACACAGAAATTCGTTGGTGAGATGAAGGCACACGAGACAGACAACTTCATTGCAAGAACACTGAATACAGTGAACACTTTTGTTTGTGAATGCCCACCAGGATTCACAAGTGAGTTGTAATCTTTTCCCGTCTTCCTAAACATCTTCTTCCAGGTTCCGATTCCCGTGGCGAGTGTGACACCCGCCTTGATGAGTGTTACCGTGGCAGGTGCTCGAACAACTCGACATGCGTCGCCTACGAAAACACGTATCGCTGTGAATGCAAACCCGGCTGGATAGGTACGTAATTCGTCTAATTGACTGGGGTGGGCCCCGAACGAAGAGTCGTAAAATTGGATGGGGTGGGGGGACCCGCTTTGCACAATAAAACGGTACTTATGAGCCGAATTTGCATTAGCAAATTGGCTTTGCCAATTGCTTGCTGAGTTGGCGAATTTCGGAATTGCTCATTGACAAAGAACAAGGAAAAGCAAGAGTAATTGGGTTCTCTATTTGTTCTTTGTGGGATTCCTTGATCTCAGTGGAAACCCAGAGAACGGCTCTTGCCACGTCACAACTAACAAAAAGTAGTTTCCACAATCGTTTCGTTTCGTTTCCAATGTGGCTTGCGAGGGCAATTTGCGTGTCACTTCAGTCTCCGGTGCTCTTGTTTCAACCGCACCGGAAGTACCCCATCAAAGTCTGGGGACCCTTTCCTTTGGCCCGTCCATGTCATGTTTCGTGTGAAGGACTTGCGACTTGGAAACTTGAAGCCGAGGCTATGAAACAGAAAATAATACAAATCAGAGGAGGGACCAAGTGTGATGTTTCAGGTCGTCACTGTGAGATATCCGTGCATGCATTGACCTGTGTCCCGGGATACTGTATGTCTGATTCTCTATGTGAATTGGAAGGTAACCAGATGAGATGTCGACACTGCAAGTACAAGGGAGAAGACACCGATGAGCGGTGTCGTCTGCGGAGTGTCTCTTTCGAAGGAGAGGGTCTTCTCAACGTCAACATCGACTTGCCACGTACCCAATGGACCATGAAATTCAGGTGAGAAGAAGAAGTGTCCTGAAACCAAAAAACTGCTCTCCTTTGAAGAGTCTCCACAATCGCGCACGACGGTGTTTTGGTATTCACGGGCGACAAAAGGAGCGACTACGTGGAAGTTTCCATTGTCGACCGGGTTCTGAAGGTATGGGAATCAGGGGATTGAGGGACTGGATGATGTGGTTCTGTTGTTTCAGGTGCAATTCTCATTGGGTGGAGAGAAGGCAGATGCGAAGATGGAGAATGACGTGGAGAATCGGGTGAATGACGGGGAATGGCATACAGTGACACTGGAGTATTCCAACAAGCAACTGACAATGTCCCTCGATGACTGCGAAACCCATCCATCTCTCCTCCTCAATAACTCTCCAAACTGTGCTATCCGTGCTAAGCTGAAGCTTGAGAAGAAGTACGTTTTCCCTTTTTCCTATTTCCATTTCCCGTCCTCCCATCAGTAATAATTCATAATTAGGAGGTCTTCGTTGACGAACTTGTTTGCAACATGTATCGAACACAACAGCCTCCTTATAAATATAATTCAATTTCGAAACATGCTCGCCGCGTGGCCGCTACCGATTGAATTATTCATTTGATTAGTGAAATTACACGAGCCAACTCTTCTTTGCGAACTGAACTGAACTATTAGAAAGAGGGAGCTATGTAAATGATTATGGGGACTGACTGGGGTTGGAAACTTGCGTTCAATTCAACAAAACATTATTCCAGGTGCGAGGACCCAACTGTTCCGTGTTACCGATACTTGGATGTGTCCAATGGATTGTTCCTTGGAGGACGTCCGGGAACTTCGAAGCAAATCGAGAAGGCATTCTCTGGATGTATTTCGGATCTTTCAGTTGACAATGAACCTGTTGATTTCTCAACGATCAAAGAAATGCACAAAGTGGGTCAAGTGCACGAGGGATGCAGACATAGAAGAGACTTCTGCTCGACATCCGAAGGACAGTGTCCAGCAACCACAAAGTGTACCAACCGATGGGCAGGAAGGATCTGCAGTTGCCCACAAGCTGCTCACTCCACTGGAGAATGTGTTGGAGCACTAGGAACTCAGGATCTTCGGGGACATTCTTTGTTCGAGGAAGAATCATTTGTCTTGTATCAACCAGCACAAATCACTGTTCCATTCGAAGTTTCCTTCGAGTTCCGAACCTCAAGAGCTGATATGCAAGTGGTTGCTTTGGAGTTCACCCAAAGAAGTGTACACTACAACTTGGAAATCGACGACGGCGGTCTCAAATTCAACGTTGGAGACTCTGAAGTTACACTCCCTGCTCCAGAAGTCTCATCAAAGCATTGGATAAACGTTGTCATTAAGTTTGAAGCAGAATCAGTGGTAACCAGCATCAATGGAATCTATTCTGCTGAAGCCAAAGCATCCGTAACCGATATGACTCTGGAACATCTATACTTTGGAATTGCACCTGGAACTGGACATCCATCTAGATTTGAAGGATGCATTCGGAATGTTATGGTGGATGGACGACCAATTTCAGTGAAGAAAAAGGGAAAGACACGTGCGGGATGCGTTGTTCCCAACCGCTGTTCCGTCGACTCAATCTGTCCTGCCGAGAGTACATGCCACAGAGCCTGGAACAAACATAAGTGCAAGTGCCACAAGAGCTTCGTTGGTGATACGTGTCTTGCTGTATGCTCCGTTGCGAATGTCTGTTCTTCTGGAACATGTGTCGCCTCGAACACGACCGCTGGTTACGAATGCATCTGTCCAACTGGAAGAACTGGAAAGAACTGCCAACTGGAAGCACCAAAACAAATCTGTCCTTCTGGGTGGTGGGGAACTTTCCCGAGATGCAAGAGATGCTCGTGTTCTCAATCCAAAGGATATGAAGCACAATGTGACAAGCAAACTGGAGCATGTATCTGCAAGAAGAGCCATTTCTCTACAATGACTGGATGCGTGAGGTGCGAATGTGGAATTGGAGCCGAGAGTTCCGAGTGCTCCGCGGATGGATATTGCAAGTGTAATGGAGATTCTGTTGGAAGACGGTGCGACAGGTGCTCTAGATATGATCATGTAAGTGGAAAATGAGCAAACTTGTTTCTATTTCTTATTTTTCAGCAATTGGATTCAAAGACATTGAAATGCAGACAAGTATCTGGCAAGTGTCCTTCAGAGATTGAGTACAGTATCCAGTGGCCAACAAGTCAGAAGGGATCAACAGTCCGACAGTCTTGTCCAACTGGAGAGAGCGGTCTTGCTACGAGAAAGTGCCTGGAAACAGGCAGATGGTCAGATGTGAATGCATGGAACTGTACTCGTCCTGAATACTCCATTATGGTCAACAAGTTCGATATCCTCGAGCCTGCGAAACTTCTGACGATGGTTTCAAACGCAACAAACACCGAATCCTCTATTCGTGGAAGAAACCAACAGATTGCTGCGGAGGCGTTGAGCAGACTTGTTGATTATGAACAGAGTTTACCACTAAAGGCTCGGGCTCACATCAAGGACATGAAGTTCACGGAGAGATTGGTGGAGGCGTTAGGAAGAGTTATGAGCGAGCAACCAGCTGATGAGTACTCGACCATGATCTCCAAATTGTGGAATTATGTAGAAACAGTTGCGGAGACTCATGAAGGAGTCACTTTCCTGTCTCCGTTCTTTGTGGCAAACGATCATATCGGTAAGAAACGTATTCTAGAACGATCTGTTAATTCTCTGTTTTCAGTCTTCTCCTCGGACAAGCTTGACTTCGGGAATATCCTTCCCAAATTCAACAACTTCGTCGATCTCCGCCCGGCAGGATTCCCACGAATCCGCGCCATCGTCACCGGTACCACACAAGTCGTCTACTCGATTGTCCCCTATCCACGATGCAATCGATGCGAGAACCCGATGATTGCCATTGTCGCCAACACTTCTGATCCAATCATTGTGGAATATGAAATAGAAGAAGACGATGGATGGAAGTACCCGGAATGCGTTCGCTTTGATGCAAAAACTGGGGCCTGGACTACCCGAGGAGCAAGTTTGATAGGACTGAACCTGACCCATGCTGCTTGTGAATACCAGAAGATTGGTGTCTTCACGATGTTTGTTAACGACCAATCCAGTTCGATTGTCCGTGTCGCTCAAATGGACGACATGACTTCTCCCGCAATTGCTGGAGTCGCATTGTTCCTTTGTTTCCTCTCCATTCTGCTGACTCTCTCCCGAAGAAGTCTTCGAACTCATTCCGTCCGCATCGGATTCATCATCTTCTTTGCCATCAACGTCCTCAACCTGTTCTTCGTCCACAAGACTGCCATCAACCAAGCCTACTGCCCAGTCCGCAATGCCATGCTCTCCTTCACTTCCTGTGCTCCATTTGCCTGGCTCTTCCTCTACGGTCTCTATATCTACAGAACTCTCGCCGATGGATCCTCCAATCCCAGTGTCACAACCTCTCTTCTTGTCGGAATTGTCTTCCCGTGCCTGATATCCTTCACTACGTTCTTCTTCACTTCACAATGCTCCTTGAGCCCGAATCTCTGGCTTTTCTGGTTCATCGTTCTCCCCATTGGACTATTCCTACTTCTCTCTTTCTACGCTGCTGCAACTTCAGTTCTAGTCAGTCTCCACAAGAAGTATGACGTGTTCGTGGCAAAATACAATGTGAAGCGTGCCGTGTTTCAACACTTCATCCTGGTAAGCAAATCGAACCTTTAGGCAAATCTAAGTTTCTTGTTACAGACGCTTTTCACATTGGGAATGACACTATCCGGCTTGTTCGCTAACCAACTTCCTCTTCCAATTGAATTGGTTGAAACTGCTCAATCAGTTGTCTACCTGGTAGCTGCCCTTGTGATCTTCCTCTGGTGCATCTGTGACATTGCCACCAAGTCATCCGACTCAAACCCTAACATGTGGCTCGACAATCAGAAGTCTGTGATGGCAGAGTCAACAATGGCTGATCAACAGTGCGTGTCTCCACTTCTCTCTCCCCGACACCAAGCAGTTCACGAGCAAGATGACCCTGACTGGATGCCCGATGTGATTCCTAACAGTCACCATCACCCAGTCGTTGAACCTGACACTCCCCGTCGTCATCCTCCTCGAGAAATCATCAACATTCTCTCCCCACCTGATCAAATTCTCAATGAGGGAATCGGTCATGTCTACAGGAACAATATGGGTTCCTTGCCACGTCTCCGAAGTGCTCAGGACGAAGCGGACGACGCGTATTACACCTACACGGCTTCTCGGCGGTTCAAGAACACGACGTCTACTTTTAACCGAGAATAAAAAGAAAATCTCAGATGATATGTGTATAAATGATCTCTTTCCTGTTTGCTTACAGATCTTTTTCTACTTCTTTCACTTCCCGATCTTCATATCCGATCCTCTAGTTCCCTTTTCATCTCTTGTCAATTGTATTCTCTTCCTCCTCCAACAAATCTTGCCTTACATGTTAACTCATCCGTTGATTTTGATTCTGATCTAATAAAGACTTTGACTAATCAAATCCTAATCTTGAATCTGTTCTTTCTGTTATATCAGTACGATATGCGGGGCAAGTCAGACAAGTTCATGGCTGATGTTGGGGTCCGGAAGCAATAGTTCCATGTGACAATAAGGAAGACTTTGATTATTGAAAATATGATTTGAAATCGTGTTCCTCCCGACTATCTAATCAATTTGATAAGCGGGTCAAGTCAGAACGGAAACAAAGAAAAGGCCCTCTTCGTCCTGAATATCCAATCATAATTGACAATGAAATTCCTGCTGTTCTCTTCAGTTTTTCTTCTTCTAGGTTGGTTGTATATTCCAATTACTTTGTAACAGACACATTATAGCTCTCCAAGTGCATTGCTCATCCTCTTCATCTTCAAGCTCAGAATCACATGAACATCATCACAAGCATCATCATAAACACAGAGGACATCGAGTTGGCTACGTAAATCCGAATGGATATCAAGGATACAATCAGCAGTACAATGGGAACCAGGGAAGTTATGGGTACAATCAACAAAACGGATATCATCAGCAGAACAGTTGGGGAACGAATGCTTACGAGAGAACTTATTAATGCTTTTACTGTTTCCCATTTCCATTCACATTGACGTTCATTGTATTCCGCTTGGCGATGTATTTCTGAAACAAAAAGTTCATTATTTCAAGTTCACTTCCATTTGTTCTTACCTTGATATTCGGTCTTTCTCCAAATCGTTCGTGGAACTTCTTCAAAACGGGAAACTTGTCTAGACACTTTGCATCCAGAATCAACTCCACATCCAATTCCTCGAACAAAACATAATCCACAAAACTGACATTCTCCCCTGCCACAAACTTCTCCCCATTGCTATGAGTCTTCAAAAGTTTCTCCAAAAGTTTCAGTTCCCCGGGAAGAACATCTCGAATGAACGTCTCTTTTCCGTTTTCGTAGTCATTGTAGATCATATTGGCATACTTCGAATGTAGATCACGGACTCCTTCGTAAAACATATCAATGAATGTTGTCTCCTGCTCTGTTCTCCCATTCAGACCATATACGCGAGCAAGGTGATGAAGAATTGCAGCGGTTTGAGCTATTTCAGTTCCATCAGACAAAAGACAGGGAATCTGACCAAAGATCTGAAGAAGAACAAGTAACAAAACTGCATGAGAAGTAAACCTCACCATTTTTGGTTTCAGTTCAGCCCAGTTAGCCCATAGAATTCTGTCATCTTCGAAAGGAATCTTATTGTCGACAAGAAGCAAACGAATCGGTTCTCCTAAACCGCGAGTAGTGAAATATGTGAACTTCAGAACCATTTTGGATGAAATTTTGATGATAATCTCAGAATTTACAAGCTTTTATAGTAAAAACTTCCACAGTGAGACCAAATCAACAAAACAAATGGGTGTAACAATGATGACAAAACTCACTAAATGCATACAAAAGATGACAATTGTCAGGTAGGGGAAGAGAAAAAGAGGCGAAAGCAAACTGTGGGTTGACACAAACTCTAATCGGATGTTTTGTGACACATTGGCCGCAGCTGTCTAGAAGAGAGAAACTGTTTTTTTTGGGAAATCGCAGGGGAAAAACGATGATTGCAATCTTAGATTCAGAGCACACACATACTTATAAGTTGTTAACAATCCTAAAACAACGAATTGAGGAACGTAGTTTCTACGTTGAACAAAAACTTTTATTACCAGTGAACAGGAACAAAACAGTGTAACGTGTCTAGAAAAGTATCAGGGAGACATCCTTCTTCTGTATCACCACGCCTGACTTCTCGTGAACACATGATGCGGAGTGTCAACAGCTTCAGTCCCATGTCTCTCCTTCCGCTTCTTGTGTTGTCTTCTCGGTTTTATCTTCATTTCTTTCGAATCACAAGCAAAGTAGACAATGAGCAGGATGACGAGAACTATGAAAACACCTCCGATAACTCCTCCGATTATGAACTGGAAAGTGGTGAAAGAAGAGGATCCGGTGACAGTGTAGACGTTTCGAGTAGTTGTTGTGGGAGTAGTGGGCAAGGTTGTAGAAATGGTGGTGGTTGATGGAGGGAGAGAAACAGAGAGGGGGTACAAGAACTTTATACATCAGTGAATTAAAGCTGTTAGCAGACAAATCAGTAGATCTCATCAAAAAGCCATTCCGTTCTCATTGATCATCGGCCACAACATTGGTCCCAAGTTCTTCACGTTCATGCAGAAGTTGTCAGAGTGTGTCTGGAACAAGTGGCTTTCAGGGTGTTGGATCTCCGAGTTTCAACTTCAGAATGTTCTCGATACCTTGCAGATTCCCTCCTTTGCTAAATTCTCAATACATCTGCAATACTCATTGTTGCATGCCTCCATGGAGACCTTCTTGTATACATAACACCATCCGTGTGCTGTGCAGCACTTCTGATGTTGAGCTGTCGAAATGCGGATTGTTTCGAGTGTGTTCTTCACTGATAAACTCACTGAGAATCTCTGGACAGTCCATTTTGATAGATATCTCCATCCAGTTAGTCGTAATAGGTTCGATTCCACACATCAGTCGGCAGGATGCAAAAGGGAGAAGAGTAAGAAGGATGGACACTAATACAGACTTCATCTTTTCGTTTGTTGTTAGCACCTCATTCCCCGTATTTATACAAAGAAGTAGGTCAATTTATTCTGACAATCAAAACATACTTACTACACCATCATAATCAAGCTTACTCTTAGAATTAGTCACTCAAGTGGAACGAGAAGAGGAACGAAATGCGGATGTGTTGGGTGAAAGAGAAAAGACAGAGAAAGAGGAGAGAAAACAGGGAAACATCGCGAATTACGGGAAAACAAGGATATCTGAATACGATTAATGGAAAGGATCACAGGCTGACTTTGGGAGAATGGATGGGTGTACTTGATGCGCACGAATCAGGGAAAACTAATAAATACAAAGCACAAGCGGCTATTGATACAAGAAATATGTGGCAATGAAACAGTGAGTTTTGGCTTTTATGCTGCATCAGCTACCAATCAGCAAAATCGTCCATTTTCTTCTCAGCACCGCCCAGTTTCATGGCTCCTGCAGACTTCTTCCGTTCCATCTGCTCTTTACGACGGGCTTCGTTTCTGGCTTGCATTTCGAGACGACGAGCTTCTGAAGCTTTTTAGAAGTTGGTTTGAGATGCGTGGAAGTGTTACTCACCTTTGTCATCTTTCACTTTGGTAGGTTGAAGGACTGGAGTTGGTTGAAGGACGTTGCTGTTCATGCTGCTCTCTCCCCATCCATCGTCATCCCATCCTTTATTCGAAGAAGAAGATGCATTCGTGGTTGGCAGCGGATCGTCGAATCCCCAGCCGGAGTTCGAGTTCGTAGAAGTGGTCGACTTGTTCATCAGAGCGTTCAAAGAGTTTGGTTTGGCTGCTGGAACTGCGTGGGATACCGATGATGAAGCAGGAGGTGGTGCAGCGATTCCGAGTAGAGCATCGATGTTGTCGTCGATCGCTTTTTTCGTTTTGTTCTGGGCGGATCCAGATGACGGCAAGTTCAAGCGCCCGATCGCTGGTTGTTTCTTTGCAAGGCCGACTGATGCTCCGGAACCAGACTTCTTGACTCCAGGGATCGGGGACGATTTGGCGGTGGCGATTGGAGTATCCCATCCGACACCCCAGTCATCTGCATCGTTTGTTTTCGGGTTGATGTCTGCCCAGTCGTCTATAGCCGGATCACCCGAATCCTTCACTGCGAACATGTCTCCGCCGTCATTCAAGTCTCCCCAACCATCGTTGGTCGCTGGCTTCGAAGCTGGTTTGTTGATGGACGTCGGTTTTTCTGTAACGGGAAAAGTTGAAGATGGTTACTAGAGAAATACAACTCACCTTTTTCAGCCAATGAGTTCGGTGTTACAGGTCTTGAGGAAGGTGTTCCGGCAGCTGCATTCGGAGCTCCTGGAGCTCCTCCCGGCTTCACTTCAGGTGGTGGAGTTCCCTTGTAGAACTTGCCGGACAGTGACTTGAGAGCCCAACTGGCCCATTGCGGAACTTTCTCGTGATCCAGAATCGAACTGGCACCTGCTTTGACTCCTGCCTCGAGCTCAGGGATGCATGCCGGGTTCTCCGATGCCTTCTCAAGTTTTTCCAGAAACCCACGGATGGCCTTGAATGCCTGGTCTCTGACTTGTTTCTCGGGATCACACGTCAATGGAATCAGGCATGGGACGATGCGGTTGGCGATCTCGACGATAGGATAGAACTGTTGGGTGGCTGAGAGAGCAAGAACCGAAGCCATGCGAGACGGGGCGAACGGGTCCTTGAGGGCTCTCGTAAAAGCACTGATTAGAATTCCTTGTCGTTTCGCTGGAGCCAGAAGGTGTCCGATCTTTCCAAGACAGATGGTCGTGTTGGTTCTGATTCCTCCGTGCTCGTCTCCTCCTTGTAATCTCGCTAGATACTTCATCAACTCGACGTTCAAGTTGTTGTAGTTCAACTTCTCTGCCAGAGACACCATCGCTTTGACTGTACTTTCACGTACGGCCGGATTGGTGTCGAGGAAGCCAGATGTCAGATTACTGAACAATGCCAATCGTAAGAAAAACAAAATATGAAAAACTCACGCGAAGATCTTGTCATTGACCACTTGCTGTGTCAGATGCGGAGCAAACTCGTCGATTCTCTCCAGCAACTTGACTCTCGTAGTTCTGTCGGGACTGCCAAACAACTTGCAGAGACACGGAACGATGGTTCTCTGGTACTCGGCCTCGTCGAGAAGACGTCCCAGTTTGAACAATGGAATGAGGATGTTTGGTCCGGCATCTCCGTACTCGTAGGTCAGGATCAGCTTCGGGAGGATCTTGTACTTGGCAACGTCTTCCGGGAAGATGTCGATATTCTCTCGCAGATGCATGAAGAATGACTGCTTCTCGCTGGCCTCCTTCAACTCGAACTCTTCGAGAAACAGAAGGGTGTCGACGAACTTGTTCTTCAAGTAGCCACCAGTCAATCGGTATTCTAAAAAACAAAATTCATTTTGATAAAGGAAGAATTCGGAAACCGACCCTTGATAATCTCCGAAACAGTGAGACGAGCAGCCGACTGTGCTCCAATCTTCTTGTACAACTCGTGTATCCGTTGCGGGATTTTTCCAGGAGCTTGTGGTCTGCTGATGGATTCGTTGAAACCGTTGAACACTTCCCAGAGAACAATTGCCAGTTGATTCAGGTCGGTTTGGGGGCTCGAGAAGGCAGTTACGAGGTGGAGTCCTCCGATCTTCCAGTCACCTCCGGCAGTCACAAAGACTCCTTTTCGAAGATTCTCGTGGCTCAGTTTGGCTTCGTGCAGGAATTTCAGAGCATTCTGAGATGATGCCGCTTGCTTTGGAGTGTTGAGACACAAAATCAACTTACAAGCAACTGGAACATTCCCCACGAGACGACGAACTCCTGCTGGTTTTCTGTAAGACCCGCTTCTTTCAGGTACAGCTCCAACGGCTTGCATTTCTCGGTTACGAGGTAGAAAGTGCCTTCTAACTGAAAGATTTAAGTTAATTTTTATAGAGTCTTGAAAAAAAAACTCACTTCAATACTGTCCAAATAGGTGATTATGTTGGGATGTCTCATCGTCTTCAACTTCTGAGCCTGCTGCTTCAACGTCGAACTTCGATTGTCCCAGAATATTGTGGCGAGTTCGCCCGGCTCAGCCTGAACATTTTACTAGTTTTGATTTACAATAAACCAAACAACCTACTTTCTTAAAACTGTTTCCGATGGAGACTCGGTCGAAGAAGTGCTGCTGCTCGGTGGGGATGTCATACGGAAACTGCGACTTGGGGTCTCGTTGGAAGAACGACGACAGCACCGACGCCATCCCTGAAACCACATAAAATGTGAGAACACGCTGGAAATCGGCGGGAACCGGTTGCTGTTACGTGGAAATCGAAGGCAAACGCATTTTGCAACGTGCCGGGCAAGCAGATGGCCGCTGACGCGCTAGCAGTGTTTTCTCTGTGTCTCCACCGACAGAAAGCACTATAAATGATGAGAATCTAGTCGTTTTTGTTTATTTATCTGTGTTCGTTTCATTTTCTTGTCAAAAACTGCTTTCTTCGCGAATTTAGCTGATGATACGAGCAGTAGCATGAATTATTAGAAGATTTATTGTGTTTCTAGCTTATTTTTATAGAAATCACTGCTTTAAACAGTTTTGTTTCAAAATGAAAACAAGGAAAATTGAGAAGTGTAAATTGAAGAAAATGAATGGGAAACGGGTTCGAAAAACAAAAAACGCTGTTTTGTAAGTTCGTGTCGAGACCATTTCAAACATTTGACTCTGCGCCTTTAAGAGTACGGTAACCTTTCTTGTTCTCCTCATTCGATTTCCTTCATTTTCTCTCAATTTTCCGCAATTCGTACGAGTTTCTTCCTTTTTTATTTAGTTGTTTGCTATTCCATTTTTGCACTTTCCTGATCGTTTGATCAATCGAATGCTCCTGGAATGTCAGTCACAAAAGAGTACAAACTTGGCGACATGATAAAGAATTCCGTGATGACGATGACAAGCAAGCCGCATTCTGGGCTCGCAAATCAAGTTCTGCACGCCCTGCGTGTCGGTTCCGATAACAAATTTCTCTGAAACGTCGGTCCTAATCGCCTTCGTCCTGAACCAAACCGCCCCGGTTTCGCAGGGCACTCTTGTGCTCGATGACTGATGCAAATCGACCGCCGATTTGTCACTCTTTGTCAGAATGTCCTCTCGTTTCCAGCCTAAGAATGTGCGGTATTCAAGTGCCTCATTCTCTCACATGTATATTTGTGCGTCAACTGGTTTGTTTATAAACGGGTCAGCAGTGTTTATCGCGACACTGACTATTGTCGGGCGCCGACTTGAACCAAGTTCGCTCCATTGAGAAGGCTCCACTGGGCAAGAGAAAAAATTCAAAACGGCCGTTTTTCGCGGGGGACTAGGTATTTTGGCCGAGTTTTTTCCTAGACCCCGGCGAAAAATGATGACAAATTTCAAATATTTGCTCGTGGCCTAGGAAAAACTCGGCCAAAATGCCTAGTCCCCCGCGAAAAACGGTCGTTTTGAATTTTTTCTCTTGCCCAGTGGAGCCTTCTCAATGGAGCGAACTTGGTTCAAGTCGGCGCCCGACAATACCGATCGTTGACCGAGACTCACCGACTTCTCAAGATCTCAACGATAAATAATCGATTGTTTCTCCGCTCTTTTTCGTTTTTTCCGGGTCACGTGATGTTTGATGTGAGCGAGACAGTCAAAAGCGCGATGATTCTTTGTCATTAGTTCGATTGAACACTCGGAACAAATCATATTCTAAGCGTTTCTGTGGTTTCGTTCTAGCCAAATTGAAGTTTCTATAGTTTTCTAGAGTTTCTGGAAAGTAGAAGTCACATTCTCACCATATCTTTCCATACATTGAGTCGTATTTCGACACAAAACCTACGTCAATTTCATTTTCTCCGAATTCCCGCCGCCACTGATATCAGTCAGCCGTCACGAGTTTCAGTCTGTGATTCCAGTGCTCCCCCCACTGTACAAACACTCGCAATGCCTATAAATTATTTATCAAATTAACAGCCAGCGTCGTTTATTATCATTTATCAGGTTGACAGCCGGCCAGCTGTGGTTGTGCTGCTGTGTCTTCGGCTGACATCGATGTGTCCCTCCTCTTTCTCCTTTTTTCGATCGTCTTTTCACACTGATAAGGATGGCACAGCACAGTGCAATGCAATTCATTTGATTCCAGAAGAATGTGGAAAAGAATGAAAAGAAGGCGCAAAAAAGGAAACGAGGAAGAGAACGAGTCTCTCTTTCTCGCTCTCTTCCCTCCAAAATTCGTTTATAAGCCTATCATCTCCACTTTCTTCCCCTCTCCAAACTCAATTTTCACCTTTTCTCATCTCGTGTTTTCTCCTTCGTATTCTCATTCTTTCTCCATATTCATTTTCTTTCAGTACTTGGGCCACCCATTCGAAATGTCCCTCCAATCACTTCTGTCCACGAAGATCGTCCGTGCTGCATCCATCGCCGACGCTGCCTTCGATGCCGTTGTCCTCGTCGGAAGTCAGGAAAGTGCCAAGCAGTTCGGAGCCCTCCAACAAGTCTCTGCTATCGCCCCAGCTGTTGCCAACTTCCTGAAACTTCACAACGGCGCCTTCAGCTCGACATCTCTTCTCCAAGTCGACCAATCCGTCGTGCCGTCGGGCCGTCTGATCCTCGCTGGAACTGGAAACGTGTCCCGCGACTATGATGACGTTCGTCGCTATCAAGTAGCTGCCCGCAAGGGAATTGAACTGTGAGTTGACTTAACTAACTAGATTCTTGTCTGAAAAGCAAAGATCGCAGAAGAACCAAAAGAAATGTCCTAGGCTTCACTGTCTCCTTGCCTCCAAGCTTCACACTTCAGACTCCCATCAGTTCAAAGTCAAATTTGATTTACAACTGATAACTAAATCAGGCTCGCATCTAAAGCTCATGTGTCAACAGAAATGACGATATGCTAATGCTCTAGAAACGTAGAACAATTGGATTATCTGAATCGATGACTTCACTCACTTGCGCGCCAATTATAATAGTTTAATTCTTTTTCCTAAAAGTACTCTGATAAGAAACAGAATATGACGAAAATGTAGAAGACTAAGAAAGGATAGTTATCAGGAAGCATCACAACGTGGGAGGAAACGCATAGATCAACAGGACTGATTGTGGGGGCGAACTGCGTCATTTCCGAGAAGGGTCGAGTTCGCACTACTGATTAGTGTAGGTTGTAGTCAGCTGCTGCGAGTTCCGACCCAGACGAATATTGATTCCGCGATACGGAATGATAAACCGCACGTGGCCTTCTGTCACTGATAATCAACTCGTAATCTTTGCAGCGCCCTGTCTGCCGGAATCAAGTCTCCACTCCTCATCACCTTGCCGAATGCCCGTTTCCCGAATGCCGAACTCGTCGCTGCCCTCGGAGCCCTCACTCCAGTCTACACTCCATTGAATGTTCGCGAGGAGGAGAATAAGCAGAAGCTTAGCCAGCTTGGACTCCTGGCTGTTAGTGCTCCCTACAAACCTTCCCATGTTCATATCCAGTTTCAGGTTGGCAACAGTGACTCTTCGGCTCGTCTGAACCAGCTCGTCGAAGCTTACGATGCTTCCTTCACTGTGTGTCGTGATGTCGGAGAGACCGGACCGATCCGAATGGCTCCACCAAAGGTCGCCGAGTACATACAAGGAGCGTTCGCCAATGGAAACGTGAAAGTCACTGTCGTCGACGATCAGAGCATCATTGCCAAGGACTTCCCACTGATGGCTGCTGTCAACCGTGCTGCTAACACTGTCAAGGAGCATCAGGCTCGTCTGATCCGTCTTGAATACGTCGGAGAAGGTGAGACCCAGGACACGTTCTTCGTTGTCGGAAAGGGAGTCACCATCGACACCGGAGGCTGCGATCTCAAGACCGGAGGACACATGTTCGGAATGTGCCGTGACAAGTACGGATCCGCTGTGCTCGCTGGATTCTTCAAAGCTATCGATGTGCTGAAGCCGAAGAACATCAAGGCTGTTGGATACATGTGCATGGTTCGCAACAGCATCGGAGCCCACGCCTACACTTGCGACGAGGTGATCACAGCCAGAAGTGGAAAGAGAATCCACATCTACAACACTGACGCCGAGGGAAGAATCACGATGCTCGACCCCCTCACTCTCGCCAAGGAAGAAGCTCTGACTGCCAAGAACCCACATCTGTTCACTTTGGCAACTCTCACAGGACACGAGGTTCTCTCTTACGGATACTACGCTGCTATCATGGATAATGGACCAGCCAAGGCCAGTGGATGGGCTCGACGTGTTCAGGAAGTCGGAGATGAATTCGGACAGCCAATCGAGATCAGCAGACTGCACCCGGAGGACTTTGCATTCCACCTCGCTGAATGTGAGCAAGCAGATATCAGACAAGGAAACACGAAGCCATCGGTGGCGACACTTAGAGGACATCAGACTCCAGCTGCCTTCCTGCAAATGGTAAGTTGATCATTCCATCTCATTTGATTTCTGAACTCACTTCTTTTCTTTTCCAGGCCAGCCGCATCGACGAACACGGAACCGACAGCTCCCATCCGCTCAAGTACACTCACATCGACATGGGAGGCTGCCAGGGAGACCATCCGTCCGTCAGCTACCCGAACCCACTCGTCACCTTGGTCGCCGGACTCGTCATCCCACACGTCTAAACATCTTCCCATTCATGTCATCCGTGAACTCATCTGCTTCATTTCGGTGCTGTGCACCCTTTTATCCTCCTTTCTCTCTCTTCCTCTGCCCGCCCTCCCACATATTTAGTTCAACTCCGTAAACATCTTTCATAACTCAATCGAAAGTGTGAAACTTCAAATTATCCTTTTTCCTTCCTTCCTTTCACATGGAACAAGAGCTTGTTTTATTCTATCTTTATCGCCCCCTTCCTCCCCATTTCCCCTTTTCTCTCTTTTTCTTTTCCTGTCTATGCTTCCTCCTTCCTCTCTTTCTTCACATCGCTACATAAAATAAACATATTTTTCCTATCTCCAGGTGCTCCTTTGTTCTATACTTGTATTTCCGGCGGAACGAATAGCAGCCTGAAACTGGTATATAAATGGGAGAATAAATGAATGACTCGTTATCAGTCTACTCGACATTCGCGCCTTTTTACTAGTCTCTTTTTGTTGTTTTGTTGCAAGTACATGACACGGAAAAACGAAGAAGAGTGGCAGTTTCCCTTCATTATCCAGCTGTTTTTTGATCAAAGACACGTTCATTCAGATGCCAATGAATACTCTGGTGACTGACATGCACTTACCCCTCTTTATTTATATTGATTTTCTAAAAATCCTCTCTCTTTGCAGACTCGTATAATGGAACCCTAAAGGTTCCTCCTTCTCTCAAACTCTGTAAACCCCCAGAGCAATTCGGACAGAATGACCGATTCCATAAACTTTGAACATTTCGTCAATCATCTTCTTATCAGTCTTCGGCCATTTTTATTACTTTCTTTGTTTCATTTCCAAGTGCATGTCACCTAAAAGTTACTTGTACGTTGCCGAGTTGGATCTTGTAAGTGACAGTATACTTCAACACAGTCCGTTTCAAAGTGCCAGCGATTATGTTGTCCATGTTTCTAATTAGCTCTGCTTTGATGGAACCGTATATAAGTTTACCGTGGAGAGGGAGTCTTTGATTCGGTTGAGAGACTCTTGCTCGAGCCCTCAACTCAGCAGATCGCAACCTCGATATCTCCAGAAGGATCTAGTAAGGACCACAGAATGATCAACTTCCAAAACCTCGTGAATATTCCATGCCCCTGCCCCCGCGCACGTGTTTTCCTGCATCCCCTGGGAACCCCTTCGTCTTTTCAAAGTCAGACCACCACACCGTCTGGCGACATGCCCCCTGTCCGTTTTATCAATCTGCCGATCTCTGTTTCCGACTGCTGGTATATGTATAGTTTCCAGTCGATTTCTTCATTTCCTTCTTCACCGGAGCTTTTGCATTCATTCGAAATTCAATTTTCTTTCATAACAACCGTTGTTTTGAACCAACGTCACTCTTCCCCAAGTAGTACCAGTTATCAGTAGTCAGTCGCCACTATAACTTTTATTATTGTTCCGGAAAAACAAGCGAATTTGGAGAGGGGAGGAATGAAAAACAAAGAGGAGGAGCCCCACGGCTTCTCCCATTCCCCATTCCATTCGTTTCGCCTGCTCTGCTCCTTTCCTGCCGTCTCATATCGATTCTGACACGCACATGCTCGAGACCGCGGCGCCCGACTCGATCTCTATAACAATTCCATGGAGTTCCCGGTCCTTTCTAGTCAGGCTGCTACGTGTCTTTCACCAATTTCAGCCTTACTCTTTGACGCCAAGTCGCTACGTAGTCGTTATCAGTGGTAATATGACTGATATGATCAGTCCTTTCACACAAAGGTGTAACACATGCAACAGAAACGCGGCCTGCGCCGCCCATTCGCCTTCTACTTTCGGTTAAACTATGGCGCCACCAAACAGATACCAACCCGTCAAACTTGTCGACTTCTTTTGCAAGTACAACCTTTCTCTTTCCGTTCTCACCTCACTTATCTGTTCTTCTCTCTTCAAATTCCTCTCATTGCAGAACCACCTCAAACCATACAATGCCTTCCCCACAATCCGAGCAACGCGCCAAGCTCCTCGAAGTCCAGAACGTCAAACTGACCGAAGTGAAGAACAATTTGAGAGTCAACCGCATTAAGGCTCAACAGGACATCCGTCAGGCGGTTGCTGCAATGATCGTTTCACTCCGTGAACGCGAGAGACAACTCATTGGAGATCTGGATCGTGCATTCTACGAGAAGGAAGGAAAGCTGGTCAACCAGCTGGATATCGTTGCTGAGGAACTTGGTAAGAGCCCATTTCTTTTTGTTTACTTTTCATTACCTCATTGTTTTCTGTTCCAGCTGCTTGCACCCTGGGACTCCCTGCCGCCAACTCAATTCTGAACGTCGATGAGGATGTGCGCCTCGAGTTGGATCTCCCGATTTCTGAGATCAGAGCGATGCATGAGCACATTTCGAAAATGGGAGAGATCCGTTCCTCTCAGGACTGCCAGAGACTCCCGGTCAAGAAGGTCGGAAGAACATTGCCACTCGACATGGAAGCTTACGATGATGACAACATGTGGCTTCTCAGCAAGAAGAGCAAGATCGATGTCTCCCCGGATACCCCACATGAGGTCGACACTGTCAAGAACTGGCTCAGTCGTCTTCCAGACGGAAACGCTGCTCTTGCCTTTGACCTGGCTTCATTTGCTGCTGGGGAAACCAAGAGCGAAAGCTCGGAGAGCACCACTAGCTCGTTCGAAGTGGTCAACGAAGCAGCTTTGAGTCAGTATCCATTCAATACGGAAAACGCTTTCCGCGAGAAGATCAACCTCATTCACGCCGAACCCAACAGCAAGTGGCTTCTTCGATCGGACGAAGAGAGCTGCTCAACTCATTTGCCGCGTGCCCCGGTTCCACAAAGCTTCCGTGACTCTGATGAGGATGACAGTTCCGATGAAGACGATGACTTGAACGCTGAGTGGTAAGTTGTTCGAATCACGCATTTCAATGTCTAATTGTTATGTTTCCAGTTCCTCGGACTCTTTCAAATTCATCGACGTCATCAACCAACTGCAAAACTCCAAGGACGCTCTTTGGTTGGCAACTCCGAAAGTCGAATTGCAAACTGAGATGGACGAGGACAACACTGCAGCCGCTGACCACCGACGCTTCCTCCAGAAGAACTTGTACTAATTCTGTCTTGTAAAAAACCAAAACATTTATTATAACCCCAAGCTGAAAACAAATAAATGTACATTTCGTATAGTCAGTTGTTCTCTTTGTCCAACTTGTCCAAGACACCACCAGGTTTGTAGTCAACCGATTCCATGATAATGCTCCCGTCCACAGTTCGTACTGCGAAAAGAATGGATGATAAGAGTAGACAAAGAAGTGTTACCTCGGAACTGCTGATTGATGTTTTCACGCTGACTCGCCGCTATCACCGCCTGGAGCAAGTCAAAGACTTCAGTCGCATTTCCACTCATTTCGATTACATTGGGGGCAATTGTCGATGAGTAGACAAAAGGAAAAAGCAGGGAAAAAAGCAGGAAAGTACGCATTTTGGAATGGCAACTGATACTTTGGAGAGTTTTATAGGGATACATGTGGCAAATGATCTGATGTTGCTATGTTTTTGTTGAAAACTGGATTTCCCGAAAGTTACCTGTGGTTTTCACACGCTCGGTCAGCAAAAGGGAAAGTGGAAAAGTGCGGTCGTTTGGTAAGTTTGTTTCAAAGTTTTATTCAATAGAATACACTCCACACTCTTTATACCAGAATGCAGATAAATACACATAAAGTTCAATATCACAAGAGTGGATGAGATAATCGGTAGAGGATCATGGCGGCCGAAATGTTGGGAACGAAGAACATGATTCGGTTGAAGCAGTTCGAGTCGACGGGGAACGCGTTGAGGAAAGAAAGTTTCGAGTTGCTGTGCAGACATCGGTCGAGTGTCACGCGGTACGTGTGGTGCATCTGATCGTCGCCGCATGTCTGAAGCACGTCGTCGTGCATCAGAATCTCGGCTGTCTCGCGGATCTGAAACGGTTTATACGGATGGGAGTGATCTCTGTGAACGTACGTTATCTTGGACTTTGACCAATGGCGAGAGGCCCGCAATCGTGAGACCAAGGCAAAGACCGATCCATCCCTGAAGTAAAACATAGACCACTGGGTCCATTACCTCTTTGAAACTGAAAGATAACACGAGTTGATGACAAGGACAGTTATCAACAAACCTTCCAACAATGTAAGACACATTGACAAACGCTGTCAACGAGAAGAATGGAACTATGGCTCCGTACTTGCACAAGTGTTGGTTGGTGAATCTGGTCAGCTGGATCAGATCCGAGTGTCGCTTGCTGTAGTTGTTGAGCACTTGTGGGAGCTGAAACTGAACAACTGAGTTAATGATAACAATTCGAAGTATCACCGTAAGCTGTTGAAACCTGGCAGAGTTCGTGAGTTCTTTGTTGAAATGTTTTATCTCTCGATTCAAGGCGGTGTTGATAGTGACGTAGATGATGACGGCAAGTGAGGAGGCGATGCAACCAATGAAGTCGATGAATGGAGCAAACTGATGAACGACAGACTCGGAGTAGAAGGTGCTGGTGTCGTTCAACTGATATCTGTTGGTGACCGACGAGTAGAAAGAGGTGGAGAGAGTGACCACAAAGATAGGAACGATCATGACTGCAGCTTTCCGATGGAATTTTGTGTAGTCATCGATAGTCTGACTTGTTGATAACCTCATAGTTCTCAGTCTAGCCAATGTGTCTTCAAACTGAGAGACAAAGTTCTCGCGTGTCCAGCACATCACTGCTACCGTACTGAGTAATGCTTGCATTGACATGAAAGCGTACACTGTGGATTCGGCCCAGCCGACTGAGAATGGCTGTAAAGAAGAAGAGAGTTTTGTTTGACAAAACGAAGCTTACCTTTTCTTGTATACTCATCAATGTGAACACTTCTATCACCATTATCACCAGGATGAAAAGTGCAAAAACTGCAGTCAACACACCTCTTACGGATCGAAAGCTTTCTTTTCGTAGTTTTTGACAATCGAGGCCGGAGAATCTAAGAAAACGGTTAATATGAATTTTCAGAAATCAGAAACACTTACTTTACAATAGGTTCGAATGGTCCGAGCAGTTTGGGGGCGGGCGGCGTGGGCAGTTGGGTGGGCTCGATGCCCGGTTTCACGTACATACTGCCGACGCCCAAGTTGGTGCCCGCCTCGACCATCGGCGATGTGTAGGCTGCAAGTGGGAGTGGTTGGTGATCGGAAAAGAATGAATCAGTTCAAAGATTCTGCTAAAGAACAGTTATACGTAGTCCAACCTGATTTCCATACACTCATAGTGGGAGCTATCCATCTTATATGGGTCATTTAGGAATTGAGAAGTTTTTGGAAAGTTCAGAGAAGTTATAGAGAGTAGAGTATTAGAGTTTCAAAATTGAACCACACAAATATAAAAAACTGAATGAATTATGCAAAATGATAAATGACACATGGGCAAAACTATCGATGAGACGATCAAAATGGATGGATCTGAATAGGTCTGTTTCCAAAGAGAGTGACCGACAGATTCGAGTGGTTTGGAGAGAAAACACACATGGGAACCCCTTGACTCTCGGCGCGAGCTCTCAAGAAAGGTGACGAAAAAGTGAGGGGCAGCGGTGCGTTGGCATGCTCCGGCCCGTCGTCCTCCTTCCCAATCTGACCTATTGTTTTGAGCATTTCGGAGAGAGCTCCAGCTCCCCCTCCCTGTACTCAAGAATCGAGCAAAAAAGTGTCAAACTAGATGAGAAAACAAAACAGGCGGAGAGCCTCAGTTGGAGGCGCTTTCTCTCCGCGCGGACGGAGCCCAGGGCGCGGCTTAGGGAGCGCGTGCGACAAACAACAAGACAGTTGTCTTCTCCATCAGTTCTCGTGTCGATGGACGCGCAAAAAATGACACGCAAACTGTCAACGGCCACCGAAAATGGGAATTGTTTATCTAGAGGAAGGGATGCGCTGGAGAGGGGATATATGTATTCTTTGGACCGAGATTTCGAGAGCTGCCGTTCGAAATAGACATGAACGGTGTTAGGTCAATGTCTAGGTGTCTGAGGGGGTTTGAGAACAGGAAAAGGGACTGAACTGAAACTGAAAGTGTCAATAAATTGGAAGATTAGCTCTGTTAGCTGGCATTAGCCACTAGAAACTATTCACATGGAAATGCGTTTTCTCAGTTCATTTTCACCTTGCCATGTTTATTTGCTCTTATTGTTAGGACAGAACCGGTTCCATTTCAAAAGACACGGAAAAACATGGTGGAACACGAAAATCGGTAATCCAAAAGATGAGTTTAGGATTACATTTAGGTGACGCATGGAATGTTATGAACCTAATGGAAGTACAGTAATCTCGGGAACTTGTCAATATAGATCTACCGAAAAAGAAAAGTGAGATCGGCGGATGCTACACCACAATATTCGAACTGAACGAATGTTGTGATGATGTTTTCATACATCACCTCCATGTTTCATATTCGGTTTCATGGCTTGCAACTCTAGTTCTTTGGATTCACTCAAAAGATGAAGAGAAACAAGTCCACGTTTCCTTGGTTAGTCTAGACTATTACCTACATAAGATGACAAATGAGAATCTGCTAGGAACTGGAAGCATGCGGATTGCATATTCGTTCTAATAACAAGATCAAAAAAGCACTTACCCATTTCAAAGTCGAAAAAAAAACAGGCGGCGCGGCGCGGACACTGCAATTTACGAGCGGAAAGCTGATTAGTCGGACGGCCTGTGGCCAGTGGAGAAAGTCTACAATCACGCAATGTTTTCCTTGTATGGGAAACGGAAAAAAACAATTGAAATGCGGAGGAAACCTGGTTCAACGGACGGAAACGGTAACAGTTTGTCACTTGTAATCGTTTTATAATTGGACTCACGAGAGAGTTTAGAGGGGAAATTATAGAGAAAGAGGGGACGAGCGGATTTGACCCTGTTGGTGGACGGAGAGAGTGATTCATGGGGTGTTGGTACTTCAACAGAGGTTTCAGATGGAAAAACAACTGGTGTTTCTGGAGAAAGACAGGTTCTGGGAACATGCAAAATGGAAAAGAAAATACACCTTGATCTTACCTTCATGTTTATCTTCCTGACTTTCTTGAAGCTCGGTATCAGCTGGACGGAATCTCAGCAAGAAGTTCTTGGTTCTCGTGTCCTTTTTGAATGGAGAA
This sequence comes from Caenorhabditis panamensis, assembly GCA_900883565.2. Lineage (NCBI taxonomy): Eukaryota > Metazoa > Nematoda > Chromadorea > Rhabditida > Rhabditidae > Caenorhabditis > Caenorhabditis panamensis. Next base: position 99,342 of record LR538070.1, on the reverse strand, counting down.
GACATAGTTTCGGATCGAGAAGGCTCTTGCTCCCAAGTTTTATAGTCTGACTCCGTTTACAAGTGACCAGGAATACAAACAAACGTGCAACTCGCTGAGCTTACCACTGTCCACTACTTCCTGTCTATTTGCTACATCTCCAGGAAGAGTTCAACTTGATATCACATTGAAACGATGATCTCTAGAATCGTATGCCAACTACAAACTGTGTATTACATAAATCATCACAGTTCCACTCCATCAAACTATTTGGTCATCCAAAATGTTGGAAAATGCTGCTGCACAAACCACAAAACTGTTAACGTTTATTCAAACAAAAACACAGTTCTTCCGTGTCCATGGTGCGGATGTATGAGGAATTCGCAGTTGAGTTTAGCCAAGGATTAACGAGCTCAAATGCAGCAGTTTAATGATATGGCAGTTCGAGATCGGATGTTTGTAGCTTTGCATTTTGACAATTTAAGAAGAAATCATTCATTTTCCAAAATCATTGGTAGGAAGAGATCAGAAAAGAGACGAAACAGGAACAGAAGAGATGAACTCGTTGAGAGAAACAGTGAAATGGTTGGCTACCCGCTCTCAAATATAAGCATCAGAGTGTGAAGTCAATTGGGTTCTATAAAAGGGAATTGCAAATGAATAGATGATCCTAGACAGGTGTTCCGAGTTCTTCTTTGGATCGGAATGATGGGAAATTCAGGAAACGCTGAGCTGCTGGCTCCGAGTGGACTAGTTTGGAAGAGCACAAGTCACCGTTGACAGCGTGGATGTTTCTGAAAGAACGGGATGATTGCGATCAAATGTGGCTGAATTGTACCTGTAAACAGTGGATGTCTCCAGTTTGTCAATGGTGGCAATTTTGGCAACTCCGAGAAGATCCAGCATTTGTTTTCTGAAAGTAATCATTGCTGATAGGAACTGTTTTTGATTATGTATGTACCTCAAAGTCTTGGAACAAATCAACAGAAGGAATGGGTTGAGTGCGGAGTTGGCAGCAAAGAGAACCATCACAGTGTACCCTGCCCACTTTCCTTCCCCTGTCCCAACTGTTATCAAGATCTGTCCAATTATGAAAGTGACGACATTGATGAGACAAGGCATCAGAAGTCGTGTCTCGATGCTGTTCTGCAGTGTCTGCTGGCTCACCAACCGCATCGTAGTCCTCCGATGGTAAAGCAGGGTGATGGACCATCTGAAAAGTGTAATTCGATATTCTGCGAGTGGGTGTCCTTCTGTTTCCCCCTGTTTTCCGCTCTAATCCCCTACTTCAAGAAGGCGTAGGCTACGTCGTTTCGAGAGAAATTATTGAACAATCGTACTAAAAAAATGAGCAAAATCTAAAACTGAGAACGAGTCATAAGATTTGGCGGGTGGGGGAGGTGTATGGGATTAAATTAGTAGTTTGTAATAGAAATGTGATGCTTGGTGCAGTTTTGAGATCACTGGAGATCTTGAAAAGGTTACAGTAGTCATTTGGTTCTTCGGACTCTTTTCTAGCATGTTCTTCTCAAATTTCCAATGGTGTCATTCTATTTCATTTCATTACAAATATGAGAGCCTCCAGCCTTTGGCCTTTCCGGAAAGAAGCGTGGAGCCGGAATGCATTACAGTATGCACGAAAAAGAAGAAGAACTCACCCGTAGAAGACAATAGGAGGAACAATGGCAGCGATGTGAATGCCGAGGAAGAGAGCTGATTGTCCCCCGGACAGGTAGAGAGCAAAGTCCTCGGCGAGCATTCCGTAGGAGGATGGCTCGTAGTAGAAGGTCACGTACCATCGTTGGAAGTGTGTGGAGAGGACCTGGAAGAAGGACGGTGATTGGAAAGGAATCTGTGATCTTTGAGAAAGAATCTTGTTTTCTGTTGTTCATTCTTTGACACCACTCCTTTCATTAAAACAAAACCCCTGTTTTTCTCCTTTATATCCCTGTTTTCATGCTGCTTTCCATTTTCAGAGTCATTTCTTCCTTCGAAGAATAACACTATTCTAAATGCTGATCATCCCCTCCACTACCGTAGCATCTCCCTCTCTCCCCTCTCTTTTTCAGTTTCTTCCATTCGTTTCCCGCATTTATCGTCCAAAAGCACTGGTCCGATGGAGCATGACGGACGTCTCCAATTACACATTGCGTCGCCGATCCATGAAATATTCTGTTTACACTCTCAATTCTCCCTTTCTCCTCCCATTTTTCAGTTTTTCATTTTTCATAGGCAATTAGAAAGGAAGAGGGAATGAATGGAGAGGGACAAGCTAGTCATGTGGTGCCAATAAACATTTCAAGAATCAATTCCCCGAGCTCTGGTGCTTTGTTCCTTTTTCAGAAAAGATCCGGGTGGGCAGGAGAAAGGTGCCAGAAATAGAAAGGCTCTTGTCAAAAAGGAGTGGGTGCAAGAGTGCTTCTTCTATCCCCGTCTCAGAATTCCCAATGAGTCTTTTCTTTGTTTACACTTACCAGAATCAGTGCCACCAGGTAGCACAAGGCACACAGAGAGTACGACGTCTTGCGTTTCTGGTTCCTAAAGTCCAACGGCTTCCGGATGGCCATCCATCTGGACCAGCTGACAACAGAGTAGTGCGATACCATGGAGAACCACGCCCAATCGAGGTAGATCTGGAAGAACGGAACAGTCAACATCAACATCCAGAGACTGAGAATAGAAAGAGCACCCACCTGCTGCCATGTCCTCCAGCTTTTTGGAATGATCTCTGACTTCAAAAGTATCGTAAGACCCGGCCAGATACCGTAGTTGATCAGAAGAAGAAGATCAGAGCATCCAGCGGAGATCAGGAATCGGTATCCAACGATTTCCTTGTCTTGTCTCTTCATAATCTTCATCATTATCGCGTAAACGGAAATGGAGAAAGTGGCAATGAGGATGAGACTGAGACCGGCGAACAGGTCCTCAGCAGACAGCGGACTCAGTCGCCACTCGTCCGCATTGTTCATAACTGAAAATAGATGATGATGGATGGGTTGGAAGCTCATGAGGTGTTTGCGTCAGAACTGACGGAGGAGTTCATTTCAATAATGGAAAAGAGAAAGGAGTTCATTCACGTGATAAGAAAGTCCCTCTGTTTTGGTTGCACCGCTCTTCCTGACCCCGATCCCTAATGTGTATTACATTTCATTCCGTCCACGCATTAGGCGAATTGCAGTCTTACGTCAGGTGCATCATCTTCTTTTTGCACGGGTCGGGCGCTACGAGGAGCCGGAGCCCCGACTCGTTTCCGATCTGGCTCCCGCTCTTTGTAAGGGACAACCAAAACAGGAAAAGGGAACACGTGTTTTTTGAAGAGTAGGGCTCAAAATCTATAAACTTTGGAAAGAAGCAGTCAACATCTACTGAGTGGGAGGGAAGGAGGAACATCTCATTGTCAGGTAGCTATAGAATTCTAGAACTTTCGAGATCAAATTATGAAATACGGATTGAAAATCCACAATCTTCTGTTTTGAACATGAGATATGATTTCCAGACTGGAGATCTTTGGAGAGTGGACTATCAAACGATGTGAAGGCAACCAGAATCTAACCCTATAAAAACACAGTCGAATACCAAAAGTAACAGACGCAAAATAACTTGTAACACACCTACCCATCCCATATTTATATCGTCTTTGTATATCTACGTAGTGTTAGGGTTACTTGCAATTCCGAAAACAATCCCCGGCTCATCCAGGATTCCTCCCCGATGACACGGGAATAAAGCGTCATCAGCCGCGACTTACCCTTGCGAGGAATCTGCCAGGCTCTCATTTCGAATGAGAAATAGAATCGGAACACCGAATCGGAATAGTATAGAAATAAGGACGAAAGACAGAGGAAAGTGAGCTGTCGCCGCGGAGAATATTTTCGCTTTTTGCTTCTTCCTCTCCTTCTTCCAGCCGCAGAAAAGGGGGAGAGGCGACATACACACGGACGCCGCGAGGCCCCGCCCCTTTTGGAGGATTGAATAAAAAGCAATTGGGTGTGAGATAATGAGGGAGAAAGGGGCAGAGGGTGAAACGGATGGTGGATTCAGATAACAGAGGGGGAGGAAATGGCACAGAGAATGGGATGTAGCTGCTCGAGTAGGTTAACATAAAGAGCGTGTCATTCAGTCTTGCTCTTTTGATTCTCCAGACTGTTTCACACTAATTTTCCGCAAAAAGGACTTTCTAAATATTTTCTTTAGAATTAGAACATTGACAGTTTGGAAGATCTTCAAATACCAAGAAATTTTCATGCTCTTCAGCGAAAGATTTACTGAAAGAAAATTGGGAATTTGACAATTATACCCTGTTCATACAACCTTAAACTTTGGAGAATCATTAGATGAAAAGAACAGGAATCAATTTTCTCTAACCCAAATCAGAAACTTTCGAGGCTATCCCGGACCATAGACCGGAAGTGAGTCCCCTCCCCATCCTCATCATCTTCACCTCCATTCCCTCTTCTTTTTCTCGACTAATTTTCAGTCCGTTCTACGTGCATTCTCATCCTTCCATGAATCATGTTTTCTCTTTAGTGGCTACACAAATCACGTCTTCGTACTGGTGCTGGCCTATACAACTGAATTAAATTATATAGGTGCTCTCATGGAGAGAGCGAGAAGGACCAATTTGGATAATAAGGGTGTCTCGTGGTCAGTAGGGGTTTGAACTTGGGAGGAACGTACACTGGGTTTGTGGTCTTTGTAGTCGTTGAATTCTGAGATTCCAGAATTGCGGGGGAGACTAGAAGGGAGCGGAGGTAATGAAGTTGGGGATAGTGTCACAAATTGTCAAGTGAAGAGGGTCAGAATATAACACAAATCATACTCTTGATCAGATGCCCTACACATCAAACTCTTTGAGTGCATTCCAGAAGCCAATCTTTCTGGTGGTTGACCTGAATGGTCTTGTCAGTTTGCACTCAGAGTCTAGAAACAAGGCATAGGAAGTCAAGAATGTGATTGTTGAGAAATCAAGGTCTGCGACAGTAAAACAGCCATGATACGAGTTGGAGTTAGGTGTCTCCAATAAGTAACAAGATTACCTAGGGCTGAAAACAAGCAAGACCTGCAGATAGCTGAACACTTGATCACAGACTACGGTATTCAGTTAGTCACTTAGCCTCTAATCTAGTTAGTCATTTACCAAAATAGAAGAAAACAAATATGTAATGAAGATCAAGAAGTGACATATTCATTAGCCACAAAAGCCGTGTGACAACACGACGTTCAGCAACAACCCCCTAATCCAGTTGTGACGCCGGAAGACCGATTCCTACACGTGGAGTCTTGTGAATACACACCGTGTAATGTATGTAAACTCTTCGACTATTCGAACCGACTACCACGTGGTCTCACTTTGATACTCATTCACATGCAAATCCCCCGAAATCAATCACTCGTTGTTGCAGAGAACCCCGCGAGTTCTGTGAGTGTTCTTGGGTGGTCCTTCCATCCCTCATGTTTCACTGGACCATCACTCCAACAACTATTCTCATTCATTGCAACAACATTTTCCGTTGACGCTCTAACCATAAAACATAACTACAACGAAGCTATTCTTGATCCCCGATCAAGGATCAACTAGGTTCTCTTCTCTCGGCTACACAGCTCCACTGTTTCAGATTAGAAGCAGAAGTGAAGCCAAATCTAATTTGGAACCCTTTGACGGCTAATCCGAGAGAAATTGGCCGCTGCAAGCAAAGCCCATAATGGATTAGGGAGCAAGTGGGGGAGGGATAGAAAAGAGGACGGGGGATAGGTGCACTTGGAGGAATTTATGGGGGATAACGAATGGAAGTGAATTTAGAAAAGAACGGAGATGAAATTGAGAAGAAAATTCGAAAATCAATGACGATTTAGAAATAGGTGACACTGTACAATAACAACTTTAGAATACTGGAGCAACCTTCTTGTTGCTGTTTTTGTAAAGGCGGGCATTAACTTTAATGTTCAAGTGTTCTATATCTGGCATCATTCTTACCATCTAATTCGTCATTTCCATTGTTTTGAAGGCAATACTCAAAACTCATGATCATTGCCCTAAAAGATACGGATGATGTAGAGAACCTATTGTTCTCATTTCCAGAGAAGTGTAAGATGAAAATACGAAAATATCGTAGAAAAAGGAGAAAAGAAACGGCCGGATTACCCTGCGAAATTCAATGCGGTATTATATCCGAATACTTCCGTTCGCACTCTTTGAATGCCAAAATGCAAATAAGAAGAAAAGGGACTTGGAAAGAAAAAAGAAAGGAAAGAGGAAAGAGAAAGAGTTGGTAGTTGATAAGGAGCCAACTGATAAGAGGAACATTATTGGCTGTTTGACCTCCCAAAATTCGAAAAGTTGTTTGATTCTTCCAGAAGAGTGACGGAAGAATGCAAATTTTCGAGGAGGTGGTGGAGGTGGTCCACTTTTTAGGGTGTGACGGAGTAGGAACTACTTGCAAGCAGACTACGAAGAGTAGGAGAAAAAGAGCAAAAAGTTGAGAAAGGGGAAATGAAAAGTTATGGAAGGCGGTCATAAAGGGTAACGAGGCAAGGAATGACAATGATCATGATGGGTTAGAAAAGATGAAGCTGGACGATAATGGTGGAGATCTCAGAAGACCCTGCGAAGAAATGAAACGATCAAAACTTCACAAAGTGGAAGATCAGTTTAGAAGAAGAAGTACAAGATAGTCACACGATCACATGTCTTTCCATTACGTTTTCTCCGAAATCTTGGCAAAATTTCAAATCCAGTGGGCAGACGGTGACCAGATCTCTGTCAGTCGAAAAGGGCTTCAGCAAGCGGGAGCCGAATTCGAATTCTATTTCAGAAATCACGAGAGATGACTGACACCCCGGTTTATTTGAACAGACGAGTGATTTCCGGAGTGAATTTTGTGTGAACAATCGGGGAGAGACAATGTGAACATTCTTTGAATGGAAAATGGAGAAAAGAGTCGTGTGGAATGGGGAAGTTAATTGATGGAGTCCGATTGGAAAAACAAAGAGAAGGAGCAAGAAAACGAAGTGGTAATGGGTGGTCAGTTAGAGAACAAGAAAATGGAACATGAGAAGAAGCGGCGGAACAAGATCATCTGTTCCTTAGTTTTCATAGAGTACCGGTGCCAATAGGAATCATGGCTTCATACATTTCCCTATTACTACCAAATACGCCCATTTCCTCGAGAAACATGAGGAAAATGGTGAAATCGGGGGCTCCGAACATGTTTCGGAAAGTGAAATGACGCAACAAAGCAAGGAGCAATCCGTCAAAGAGTCATGTTGGGACTCGGCGACTGCGGCACTTCAAAAAGGTCGAAATGAGCTTGCACAGACCGTGTTTACACCCGACAGAAAGGGGCACTAGAGTGCTTTTTCGAAATCTTGCAAACTGTTTGGCGACTGTTTGGCGACTACACATGGGCCCGGACTGTCTGCGGGGGCGCCGTGTGGGAAAAAGGGATTAGAACTGTGGAAACCCCCTTGGAGGTAAATTAAAGACAGAGAACATACAAAATTGAATGGAAAAGAAGAAAAGTACAACAAGACACATGGCCAGGTTAGGTTCCAGAGTAAACAAGCTGGAATTGAATCAGATTGCAGACAACCGGAAGAAAGGTTCATTCTTGAGAAAAAGGAACAGGGGAACAGCAGAATTAATTGGGGACGTCTGGTTCTTTTGCGAGTTCCTCAAGGAGACGCCTGACTGATCTTTCATTTAACCTAACCCGCTAAGCCTGGAGGGATGGAAAGTTCAGAAGGGACGCTGCTTCTAATCGCCAATTTCTTTTCAGAAATAAAATACATAATCCCCGGTCAAGAGACCAAACAACCAAATGATACAAGTTGGGTTTACTGTGATGAGTCAGCCGACTACTGCTGGAAACTTTCTCAAGATTCAAACTAAACTTCAAAGCAATGAACAAGCTTCTAGGAATGTTTTGCAAAATGGCCTGGATGTGCTTTATTACCTGGTTGTTCTAACTTCAATATTGTCAGAGGAGCGAAGCCAATTGTACAGTTCCTGCAGCATTTACAAGACTCCTTTTACATGTTTAATCTTGATCATCTCCAGTCATTTGGAAGTTTTCATAAACTCCAAGAATCTCTATATTCATGATTCAACGATCATCTTCTTCCGATGGTTAGATTCAGTCAGCAATGAGCACATTTTGTCACCGGATATCTCCTCTAATCTTTCTTTTTCTCTCCAAAATTTGCAACAGAGTCACTCGAAGGATGGAAACTACAATTTAGGGGAAAACGGGAACCTTGATAGATTGTGAAATTGAGTCTTGAAACTTGCAAAACTCGAAAAGAAAAGTGAAAAACTGACCGATTGGCAACTCAAAACTTTGTGAAATTGTCTCAAGTTTCAAGTATCGGTTTGTCGCCAAGTGAGAGAAATGAATAATTGAACACTGAAACTCGGTAAACTGTGGGAAATGGAGGGAAAGAGAGACACATCGTTTCTAGGAATGAGTCAGGGAAAAGGGTTGAGTATTCTGGAGAGGAGGATTTGGCAGTGAAGGAGATTTCGGACATTTTGAAGAAAGAAGAAAAAATAGAAAATGTGTGAGATATTGGGCAGTCGGGTGAAAGGGAAGTGCCAGTGATCAAATCAAAAACTAATTAGGTTCAGATAATAATAGAACGTATCAACTTTTTATCACATCGCCCATCTTGGATGTGAATGCATTGATTCGCTAATATTTCCTCGTTTCAGTCCCAGTTCAAAATAGGCAGACATACACATAGAAACACGGAACTTGCTCGTTAGTAATGATGAAAAGAGTCATAAGTAATGACAATAAGATGTTGGAGCAAAGATCTTCGGAATCCAAGTTGCAAAACACCTTGAATGGGGAACAAGGAAGTCTGGGATACGCCTGGAAATGGGTGTTTTGGACAGATTTGTTCTGAATTGCACTAAACAAAGCAGTAAAGTTCTGAAAACTAGTAGGATAACAATCCGAAGAACAATCAGAGAAATCACATCACAAAAAACATGATTGGTAAAGGGGATTTGAAGTATGTTCTCAGGTCAGTCCTTGAATGCCCACCATGTGTTCCCTGAAAAAGAGAAAAGCAGTCATAATAACATAACATCAAAATAAAACTTTCATCTCCCCGGCGGCTCCAGATGAGCGACTCTTCCATGACCTCCCTCGTTCTCCGAGAAGAGTCAGCTCATTTCATCAACTTCTGGAATTCCAATTGTGATGTCACTTTGGCATCAAGAATCTAGAAGTTTTCATTGACACAAACGGTTTTTTCATTGAAACGGAAGGGATTCCTCTTCTTCTTTTCTTCTCGCCGACGTCTGAAATAGAATGGATGGATTGGAACAGACTGAATTGATTGATGACACTGATAATCGGGAGAGTTGCAAAATATGGCAGAGAACAGGAACAATGCAAGATGTTCGGTGACAATCATCTTGACATAGAATCAAACTTTGTTGTCTACATACACCAAGACATAATCAGTTCTAATCAGTTCAAAGATCGCTACGAACGGAACTCCGTACAGGAATCTGTCACTCAACACAGTCCATCATTCGAATCATTCTAGGCATTCATTCTTCTATTTCCAAGAACTTTATCAATTCAGAAGAGAACAGATGGCTTGTTGATGATGTGTGGCGTTCTCCCCGGTCACTTCTTAAAGATCAAAAGACTCAAACCAGTTATGATCAAGGTTGCGCCCACGTGGCACTTTCCTTATCTCCGTTTCGCGCCCCATCACACACATTCCTCCTCGCCACAGAGATCGTTCTCCGAAGTATCAACTGAATCGAGAAACCCGTTGATTCAAAGATGAAACAAAGGTGAAACTATCCAGCCACGTTGGAAACGGAAGGAGATACATCATCAATCTCTGCAGAGAATAATGCGTTGATAGTTCACGGTCATGAGAGGAAGGTTCAAAACACGTTGTCACGAGGACTTTCGAACCGATTGGTCCCTGCTGACAGTTTTGTAGAGAGTTTGTTCCAGCTGGGGGTTGCAGAGAATGACGAAAAAGGTTGATGAGGCCTGATAAAGCGGAAAGAAAGTGATAGACAAGGCGGGGATAATTGTACTAAACAGTGTTAGATGATGATAAATATAATCAAGGTATCGGCCTGATAAGAAGTTTCTTCTATTCCTGCAAGAGGACCCACAACACCTCCATGATAGTTCCCTTTGCTGTACGTTCCCACACATTTCAATAGACGTCCTGCTCCGCTGAGTCACCATTGCAACAAAAGCATGTTTCCCACCATTCCCTCCTTGGACCCTTCTCTCCTTCCTCAAACCATATTTCCCGGGAGCCTGTTCACCAATGAACTTTGTATATTCCAGTCTTCCCATTTGACCTTTCAAATCCCCTCCAAAAAATCCCCAAGACCTCCCCGCGCGCCCTTCATTCCTGCCGATTGCCTACGTGCAAACAGCCAAACCAACCGATTCGATGTTCTTACGCTCTCCGCTCCCTTCTCCTCGTTTTCTGTTTCTTTCATTCTTCAACTCTTCCTGCTCTTCTCTTTCCCTTGCGTTGTGACGTCATCAGGCTCATATTTCTTTCAAAAACTATTTGTGAGCCCGGGAGCAAGAAGGAGGAGGAGGAGGAGTGTGTGCAGCGGCAATCAGTCTACGCCTCTCACAAATCCGTGTTCTCTCGTCTCCCGGCCACTGATAGTTTCGTGTTTGTGTTTCGGGTCTCTCCTGGCCACGGGGAGCATGGTTTCGGTTTCGAATTCTGCGGCGAGAAAACGAAGAAGAACTTTTGTTTCTGTGCGTAATAACTGCCAACGAGGCAAAGAGAAACGGGGAAAAGCAGCAAAGAGCGTTCAACAAAGCTGTGGGCGGGGCATTCTGCAAAATGAAGTGAAAGTAGTTGATAATGGCAGCGGGGAAGGCCGAATTGACAGTTCGGCACGAGGCGAATCGCTGGAACGTGGCACCGTAGGTCGATGCTTCTGTTTAGTTTGATCAAGAGTAATCTCTGTTTCTTCTCACGCATTATGAGAAGCCATTGCGGATACCTAGGCAACCATCTTCAATGGAGAATGGGTAGCAGCAGGATGTATTCTGTGAGAATAGGTCTCAATTCTACGAGCAATTATTCATATTCCTTTCTTCAAGTGACGTTTCGAGTTTGAGAAAAAGCACAAAGGTCTTTCATATGGCTAGACAGCATTCACAACAATTTGTTGACAGAAATGTTTCTTCGAACGCTATTTATATTCAAAGATTAGAATCCAATGACCAATTCGAACAACAACAGATTCCTCTTTCTGAACGCGTTCACACAATATCCAAAGCGGATAATCCTGTGCTGTAGGTATGTAGTCATAAGCGAGTGGTAGTCGTTAACCAACAAGAGAGATTCCAGTTTCACTCCCTCATTTCCAAAGAACTACTCTCCTCTCCCGACACCTGCCACTGCCGAACCCTTTCCTCCATTCTTCACTCTTTCCCACTTCCTCCAATTCACTCGAAGCGTTCTATTCTTGCCAAGCGATGAGCCTCATCGATCTTCAATCGTCGACTGATAAATAACTGACTCGTTATTGATATACATGCCGAGTAATCCTCCCACTTTATCCCAAACAATTCGGCGCCCCGTGGCACATGGCACGAACACGCAAACACGTCCCGTAATCCCGAGGCCCAGCAAATCCGTCGACGGGTCCATCACTTATCAGCGCCTCGCCTCGCTCTAGCCAGTAAATATATATTTGGAGCCCTCGTCGAGCCACACAAACAACTGGGGGCCAGACTTGTTGTAAACCGACACACTCTCCTCTTCCTCATGCTTTTCTTCCTTCATTCCATGCTTGTTTTCTGTTTCCTGAAGCCAGAGGAATTTCTGAAAGAAAAGAGAAGCGACAAGTTGAAACCCCCATAAAATCCTCTTCGTCCATCCCCTTGCCGGCTGTTTATTTTATGCCCTACGTGCACTTCTGTCTCTTTTTCTGCCACCTTGCATCCTCTCCACTTTTTTATAGCTCCACTGCGTTCTTTCGCCTTCTTCTGTCGTCTTCGTGTCGTCCGGAGAAAAAGAAGAGGAAGAAAGAGGAAAACGGAGGAAGGAGAAGAATGAAATCACACGAAGAAAAAGAAAAGCCCCGGGCGCGGCGACGTGCAACTTGGACCTTTTTGGGAGAGTCTCCGAGTACCACAACATGCTGAAGTGACTTGTTCCCACACCCTCCTTGCGTGTTTATCTTTTCCTTCAACATGTTGCAATTTTTCATATACGTTTAGCATTGAAAATTGGTGATGATTTTGATAAGAGGGAAATTAATTGTCGACGACTTTGTCGGTGCGCTCCGGCTGAAAGTGAAATGGAATGAGAAGCGTCCAAAACTCAAACCATGACTCTTTCGTTCTGTGATCAAGGCTTGAACATCAATCTCAACAAACGCTTCCCAAAACTGAAGTTTGCTAGATTCTTCTTTTGTCCATTGTTTATGTCCACTCTCTCAATCATTTCTTGTCCATTTCCGCCACAGTTCCACATGGTTTCTGTCTACCTATTAGTTCCTAATTCGATCAAAGTCTTAATTCCTGGTCCCGCCCCTAATTGCATACTTACATGGTTGTTTACTTTCCCGCTCCCCTCATCAATTTTGTTCTTTTCTTTCCTCCCTCCGCCCCATCTAATCACCGATTTTACGGCGTCATCCAAAGAACACGAAAGACGTGTGACGACTCCGGAACGCACAGTTTCAAATGGTTCTGTTGCGTCTTGAAGTGTGTTTGTGATAATGTGTCGGCGATGGCGGCCAACAAACATTCGCTGATTTTTTGTCTCGATACCCGATTCGTTATCATGATTTTATATTGGGTGGGTGGTGTGTGAACTGTTGCCATTTGTAACCGGGGCAGCAGCCTGCGACCTAAAAAGCTTCACGCTACAGTATACTTTTCACGTGAACTTTCGGTCGGCGCACTGTCGCGCCACGTGTAGCTTTCTCCAGGTTGTGAAACAAATCAGTCTGACCTGTTTTTACATGTTCTCTTCACTTTTTTAATTAGTTTCTGCTGAAAACTTTTCTGAACTGTAAGAGTATCAATTTCCAAAGTCAGACATTTTTGCCGACTGCATTTTTGAATTCGGCCGCCTTGACGCCGTGGCCTAAAACACCAATTTGTGTTTTTCGTCCCTCCACTTTTTTCTCGAGCGCGGATTTCGAATTTTTACGCTTTCCCGTTATTTTCTTATGCTTCTCCTCTGTCCTCGTCGATATATCTTATCAATCGCTCAAGAAAAAACTCCTTGTCACTCACGAATGCCATCAAAAAACGGGGACCATCGACGCGGTGGCGGCAGAGTCCTCTCGGCGAAAAGTGAGTTGGCGTCGCGGCTTCCGTCCCCTCTGTACTTTCGGGCGCTGCGTCTCCGGTGACAGGAATGCTTCCTCGGTCTCTAAATCTCCCGTCTCTTCTTCCGACGCTCTGAGTGTTCTTTGCTCGACCTCCTCCCCTGCCGCCACTCGCTCTCACAACCGCCCCGTCGACGTTTCTTCCCTCCGATGTGTGGACCTCCTCCTCATCTTTGCCAAACCTCTTACTACCTACCTGTTCCGTGAAGTGAGCAGCAGCAGCAGAGACACTGAGAGTGCACCTGTTAGGCGCCCAGGGTCATTCTCAGCTACAGAGCCTTAGAAGGTCAACTCTGTCCATAATTGCACTTTCCCCACACTGATCGGCGTCTCTATTTGTCCAACAACGCGTCTCCCCTAGTACGGAACTACAAATTTTAGGCCAAGCGCGGCGTAAAAAAATGCATGAGCTGCAGCAATTCCGGCTGCTTCCAAACTGCCCGCCACCAAGCATTCATCCAACCTAAATCCTCGACTTTCCTTCTTCCGGGACTGCTTCCCCATCTCCTCTGCCCTCTTATTCTTCTTGATTCAACGACCTTCGTCGCTTTTGGTTTTTCGTTTTTCGGCCGCCGCGACACCATACGTCATTCCATTCATTTAATCGCGTTGTTGCAGACAGACTACAACGAACAAACACTGCCACCCATGGACCCTTCAGAACTGGATGTGACCAATTCTGGAATGGAGATGATGCTCTCTGCGATGAGTTCCCCGTTGGATGATGACCTTCTGTGGCAGTTCGACGAGCCAGCTCCGAAAGAGGAGGACACTATGGATTCCGCAGCTCAAAGCCCATCGTCCAGCCTGTTCGACGACTTCGACGACTCCTCCACCTCGTCGTTCTCTTCCTCGCTCTCCTCTCCGTCGTTCTCTTCATCACTGTCTTCGCCATCGTTCGCGTCTTCTGATTCAGGAAGTGAGTTGCCTTGAAGCCCTTCATGTTGTGTGTACAGTTCCTCCTCTATTGCAGCGAGTTCGCTGTCCTCCTTCGACATGATGATGAACATGTTCCCGGACCCGACCGATCCTACATTCAGTGAAGAACGACTCGCCCCGCCGACGCCTGTTCGGAAAAACGTTGTCGGTAAGACTCTCGGAAGCATGGTTTTGACGATTTTCAGAAATTTTTAGTTCGGAGACGTCCCCGCGAGTGTTCCATGGTGTGCTGGCTCTTCAGAACACTGCTCACGTCGGAGTACCGAGCATTGCCGGTGAATGCGATCTTTGAAATCTTCGAAGAAACGGTAAAAGCTATGGTTTTGAGCTTAAATTCTAATAAACTGATAGTTCCAGATGCAGCAGACTACGGCTGGAACAGGTCGCCACTACCGTCAGTCGATTCGTCACTGCCTGATGACTTCTGCCGTCTTCGTACGTGTCCTGACCCCGAATGTAAGTGTTTTACATTCTCTTTCCCTTCTTTTCCCATTGTGCTTCTTCTGCAGAGCTCTGTCGATTATCATATTTCGCGGAGTGTAAAAGTGTAAACTCTTTACACTTGCGTGCAGAAATTTTCGAAAAAAGTAGGTGATAAAGAGTGTGCGTGCGCAGAAGCAGAATGAAAAGTAGCTTCTCGCATTGAAAACGTGAACTTTGAAATAAATAAAAAGCTGAGTGTTTATCAAGTTCCGAGTAGTCTTTGCACCACTGACACAATGTTGTTTCTGAGCCAAGAAGCTCTCTTTCCCTCGCTCGCTGGCTCGTCAGTTCGCTGATTTTTTGAGACGAGAACAAACAGAAGGCGAAGAGGAAGATGCACTCGCTGAGAGAGGGAGCTGTTCCCGAGTGCACGTACTGTGCTCGCGAGTTTCCGAAAATCATTATGCGAGCGGGAATGGTTGAATGTCAACAGATCCGAAGGTTCGGTTCATCAGTGGAAGAACTACAACATATAATGTAGTCGCTGAGAGATGTTTCCGTGATGAGAGGACTGATCGGAGAGGCGCGGTAATCGAATATTAGTGCGTATGCCAGTGTGTATATATCGCCGATTGTCAAGAGAGATCGGGTCCATAGAACAGATTGGAGAACGAATCGAGAGCGCTTTCTAGTAGAACCAGCAAGTTCCAGACGCCGGTCATTGATCGCAATCTATTTGTTATGAAGGGGATTCTTGCGAACCAGTAAAATCCAGTAAAACCCTATTTTTCACTCAAAGCGGCACCTCTTTTTCTGAATAATAAAAAAACATTTGCACCAAAGTTCGCACATGTGGCATATCCCGTGTTTTTCATCTGCTGCGTCGACAGGCTCCGAAATCCTTTGTTATTGACGAAGAGCCTCTGCAAATCGCATCGGAATCAATCAAAAATCATCAAACGATTCGGTTTTCAGCCTCGCAAAGATTTCCTTGTGATGAACGAGCAAGGATCGTGGTGGACTGTGCATCCGGACTGCGAGACCGCCTGCGCCGAGCACGTCTTCCGAAGCGGCACTGCTCATCGTTGCCCACCATTGGCTTCCATCCCAGCCTACTACTCTCGGTGAGTTTTCCGATAATCTGATCTATCATTTACCGAGAAGGGAACCAAAAAAACAGAGCTCTTCGATCTCTTATCAGTGTAATCCGTCTCAACAATCCATCCGACGCGCCTATTCCCCCTTCCCCCAGATTCCCGAGAACACTGAAACATACCAGAGATCTGTCGCGTGAGAAAAGTTGCCACTACGCTGAGATAAGTCTTTTTTTTCATAACGCGCTCTTCTTCCCAACTGCTCGTTCCTACGATAGATTGCAACCAAATATTTGTGCTACTCGCGTTTTCTTCTTCTGGCTCCGCGCTTTTGCCCCGTCAAACCGCGATCATCAATACTCTTCGACCCGGGGAATGAGGGAGGTGGAGGGCCTTACAACACGCACCCGGGGAGTGTGCCACTGGCAATTGATATCATGAGATGAGCAACAGAAATGAGTGACGATGATCGGATGTCGGTGTAAAAAATGTTTTGTTAGCGTCGGAATTGATGATAGGAATCTTTGAAGAAGCGGAAGTGGCTACGAACACACTAGAAACGAACCAATTTTCAGAGTACGTATGGAAGAAGCGAAGCAAGCGAGCACCATCCCAACCGGAGCTGGACCGATCCGATCCACTCACAGCTACTCGTCTGCGACGTCGTCTGAATGCTCATCTGCTTCTTCGTCTTCCGCCTCGTCACCGGCTCCATCTGTCAGTGTACGGAGATTCGATCCGATTCGCAAAGTGACTTATGGAACGATGGGAGGACCGAGAGTCACGTACAAGAAGTTTGCCACTGGGTAAGTCGTAACTTTGATTTGCTAGAAGACTTTCATAATCCAAATGTTTTCAGGTACCCTCAACAGACCCTACACAAAGTCTCAACAAGCAGAATGGAGTCCACGAGTACACCGACACTCCTAAATCCTCGTTCGATTCTGCTCAACGACATCGCCGTCGACCACGAAGAAGTCGTCTAAACCTCTTCAGCCCTAATGGCCCTGGAATTATACAATGATGCGGGAAATTTGAATATGCCAAAACAAAGTAACTCTCTTTCACTCATAGTGCATTTTAGCTTTGAAAATCTCCTTGATTCTTTCTTTCTCTCCCTCTTTCTCAGAAATCAAAGAAAACTCAAAACAGTTCACAATTTCTCAAATCTCATAATACGGTGTCCATTCTGTCCCCCTAGGAGTCGTTTCCTTCTTCAATTTCTTCTGTAACAGAAGCTTTTTATCCCAATCCACCCCCAGATCAGTCTATTGTTAGTAATACTTTCCTGTCACCATGCTTCTCTTTATCAGTGTTTTATCCCCCTCCCCAATCCTTATCGGTTGTGTGTGCGAGTGTTTCTTCTTATTCTTCCTGTTTGTGTCTCCCTCTCAAAAGTAGGTCGATTAACGTTTTATAAGTCCAGATGTGTTCTACTAATAAATTGCTCTCGTGAATCATAGGGAAACTTTATTCATCAAATCAGAAAGAACATTGAATTAGAAACAGAATCGACGGACACGACGTTCGCTAACCTCGACGGATCTTCCTCCTTTCGGGAAACAGAAACGACGGAATCTCTTTGGACTGAAAAAGAAATACTCGAGGGAACCTGAAACTGCAGTAAACTCACGCATTTGCTTCGACCCCCGAATCATTCGGTTTCGTCATCAATCCAGCCATGGCAGTGGCGAAAAGAACGAATACAAGGAAAGCGGAGAAGAACTTCATATTTTGAACTGACTTGGGAATGCAGTGATGTTCTTGGGACCATTCCACTTGTTTTATACCAAGTTCATTGCAGTGTAATGTGTACTGGGAGTACAGTGCAGTAAACAAGAACCAACAAATTTAGTAACTTCGCAGTAAAACGTTTTTCAGACCCTTTACAAAAGTGTGAATCCAGTTTTTACTATCGTTTTGCTTCCAACGTTTTCTGCACCATTTGGTTAGGGCCAAATTGAAACTTCGCTGTCAGTTTTCTGAGCGGTTTGGAACGGAATCGCGCAGGATGGGATCGAACTGGAGGATCATGGATTCAAAAACAGATTCCGTTTCAAACCACCATCTTTCATCTTTCCCATAGGACGTTTTCATTTTTCCCATGGGACGTTTTCATTTTTCCCATGGGAAAAATGAAAACGTCCCATGGGAAAAATGAAGCAAGACCGAAACGTCCCATGGGAAAAACGAAAACGTCCGTGGGCCTCCTGGCCGCATTCCTGGTGCGCGCGCCCGCTCGAGTTGCATCCGGAAGGCAGTGTCGTCGAGGAGGAAGCGATGAAGGAAATGAAGAGAAACAGTCGAGATACTGCAACGATAAGACTGATATGCTGATAACGCGGAGGGCGATGAAAAATCCCGTTGATAATGGAAACTGTTCAAAGTGTTCAAGTCAAAGCCCTCAAGCAAGCGGAGAGTTCCTGCTGTAGGCAAAAAAAGAAAGTTATCTTTTTTTCGATTTTCTCTTGATTTCTTATTTTCAGAACCCGTCAAGTAGGAAATTCGGTTTATTCTCAATGACATATGTAATCAAAACCATTTATTTTCCTTGTGGGAAGCAGAATCGACGCACACGACGGCTCCCTTCGGCGGCTCTCGGGAAGCAGAAACGACGGAATCTCATGGGGCTGAAAGTTTTTCAAATGATGATTTTTAATCATATTCTGAGACACTAACGCATTTCCGTTTGGTTCGAGTCCAGATTCATTCGGTTTTGTTGGTGGTCCCGCCAGGACTGTGGCGAAGAAGAGCACGAGGAGCAGGAGAGCGGAGAAGAATTTCATGTTTACTACTGATTTGTGAATTCAGTTAACACTCTTTTTACTGTGTTGGTCTGCTTTTTATAGTGATTTTTTGAGAGTGTAAACTAAAAGTACCGGGACCAGAGAATTTGAGAACAACAACTATGTGAAAGGGAGTGTTGCATCGTGAATCTAGTTTTGCATTATGAAATTGAAAAACGAACAACAAAAATAGGGTGTGTTTAGGTCAGATGGTACGTTGTCACAAAGTAGTACACTCTCAATTTCGACTTCCACCGGTAAACAGAGAACTTGAAGTGGACAAAGGATGGTTGCACTTCCGGACAAGAAGGGATACTTTCAGATTTGCAGATTGCCTTATGAATTTTTTCATCAGAGTTCCCTGATCTCAGAGTTCTACTAAAATTTTCAATCAGAAAACCGCGCAGGTGATAATTGTAAATCTCCGTTGAGCTCTTTTTCAATCAACTTTCAATCATTCTGCTGCCGCATGAGACAACTACACATTTTGCTATTCTATCTAACAATTTTCAGTTTGTTTATTCCATCTGAAACTGTAACATGTTACGCTGACTCTGATATCAGTTCAAACAAGTAAGTTATTTTGGATTGCCTGTGTATTCAAGAGTCTTGCATTCAGAACATGTCAAGGCGACTTTTGTACGGCTTTGTTGACCACACAGTACAATTATCGAGCCTTTCGGGTGGATTCAAGAAGAAAAACTAGTTTTGCAGTAAAACTGTATTTCAGACATGCGTAACTGGGGCAAGTATCCCTTCGACTAGGTGTCAAATTGGCTATAGCGACGAAATGGTCTGCTATTGCGAGTGAGTTGGCTGTTCGACAGACTTCATCCATTTCCCACTTTCAGTACCGACTTCTGCAACAACGATAAGCTGTTCGACTCCAACTACACCACGCTACCAATCATTGAATGCAAAACTATCAAGCTGAAAACATACGTTGCCGCTGCTGCGAACAAATGCGTCCGTCTAATCGAATACGTATGTCATGAAGAGCCAACCGGGTTTCATTGTATGATCTATTCAGTTTGCCAGTGTTGATCGACAACCCAGTTTATACTTGCACGAGTATGTAGAAGTTGATCAAGGAAAGGCCTCAACTGATTTTATATTTGATAAAGACTACATAAACCATGAGCTAATCTACAGAAACTTTTTCTCGGATGCCTGTTACAACTTCTCAATGCATCCTGCTCATTATGTGATCTACTGCAGATGCACTCAGGTGTCTATGCACATGTTTCTCTTCTACATTCTTGTTCCAGGCCAACTGCAACACTCCAGAGTCCACTTCTCTACCGTATCCAATCTCGGAATCAACTGTGACTTGCTATACGGGCGGACTGGACGATGATTACGATTCGGGGAAGTATTCAGATGAAGATGGAAAAACAGCTTATGAGTACCAGAGAATGCGGGAAAATGATAGTTATATTGAAGAAGGAGGTACATGGTTTCAAATGTTGAACATCCAGAGCGAAAGATTCTAGGTCAATGCCATGGGCATTTCTGCTTCATTGCGAGAATTACAAGCTTTCGTGACACTTTTTGGCACTACAAAGGATGCATTTCTGCCAATGAACAAGGAGAACACAAGATTCGGGTGAGAAAATGGGGGAACAGCTCTAGTTGCTATGAGGAAATTTTAGCTAGGGTACACGTACCTCAACTACGTCGATTTCTACATCTGCGACACGGACTTCTGTAATTCGGATATTGAAACTGCACTGGAGGAAGCAAGGAACTCAACAAAGACTGTGAAGGACAATGAAGCCGCGAATCTTGGTTTCAGTGGCATCTGGACGTTTCTTGTGATATTAATTGTTTCCTTGTGCTGATAATGAAATTTTGTTTTGTTACACACTCAATGCTTCTGATCAAACTCGTGGACCAAGTTTCGTTGCCATCAGAATTTTTAATTAAACTACATTATGTTGCAGCTGACATGTGTAAATGGGGTAAATGCCACTTTGGTTACATGAAAACTTGCTTGTATCCTATATCAGTTCTCTCCGTGATTGATGAAAACTCCTGCCGGTTACCTTCTTTTTTTGACTTTTACGAGTTGTTTCCAACATTCACAGACTGTGCAGTGTCACTTCGCAGACTATTATACAAATAACCGGTGAGCTCTTCCAATTGTTCCGTTAGAGTGATCTCTCGCTTTTAGTACAACTTGTGAAGGAGACTTCTGTGTCAATATCAGAGAGAGTGGTGGAACTTATAAAGTATGGAGAATCGGAATATGGAGAAACTAATATTTTTCAGACATGCATAACGGGAGTCGAAAAGCCCTTAGCAACGTGTCAGTTGTCCTACTCTGACGAACTAACATGCTTTTGCGAGTCAGTTTTGTTTCCACATCCCATTTCTATGTTATCTTTTCAGAACCGACTTCTGCAACAACGATACCATATTTTCCTCCGACTTCATCACTCTTCCAATCGTTGAATGCAAGGTTGTTCGGTTGAGGACGTACGTGGCTGCAGCTGATAACAAATGCGTTCGTATGATTACGCATGTGAGCCGATTTTGTGAAAGATTGATACATCTCTGTTATTTTTAGACCAAGCAAATTGACTCTGATACAATAATACGAGAGGAGACTTCCGGTGACTATGATCATACGTCTACAGACTTCCTTTTCAACTTCCGACCGATTTTTGTGGATAAAATCTACAGAAACTTTTTCGCGGATGCTTGTTACAATACTACAATGCATCACATGGAGTATGTTATCTATTGCAGATGCACTCAGGTTCTTGTTCTCACGTTTACTTACTCGTGGTTCCATTCTTTTAGAATAACTGTAACACTCCTGAATCCGTTGCTCTCCCGTATCCCATCTCTAAACCAACTGTAACCTGTCACACTGGTGGATTGGATCATTATTTCAAGCGTGAGTATATAGAGGAAAACGAATACCTGGAGTACGAGAGAAACATGACCTTTGACACATATTATGATGAAGGAGGTAAGTTGGATGGCAAGTTACAAAACTTTTGGTTGTAAATTTAGAAGAATGCTCTGGGCATTATTGTTTCATTGCCAAAGAAGAAGATGAAAACAAGATTAGGTACTACAAAGGATGCATTTCCGCGAATGAACGAGGAGCATACAACATTCGGGTTTGGAAAACAACGCTATCTAATTATCATCAAGCCTATTCTAGCTTGGTTATTCGTACCTCAGCTCTGTTGGTTTCTACATCTGCGACACTGACTTCTGCAATGCAGATATTGAAATTGCACTGGAGGAAACAAGGAACTCAACAAAGACTGTGAGAGACAATGAAGCCGGGAGTCTAGGATTCAATAGGATCCTGACAATCCTTGTTTTGATTTCATTCTTGATTGGTTTCTTGAACTGATAATGAATACTTTTAAAACGTTGATATGTACTTTTTGATGTTCTCTCTCTCAATTCCAAAATCACCCATTCTCCTAAACATCTTTCCCCTCTCCGTAGTGCATTTTGTCGTAGTCTGCAAACACCCTCCCCTCTCGGCAGCCGCTTTTCGACTAGGCCAAGTACATTTCTGAACTTTGCTGTTCAAAATGGCGAAGAGTTCCCCTCATAAACTGTTATTCATATTGCCAGTTCATGGTGAAGGCCATGGACGAGGATACGTGACGCCGCCTACGGAATGCGAGAATGTTAACTGGTGAGAAAGGATAATTCAGGAACAAAGTAAGATGTGGTTGATATTGAAGGCGTTGCGGATTGATGGGGGATGAGGAAAACACGCTTGGGATTCAGTTGATGTGCAATCAAGAAGACAGGTCCACGTTCTGGTCTCTCACCGCTGATTATGAGTTCTCTGCGAACAATGGCGGAAAGGTGGCGATGAAACAGACGGGAAATCATGTCTTCAAAGCTAGAAAGTTCCTCAACATTCGTATTGACCTGCAGGAAGCACTGAAATTTGTGAAAAAGAGTGAAGGGTTGTGGGTTCAGTTCCAGCTAAAGTCGGTCAAGACAGAGGGTATCCGACCGAAGAGAATTCACGACTTGACAATCCGTCATCCTCACTTGCACAATATGACGCTTATCATGGGGAACAAAAAGTTATATTGCAATAAAGAAGTGAGTTTTTGATTCTAAACATGCAGGTTTCTTCACTGAAAATGTTCAGATACTAGCATTCAACTCTGAAGTGTTCATGGAGCTGCTGTTCCCAGATGGAAACAAGGATCTCACTGAAGTCACGCTACCTGAAAGTTTTGAATATGAAAAGATATATCGACTCATCAAAGTGTTCTACAATGACAGTGATGCTTTGAATGGTGGGTGTTTGCAGCAACCAATATCTTCTCAAACATTTGGATTCAGGAAAAAACATCGACGAGACGCTGGAGTTGGCTACGAGTATGAAGTCGGAAAACGCCCGCCAACGTTGTGAACGATGGATCAGCAAGACTCCGACAATGGCAGCGGAGAGGAAGAAGGATCTGGCAGTGAGACATGGGCTTGTGGAGCTGCAGAATGAGTGTGTCTCTCTGTTGAGAACGTCGAAACAAGTTCAGAAACTGTTCGAGAACCCCCACGACTTCACCGACAGCCAGATTGCCGAGCTGATGAACCGAGTGACTCTTTCGATTGTTGGTCACTCGTACAACATGTCTCAATAACCCAAATTATGTTGCGAACAGCTTGGTTTCCATTAGTTATGCTTTATATACTCATGGAGTTCTTTTTATCCTTCCCAGTCTCAGATTTCTTCCATGTCTGTCCAAAGATGTCCCCATCCAAAGATTACCACAATCTTCTATTCCTAAACATTTCCCAATCATGATCTTCATCCGTTGCTCTTTTCCTTTTCTCGAATAAACATGTCCCAAACTAGAAACACTCCATCTATTTACATCACACAACATCACTTCGTTTCTCTCTCTACCCCCTCCGATTCTCCTCGTATACGCAGATGCGCGTGGGGTGTGCTAACAATTCCGCACGCAATGCGCCGAACCTCACGACACTTCTGAAGGGAGCAACTCACTTTTCGAGCTTACTCGGCTTCTGAAGTCGAAACTGACGATGTTGCAATCTCTGAAAGAGCTATCCTCTAACATCGTCACTTTAGCATTTAGTATTTATAACTTTGATGAGCTAGAAGGAGCTTATACGACTGATTTGAAGGAGCAACATGGCGTTTATTGGTAGGTACATTTAACAATCAGGTTTCCATAGTTCCATTCAGGTGCGTTCGAGTACAATCCAACAGAACTGCCAACAGTTCCAAGAGACGACTCAGCATCTTCCTGCAGTGCAATCCGAAGAACCCAACCACCAATTGGTCCGTCATGACCTCTTTCGGATTCCGGATAATCAACTCGTGGGGTCACTGCAGGAACAAGACATCAAACATGTTCCATCATACCTTTACTGCCAAAGAAAACTCAAAAGGCGCCACATCGTTCATGTCTTGGAATCAGTTGGTCGAGCCGAACAGTGGTTTCTTGGTGGATGGCACCTTCAATATCGAATTCGATCTGAATGTCACGGCGTATTCGGGAATCAAGAAGGAGAAGATGGCGAAGGAAGTGTTCGAGAAGTTCATTGCGGATGGAAAGTTGATTGTTGATGAAAAGGAGATCAAAGTTTGTCTCCCGGTATGTTATTGACTAATGTTTCCAACATTGATTCCTGGAAACTTTCAGCTTCTCGCGGAGCACTCCACCCAGCTGTACAAGATGTTCTACCTAGAGAATCCAGAAGGAAACAAGACCTTTGACATCTTCGACTTCACACATGAAGCAGTCCAAGGGATGGTCTCCATCCTCCAACAAGACTCTTTCGACGTCACATGTAAGCTATTATTATCTCCTGCGTTCACCTCTTTTTATAAATTTCAGTCTCAAACTACCGAGAGTTACTAGAACTCGGAAAGGCTTACGAGATCAATCAGGTCATGGACAAATGCGAAGAGTTTGTCATCAAGTGCAGAAAGATCTCATTAGACACAAAGTTAAAGCTGTCGGAAACGTTCCGGTTACACATTCTTCAAGTAAGTTGATCACACCCCTATTACTTAAAAGTTGTTCTGTTTTCAGTTTCGCACAATGGAAGCCATCAAAAGTGCTGAACAATGCGAGCGGATCCTCGACGAGAACATGGACCTCGGCGACGACAGCTACGAAGTTCTCGTGGAAAAACTCAAGTTGTTCAAGCTTCAAGAACAGGAGACTAACGCCAAATGCAAGTGCCGAGTTCCCGCAGAAGGTTCGAGCATTCTAGAAGAATAAGTTCCAGTCAGTCCCTTCTTTTCCTCCATTCCCCCAGATACTCGTTTTCCTTCTTTCATAGTTTCCCTCCTGTTTCTTCCAGCTAGAACACTATCCAAAGCGCACCGTGATTTCTCTTGACCCCCGTTTCACAAACAAAACTCTATATCTTTTCGCAGCTTCGTATTCTTTGTGATCTTTTCTCATTGCTGGACTAGTCCTTTATTCGAGCTCTAATAAAGAAATGCCAAGTAGTATGCAGGTGATGTTCTTGCTCCCTACTCATTCTTTGCGCTGCATGCTTCTTCCAAAATTTTACTCTTTCCAACTCCTTATTACTTGGAGACGAAGCCCATGATTATGATGAGTTTTCACGGCCAAAACTAGTCAAGTGAACACAGATTTCCGTTCTCTGTTTACTTGTTTGCCGGGTTTCCATCCTTACCTCTTTCTCTTCCTCTTGCTCAACATTTTCTGAAAATGCCTTCGAAATGCTCAACTTATCTTTGATATTCGATTGGAGTGACAATGCAAACAATGCTTGCGATGTTCCAACACCTTCCAATATCGAGAAGTCTCTAAGAGCCTGCACATTCATCAGTCTTCCTGCTTATCTTCTTGTTTTCATGGCTTTTTGGAAGAAGAACAATGAGAAGTTCAAGCCGTACAAAAGAAAACTGATGGTTTCTGTTATTTCAAACATGTGTCTCGAGTTCTCAATAACTCTGCTGGTCAAGCCAGTCGTCTACTTCCCGGATATTGCAGTAAGGGTTGGGGGAATACGATTGCTGCGACACTCAACTGGTTGCATCTCGATTGTCATCATTTGTGTTATTGAGATGGGTAAGAAATATTCACCTCAAAAAAAGTTCTTAGAGTTCAAGCTGAGAATGAAACGTAAGTCTGACAGGTGTTTTTCTGTCGACTTTCAGGCAGTTCCCAGAAAAAATCAGAAAAGTTATGACGCTTGGAAAAACCAGCATGTTGATCTTTTCTGTTGCTTGGTTCAACGGAACCATTTGTTCATTTATGCGGAACAATCCTTACCTAAAACACTCCAACTTCCAGCCAACGCCTACTGTCTCATGGACCTCTTCCGTTACCGTTTGCACATTGTCGTGGATCCATGGAAAAACACGTTTCCCTGCCCACCAATGAAGTTTATAAACTTTACAAGAAAGTGTCTCCTCTCCTCTTTGGCTCTATCAGTGTGCTCAGTGTACTTCCTACTCCAAGTTGCTCTCGATCAACCTGACGCAAAAAAGAGAGTGAATGTAGCCTGACTACAAAGTGTGATCTATTCAATCAGAAATTCCAGGTCCTTTCATCTCTACCTGAGTTTTCATGTCTATCATTTCTAGTGATCCCTACTCTTTTGGAATCTGAATTCTCTTGGCTCAATCTGCAACTCTTCAATTTTCTAATAGTCATCCCAAACTTTCTAATGTTCTCCTTATCACTTATTATGGTCTACGCTACCATCAAGTTCCTATTTGTTCTGAAGAGAGCAGCACAAGCTTCTGCATTCTTTATAAACTTCCATAAGATGTACCTCCGCAACATTATCGTACAAGCGGTAACTTGAAAGTTGTTCCCTGAACTCACTTTCAATTGCAGTCCGTCCATGTTATCTTTCTCGGGATTCCGTCCATCTGTTACAGTGGAGCAGCTATTTATAACGTTGGTCATTCAAGTGAGAAACATCTTGCCTTCCTCTCGAAAACCCTCCATTTCAGTATTCACCCTCTTCTCACTAGTGATCATTTCCCTTCACGGTTCGGTGCTTTCCCTCCTAATCATCTGGACGAACAAACCTCTGCGTCACAATCTAATCAATTTCTTTACCAAAGGTAATACTCACAATTGAATCGGGAAAACTTTGTTAACTTTGAAATGGTTGTAGTTCCTTATTCAGACGCAAGAACACACCCGGTGGTGGGCGGAGAAGTTGCCAATCACTCGAGAACAGTGACTTGATGAAGTTTTAAATTCGGCACAAATTTTATGACATTTTGTGAATGTGCTCCTCTGATGATAAGCCTGAAGTGCTCCACTTTACAGTACGTAAAACCTGATACAGTGTGATTCAAACATTAGATCAACAAATGATGTCATTTCCGGTACACCACGGTTCTTTGTTTTCAATCGAGACTTCCTTCAAATATCGTCTCGTCTTCAGGTTGAATAAATAAACATGTTGTTTCCCTCTCTCTTTCATCTTTCTCTGACTCAAAATGTGTTTTATACTCTTTGTTAGATCTCTCTTGAGCTCTAGGGTCCGAATTACCTAAGTGCACTTACATGATTCATTGCGCTGTTTCAAAGAACCAAACTCTAGAGTTTTATCAAAGGTGCACCCAAATTCGTCAAAGAGTGAAGGCAAACTCAAACGACCCAAACGGTTTTTGCCTTCTTCTCTTCGTTTCGAACCGCGCTGATTCATTGATTTTTCAGTGAATCTTCCAAATATTTGTTCAGCGATAAAGTGGAGAGTGTCGTCTGCGTGTCTGCGTCTCCGCATGTCGCCTACTCTCTCGCCCCTCCCCGCTCCGTCGTTTCGCCTTCTGCCCAGTCGTGTGATCGGCGCCTATTTCGCAACCGACGAACCCGCGTCACTTTTCTGAAAAAATGCCATTTTCGCTTGTAAAAACTGTCAATTTTTCAGGGCGAACAGAGCAGCCGTGCCGAGATGGCTACACAACACGCAGGTAACCAATGTGTTTCAAGTGCACGTTCAAGTCTGAAATTTCTTCAGTTTCCTTCTCGGAAGTTGAACCAGCCGAAGGTCGAAAACATTTGAGTAAGCATCGCAATGTAAAGCTGCCGCTCCAAAATTTTGTGAGTTCCATCTATTTTCTTCCTTCTATTCTCATTTTTGTTGTGTTTTCTCTCACCCTCATCTCTGATCTTC
This sequence comes from Caenorhabditis panamensis, assembly GCA_900883565.2. Classification (NCBI taxonomy): domain Eukaryota; kingdom Metazoa; phylum Nematoda; class Chromadorea; order Rhabditida; family Rhabditidae; genus Caenorhabditis; species Caenorhabditis panamensis. Next base: position 71,626 of record LR538070.1, on the reverse strand, counting down.
AGGACGACCTTGGCCGTCCAGCAGGATTTGTTCCGAACACTCCGATTGAACTCGCGTTACGGTAATTAACTCGTCGACCTTATCTCTCTGACGAATTCAATGTTTCTTTCAGTTCCCGCTCGAAACACAACCAGAGCACCGAGACTTTGGAGCCAACGAGAGTCGTCAAGTTCCGCATCTACCTGTCCAGAGTGGAGATTGTTGAAGGTAAACAAAGTGTTTTGAATTCACTGTTTCTAACTTCTATTCTCCTGTTTAGAAAACGGCATCGAGTTGAGCATCGAATCTGGAAAAACCGCGGATTCTCAAGTTCTATTGGATGTTCTGGCGAGAGAGTACGACATAGACACGGATGCGTTCACCGAGATGTTTGCCATTTGGATGATTTCGCCGCTCTTGGGTAAACAAACTGCTTTTTCACCGGAAATGCATACTTTCCGTTTTCAGAAGTCCAACTGAAGCCGTACCATCGTCCTTACGAGTGCCGTCAGGGATGGACGACTCTTCTGGAGCGGTTCGCCGAGGAGCCATCGATGATGGCGTTCGAACATGATGAGCCGATCCTTATGCTTCGAAGAAATGCGAGTTTGACCAGTGAAAGGGAGTTCGAGGTAAGTACCAAAACCCTAACGGTATTGTCAGCAAAATCGTAAAGTTGTTCTGTATGCATCAGTAACCTTTCAGCTCCTCGATCATAACCCGCAATGCGCTCGTTACCTGATAATAGACGCCCGCGAGATGCTGCTCCTCGGACGCCTCAACTTTCTCTCCCTCGATGATACCATCCTGGTGACTGCTCTCTTGTTCTGTCTGCAGTACGGTAACTTCAACGAGCAAACTCACGACGTCGCGTTCCTTCGGAGCCATCTGGAGGATTTCCTCTCGGAACGTGTCTGCGAGTCGATCGCCGCCAAGACGATCTTCGGAAAGTCGATCAACAAGAAAACGTAAGTGTTTACAGTATTCTTTCATGAGGTAAACTACTGATAAGAACTCACTGCACTGAATTCATGCCTAACTACAAAATGGTTATCTTTCAGAGCCCAAGAAGACCGTCTGTTGCGGGAATGGAAAGAGTGCTCGAAGATCGGAAGCGAGGCCGAGAAGGAGCACAAGCTTCTGATGACCCTGACACAAAATTCAAGTTGCTACGGAGCCGCCTGGTTCACTGCTCGCATCGAGAAGAAGACGTCGCGTGTCAGCATGCGTAACTTCGGACAGAGCTTTGCGGAAATCAAAGTGAACATCGGAATAAACGATCGTTGGATGACCATTGTCGATGCTGATTCGCTGGATATTTTACTCGTTCAATCAATGGAGGAGATTTCGTGGAAGCTCGAACCAGCCCAGGAGAACGAGCCTCCGTTCCTGATTCTGAATCTGAGTTGCGAAGATCAACCATTGAACGCCACAAATGGCAATGAGACAATCCTGTTTCTAATGGTCATTGGACATCAGACAACACTCATCGAGGCACTTTTGAAGACGTTGACAGGAAGAAGACTGGAGAGAACTATCTCTGTCGTGAGTTGCCTTATTCCACTACTCCAATAACCCTTTCTTTTCAGAGCAGCTCCTCCGACTCCAGTACGAGCTCCGGCAAACATGCATCCCTGATTCAAGCGAAACTGGAAACCAAAGATTGTACAGCGATGAACAATAGAAAACTGTGCCTGGCCAAATTCCAGAATGGAAAATGTACAGAAGTGGCGGGAAGCTTCAAAACGTATTATTGTCACGGCCAGGAACTGTAATCGAATTGAATATTCGAACCGTTCGCCCTTTTCAGGGCAACTCTGCTAGCTTTTCCCCCTGTTTTTTCTCTGCTTCCGGTGCTTGAAAATGTATATAGAATGGATAGAATAAGGGGAAATCAAGACAAGATCTCACACTGTTTTCGCTTGAATTTGCATATAATTTTATACACGATAACATACTCGTTCTGTGCTTAAGAAATGAATGCTTCGATGTGACAGATAAAGATGAATAAAAAAGTGAAAAAGAAATTTGAAAATGCGAACGAATGACAATATTTTCAAGAGGAACACTCTCTTCGAATGGCCAATTGATCCCTGACCAGAGCTGCAATCAGAGAAGAGATCGTCCCGACGGATGCCATGGCCCCGTGACCAGAATCTCCACAGATGAGCTCCTTTTGAATCGGACAGATCTCCTTGAACTTCAACTGCGACTTGAGGATGGATCGGTGCTGGAGGGTCAACGGGTTCTCCCACATGTGCGTGTTCATGGCCGGAGCAAAGTAGCACGGTTTCGACAAGTCCCAGGCACGGATGATGGAAGTGACCAGGTTGTCGGAGAGTCCCGTGGCGATCTTGGCGAGAGTGTTGGCGTCGAGTGGAGCAATTAGTGCAGAGTCCGCCCACTTTCGTAGTTCTGCAACCAAGTCAATGCATTTTTGTGGAAAGCAAGAGTGAACTCACCAATGTGCAGCACCTGATCGCCCCGTTCCCTCCAAATAGACCACTCGTCTCTGTCCTCGTAAATGATATCTTCGAACTCCAATTTCAATATATTGCACAGTTTTATCGCGTTTTCCGTGGCGACTACCTACAATCGAACTTCGATTACAAACTACAGCGTCATAAATACTCACTTTGATAATAATTCGATCACGACCACACTTTTCTTGAATTTCGTTGATCAACTCGACGATTTTCATGACGGCGATGCTTCCTGTCAACAGCAACAGCAAGTGGTGCTTGCCACTTTCGTCTCGTACGATTCGGTGGCTTTTTGTGAGTGGTGGACGGGCCTAGAATGTAGGGAATTGAGAAAAGTAAAAAAACAACTTGAAAATTACCTCTGCAACCACGCTTTGCATGTCCTCATCGTCGTCGCTCGTCGCTATCCGCAATCGTTTCCGATCACAACTTTCATCTGATGACATGTTTAGTTCTGCAAAACTGAATTGATCATACAATAAAAAGGAAAATATAATCAATTTATGGGAAGAATTCGGAAAATTTCACAAAGAAAATCTGAAACTGGCGCCTTCTCCTCGAGGAGTACACGGCGTTGTGGCTGAAGTTTCTGGTGGTTTTCTAGTCCACCTCACCGTGTAGTCCTCGTGAAGCTTCCTGTTAATTTTCTAATTTTTCACCCAAGTCATGAAAGCCGCTCAAAAAGTCGCCAGAGCCCTCAACCCAGAGAGATATCCGCTTCTGCTCTACAAAAACATTCTCCGGTAAGTGTTCCTATCACAGTTGTATCATCCAGCCTGACCAATACGCATTTTCAGCCTCCACTATGCGTTGCCCCCTCAAGCTCGTTTGATTGGAGACACATACGTCAAGGACGAGTTCAAACGTCATATGAATGCCAAGCCAGAGTTTGTGGGCTCGTTTATTCAAGAATGGACGGTGAGTTGTCTACTATTCGATGTTTCTAACCAAAATGTTTCAGCAGTACTGCCTGACGCTGTCGAAGCAACTATCGGGAACCGGAATTCGAGACGGACGCATCGGAAGAGTAAGATTTTAATTAGTCCTGTATCTCAATAACAATTGTTTCTAGGATTTGGAGCACACAAGAATGAACCAGTTGAGTGACGAACAAGTGCAACAGCTGGTGGAACTGCGAGTTGAAGCTGACCGAGTTGCCGGACGAGACGATTTCCTTCAAAACTTGCAAGATTTACAAGGAGTTCAAACGGATAAAAACAAACAATAGATCTGTACATTTTTACTTCATAAATACAATAGTTCCTGATAAAATAGTTTATAGCGTTCACTGCTCCGGTGCCTCGGTTCCTTTCTTGGTGCGTCTCTGCTTCTTCAGCATCCGCTTCTTCATCCGTTCCATCTTCAACGCGTTCTTCAGACTCTCCTTCATTGCTCGAGCCGCCGCCTTCAACTTCCTCTGCTCCGCAGTCTTCTTCAGTCTTCTCTCTCGACTTTTCTCCCGCATGCGCAACCGACGCTCCGCAGCGAATCTCTCGCCGAGTGCTTGACGGATCTTCTTCCTCGCAGCCACATCCAATTTCTTTTGCTCCTTCAGTTTCATACTGCAATTGGAATGGGTTGAGAATAACATGATCCCGGAAACAATTCAACTCACCGCTCCAGAATACTATATCTTTTCCAATAAAATATCCCTCCTTCTTCCTTCGTTTTCAGAATCGCCAGCATCTCGAAGTCGATCTCATCGATTCTCTTTTTGATGACGAACCTGTAGAAACGGATCTTTACTAGCATGAAAAGGATCAACTTACTCTTCAGAATCCTCCATTCTTTGTAGTGATCGTGGCGATTGTTGTCACAAGAGGGAAGCGCTGTCGTTCTGGCACCACCATTTTTGCGAGTTCACGTGAAAATTGAGTTTGGTGGAAGGAACGTGGTGTGCCGCGCTGGCATCAAATCATTGTGGTACAATAACTGCTCCGCTAACCTGCTGCTTCTTCTAAATGATCCTTCTGGATGAAAAATGTACATCTTAACCCACATCTCCCCAATCGAAAGAAATGGTTGATCACTTTCGAAAAAAAAAAACAGTGTTCCAATATCAAATGTGTTTATTATGAGTGGATAAGATCGCATATAGGAATATCAATATGTACCCGTTTCCCCGTGAGTTTTTCAGGTCAGAAGACTACTTCTGGAAGGCATAGAAAGTGCCGAACAAGTTCAGATACTCCCCATAAGTCTTCTTGATCTTGGGAGAGTTTGGCCAGTTGTCCACCTGGCAGTAGGTCTTTCTCATCAGTTTGTAGTAGTACACTAGTTTCTCCGCTCTCCAATTGTTGCACCTTCTGTACATTTCCGTCGTGGAGTCCGCTGCAATCTCCGTTCCGCAGAACTCCTTCTGTTGCTCGTTTCGCTGACGGACCAAACGATAGTAAGTTGTTGTCTCGGTACGGAGTCTCTCGACGACTTCTTCGCTCAACTTGTCCTTGTTTGCAAGACATTCCTCTTCCGGTTCATCGTTCTGGAGTTGCTCGTTTTAGATGTTTCTTTCAATTAAAGTTTCTCACCTCTTCTCCCTCGGTCGCTGGTGGTGGTGGCAGATCATCCTCGTCGATATCCCCTTCAAACTTCGGAATCGAAGATGACACAGATACCGAGATCCACGCTTTTGCCTCGGCATTGGCTTGTTTATCAGAAGGCATTGTCGAAAAGTACGACGGATCCTCTCCAATCACAATTGGTTCAGCAGGTGAGGTTGATACCTCATCAGCTCCCGCATAGGCTCTTTGTTCATTATCATCGTGATACCGGTTCGCAGGACTAGTCGGCTCTGGAGCTGTCGGCTGGACCACATATTCTACTTTCTTGTACATCTCATCCTCTGCAGGGACGGGATCGGTTGGAGGTAGGGGTGGAACATCCTGGTGAGTCTGATGAATGTACTCTGGCTGAAAACGACAACTGATGTTAACAGTGTCGTGTATGATCAGTACCTGTTCAGTTGTAGTTGTCTCCTCGGTATGTCCCTCCGCCTGCTGCTCCTCCTTCATAGTGCTCGCCGTGGCTTCCGGAACGGAGTGTGTCGTATTCTCATCGATCAATCGGATCTCGATTCTCTCGATGGGAGCATCCAATCTTTGAACTGCAAACAAAAAGCTCACTGAGCCCTCCCGACACATTGTCTAGATCATTTCATCGTTTTCGAAACGGCTGTTAAGTAGTCATGAATCCAGTTTCTACTTCAAAACAACGACTAGAAGCTCTTCTAACGACCCATTTCATTGGTACTTCCCCCATCTTCTTCTTCAGATTATGCTTGTGTTGTTCTCTCACCGATCACCCGGACATCACACGAGAAACGACAATGAGCAATCAAAAGGTGCACGTGATGGGGCGGAAGGAGGAAGAAGTGCACAGAGAGGGGAACACGGAACACGCGGAACGCAAGATGGACAGCACAGATCTTTGACGCTTTGTATTGTAAGTATCACATGAGAGATATGATTTGAAGAACTAGGTTCAAGCTGAATTTTGTTAGCAGTTTTGGTAACCCACTCCCTAACATCAAGAATAGAATTTGAGTTTCTGGAACATGTTTTCTGGGAGCAAAAAGGGTTCTTAACTTTTATGTGTCTATAAGTTTTATGATTCTCACACATCACTTCAAACACATGTTATGTTGTGTTTTGTGCTTCAGAAAACAAAACAAGACAAAAAACCAAAAAGTGATTTCAGTTTTTCCATCATGAAGCTGTCTCATGAAGAGCAGTTTCAATCCAACCAAAAACACACTCGTTACGTATGGATGAGACCCGAAATGGAAAGCAAAAGAATGTTCAGTTCGTGACGTTCACTCTACATCTTTCTATCTACTCTCTACATCTACAGTATGGACCTTGTTGGCTCGAACCTGTGAACGTCGGATGCGTTGAAGTGGCAGCTTCGTCCTGTTCGGGCCGTCGTGTCGTCTCGTCGTCATGACTCACAGGACTACAGTTGATGGCTATGAATACGGAGAAAAGGACGAGAGGGTAAAAGTTCATAAGTGATGTGATGGATGATTCGGAGGGCCTCCCGACACGTCGAAATGCGTCGAGACTCTCGGGTTCCTTCTGGGAGAGAGCGAGAGACCGACGGCGGCGCGGAGCAGCAGCTGACACCGATGGCGGCGAGGGATGAAAGCCGATATTATTGATTTGATTTGACCTAACCTTTCTTCTTCTTCTGCCAAGCTGTCTTTGTTTTGACACTTGGCGTCATGATTCTACAACTGACGTCAGGATTCTCGTGTTTTGTTGTTGTCAATTTCACTCGGTTCGGATCAGCAGAATTGTTTTGTTTATGAGTGAGGAGGTGGAAATGAAAGAAAGGTACAATGGCATCGAAGATAATGTACACATAGTGTCAAGGAATGTTATGAAATACAGTACAAAAGTTTGATTGTTCGACGAGAAGATAACTCATTTCTGGGCCACCGAGAGTCCGCGACGGAGCGGGATTGCTAAAAAGACAGGATGAGGTCTAACTCTATTATAATAAGGCTTACGGTTCTTGCGAATATAAGACGGGGCGTCGTCGGAGACAGTCACAAAGTTTGGCTGTAAAATAACTGTTGTTCTATCTTTACTCGTTCACCCCCTAACCTTCAGACTCGGTGGAGCACTGAGTTTCGGCATCGGAGCTTTTGTGGACGTAGACTGAAATTGTGTTTTGAACTTCTGGACTCATTACCCCTACGTGCTTCCCGCTGTTTTCTCTTTTTTCTCATCTCCTTCTAATTTCCTTACCCTTTTCCGGAGTGTAGGATTCGAAGTTTTACGCATTGGAGCTGGCGACTTCCGAGGTACAATTCTGACTCGAGGATGGGCAGATTGGGAGAGTTTTCTTGTCTCTTCTTTGGGTAAAAGAGAAGTTTGACGGCGGAGCTTGAATCTGTCATGGTTCGGCACAGCGACTTCCTCTTCGGCTTCCTCGTATTGGAGACCCGGGCTGAAAAGGGGTGAATGAGAACAAGAGTTTACTGGAAACGTACATAACAATGTCATCATCATAATGATCGACAATCTTGGCATCTGGGGAGAACAACTCTTTGAAGATTGCTTCAATCTTTACTTCAGAATCCTTGCGGTAGAACAGCTTTCTCTTGTCCAAACTTGAACCAGTAGAGGAGGTAGAGGATACTCTCGTTAGGCGCTGAAAACGTAACGTTGTTTTGAAGCTAGTCTCTCGCACACTTACCCCTTTATCATGCAACGCGAAGTCCGCAGACTCACTGTCTTGATGTCTCAACTGTCTCTCCATGGACAGTTCGTTCATCTCGTTCGACAACTCACTGATACTCATCGTCGGCTTCAGAAGGCTTGTTGCAAAAACTGCAAGCTGCAAACAAAACAAACCAAACTACGCGAATGGCAATGAAGAGGCGCGAGAGGGGGAGGAGTCGTTGACAGGAAGGAGGGCGAGAAGGAAACTTGTTGCAGAGGTCGAATGGCATTCTCTCATGAATACGAAACGAACATGAATTTGGTTATTTGGTGGTCCGCGCCGCCGCGGCTTCTTTGGATGACCTTTGGATGGAAAACATTGGATGATGAGGGCGGTGACACGAGGAGTCCCGAGAAAAGTTTCCCGGAAACTGAAATGACGAATGGGAGAGAGGAAGGAAAGGGGAAGTGGAAGTAGAAGAAAGGAGGGGAAGGGGATAAACAAATGACACCAGAGAAGGAGCAAAGATTTTATGGGCGTACGGAAATACACGCAACAATTTTAGAAAAATGAGAGATCAGATCCACAACGAAGAGAGATTCTTGAAGTGTGCTGCCTGTCCCTGTGGTCCGTAATCATCTCCGGATACCGTCATCCCGAAGACGTTCCTGATAGTCACAACAGAGTACGGACTAGTCTCTGTGGATGGGGATATCGGAACGGATCTCTTCACAACACCTCTTCTGATATTGTTGCAGGAGAAGAAGCTGAAGTGGAAGATGACGATGAGCGGGATGGTGTACTGCATTCCGAAACCGATCTGAACACAGGAACACGCAAGGGATGAATTATTCAGAACAATTACTCACCATTCGGAACACGAGGAATTTCTTCAAATAATAATCATCATCATAGCAATAATTCAAGTCGAGAACCTGACCGACATTCAGAAATATGTCGGTGCAGAGGAACATTATCTGGATTACAGTATCCAAGCAGACCACTGGGATCAGAATCCGAAGAGCCTTGATGTTCTCGGTGACCTGATATCTTTCCGATAACGCTGAACGGGCTCTTCCGGTTTTTGATTTGGTACGGTTTGCAATGAGAAGGATGAAGAGGGAGACAGTGCAGAGAATGGCAAAGAGCACCTGGATGTTCCGAGTGGGGATTGTGGCTTGGAGGACGTGACGGTTGGCAAACTCGACGTAAACCATTCCACTCTGCAATGCTGCGTATGCTCCGATCTGATCTTATGTTTCTGTCTCTCACCACAATCATCAGTGCTAACGACAACACAAACCAGTGCCTGGATCTTTCATAAAACCGTGAGAAGACTGTAGCAAAGACTCTCTCGAGAATCCCAATGGAAACTGGAATAAACAATTACTCTTTGACTACACGTCTTTTACTAACTCATTGGTGGAATGTAGTATATCAGAGCCATGTAAACCCTCTCGGAGTTTACAATAATCTGGTCAGTCACTGTGTGTTTCCCATCGAAGTTGGTATTGAAAATCGCAAAGAAGACGTTTCGTACGGTGAGGAGAGTGGATGAGAACAAGTAGAAGAGCAACAGGACCAGGAAGCAGAATCTGGAATCAGCAGAGTGTACTTCGTTTCAGCCGGGAGGTCAAAAGTGGGAAAATGGGAATGCAGAGGAATTATTTATAACTTTCATACCTTCGCACTACGCACTTTTGAACTTATGGACTAAAGTTTAAACGGAAGGTAAAGGTACACTTACGAGAACAACGGATGGAATATCTTTCTCTTCCGAAAGAACGCCGCAGTTGCCACCATGAAAATCAAGGACAGAGGGGCTAAAAAAGCAGCAGAGCACACGGCGAGAAACTCCAACTTCTCGGGACCACAGTTGTCGAGGAAGATTTCTTCCCATGACTGCCACGGCTCCTCCATTTCTGGAATGTTTCAATGGTGTTGGAAGAAGAATTGCGGAGGAAGGCAGGAAAGGAACAGGTGAAAGCAGTGAAGTTAGAATTCTTCTGACATTAACGATGTGATTTGTGATATGAAACTTCGAGGTGAAGGTCCTGGGAACTTGAACTGAAGGATCTGAGTCAAAGTGGAAAAGTGCTGGGAGAAATATACTGAACATTCAGAACTTGGGAAGACCAAGAAATCAGAAGATTTTTATTCAAAACTGGCAAGAAGTGTGACCAAGTGACCAAACTCCTAAACGGAAGAAATGTCATCCGACCGGTATAATTATAACATGTTGACATCAAAATTATCTAACAACCTCCACAGAAAACTTTAATTCTGAAATATCAGAACACGAAGAGTTTGGAGCCAGAAGCAGGCCCAGCAAGTGGAAAGAGGCACGACGGCATCGAAGTCTTCTAATCGAATCCCGTTTTGCACCTGCTTTCCCGATGTTGAATCTCGACGGAAAGTGACGCAAAGAAGACGAATCAGTTCGTTAGCATTGTCAAGTGAGCCACTGGATTTTGAGCTGCTTGAAATAGTCGACGTTGCTGCCTGCGATGTCCATTCCGAGAACGTTGTTGATCTGCAAAAAAGTGCTCGTTACGAAGAATTGGTTCATTGAGAAAAATTGAGTTGGAAGTGCGTGGGAAGGTTTTCTGTAAAGGGTTTTCTCAATGTACTTCCCAACCCTCTTTCCAGAATCCCTTCCCACGAAGACTTCTATAAACTTTAAGAACTTTGTTATTCTCGGTGTCGATGCTGTTCCTGACTGTCGAGCTCCTCACTGCCAAATATGAGTTTACTCGACTCCAGATGGACGAATGTTGTTTGACAACTAATAGGGGCATGACGAGTTGTGTAAAGAGGAGAATCTGGAATGATTTCATCTAATTGATGTTTACGGATTGATCAAGTGATGTTACGAACTTTCTTCGTGATGTTACTTACCAATCGGAAAACTAGAAAAGCTGCAGTGTAGCCGGGAGTTTCTCTACAAACTTCAACGTCTAAATTGAAGTCGACACTGAAGAAGAGCATCGAGAACACGAACATTATGGAAAGACAGTTATCGATGACCACGAAGGGGACGAATGTTCTGAAAAGACAAGACTGGAACCATGTTGATTATGGAACTTTACCTCAGGGCCTTCACATTCTCAGCCAGTTGATACCTCACAGTCAGCTTTGACCTGTGTCGAGAATTCAATGTCAGTCGCCGGTTTACAAAAAACAAGACAACAAGACAGATGCAAATGCAAATGGAGAGTGCAAACTGCACGTTCTTCGCAGTATCCGTGTACTCTCCAATCTCTATCAGGTAGTTTTCGTAGTAAACCACTCCTAACTGAAAATATTTGTTTGTTTCCCTTTCTTTACTTCCTCTTTTTCTGACCCCAAGTGCTTGACCAATCAAATAAAGCACCCAGTGCCTGGAATTCTCATAGGAGCTAACAAATATTGTGGCACACAATCGCTCGATCAATCCGATTACAACTAAACAAGTCAGAAATAACATTGGACTTTAGTTTCCAAGAAAGACTCACCGCATGGTTGAATGTACATGTAGACCCAGAGATACAACTTGTCGATGTACTCAATGGAAGGATTGTTCTCATCGTAGATCTCGATTATTGCTTTGATCAGAACACATGCATTGCAAATTGCATATGAGATTATGAGTAAGGTGAAGGAGAGTCTGAAGAATATTGAGGTTGTTCTAGGTGTTGTCGTTTCCCTCAATATATAGATTTTCTAATATTTCTTCTCTCTCCCTCTCCCAATCAACCTACATACCACTCTTCCCGTCCATCCATGTCTATAGATTTTCTAATAGTTTCTTTGGAAAAACTCACGTGAAAAATGGGTGAAAGGCCTTCGAGTGTAGAATAAGAAGAACTGAAAGGACGACAAAGATGATGACCATCGGGAAGGTGAGAGTGATGGAGGCAACGTTGATGCTCAGCAGATAAATGTCTGGGCAGAGTGACTCATTCATGAATTGATCTGGAAATGGGAATATTGTGATGGGCTGAAAATAGGAATAAACAGAATGTGATTAACGAGATAAGCAAAGAAGGTGGCAACCAAAATAACAAAGCCATTTCCAGTGGAAACATGTGTCTGGTCAAACATGTGAAAACGCGATTTCGTGGGAAAGCCACTGAAAGGTGTCTGGAGGCTCTTCGGACTTCGCCGACATTACTGGCATTTTGAAGGTTTCAAAGCGCCATATCCCATGACAATTTGTCTCGGAAAAGTTTGTTTTGAAGGAGTAAAGACAAATTATAGAGAACGAAACCAGAGGAAAGCAAAAAAGGAAAGAGGAAGAAGGGATTCGTGTTTTGTCAGTTTACAGCGGGAACGGGAAAGGAACCGGCGACTCAGAACAGATCAGTTTTCGGTGTTTCCAATCAGGGAACCCGTGAGATTCTCGGAATACTTCCGTTGAGGTCATTCGGGTGTTTCTTCTTGGGCTCACCGGTTTCCGACCAAAACGAATCAGGACTGCAGAGATCAAGTATTCATTCAGAAGGCGGTGTGATAACAACTGGGAGAACGGAATGGAGAGTCTAGTTATTTACCCTGACATTTCACGCACTCCAAATATCAGAGCTCCTACAAAATCTCCTTCGAGAACTCACAAATCCGTGCAAAAATAGAAAAGGAACGGGTTTGGTATAGTTTTCATTGAAATACTAGGCAAGGGATAATCTGACAATTGTGGGAAGTTGAGTGACGTGAGAGAGAGAGTTGGAAAGGTTCAGAAAAGATGTTATAAATCACACAAAACGAGTTCTGAGAATTGAATGGATGAATGCGCTGATGCCTAAAGAAACAATAGTCTAGTTCAATTTGGAATAATCAGAACACGAGTACGTTTTCTGTCGTCTGAGATTCAGAACCCCTAGTCATCGAGGTGCAAACCAGATAGACTGCACGACTTGTGTTCGTACTACTTTCTTGTTTTTCAGCGTGGGAACCTAATGCAATCAGTTCATTGTGTGCTCTACACAACTGGGACAACTCATGCTTTTCTTTGTACAGAGAACGTTTTTTAGAAGTTCAGGCACACAAATTATAGGGCATGGTCATGACATCAGAGTCTAAATTTCGAAATGAAGTCTGTTCAAGTTGAAGATTGAACTAGTTGTAGACTGCTAGTGTACAAGTAGCAACATAGTCCACTAAGAATGCTCAAGTCCTCAGTTTCTCTTCCTTGCACATCTCTTCCATTCAAAAAACCAAAATCTTCTGCACGACTTCCCCCGAATCGTTCGTTGAACATGAGCGCGCATCTCACTTTCAGAGTTTCTCAATGCAAAATCAAAGAATCAACAAAACCTTTCAATGACACCTACGTAAAACTGGCTCAAAGCCAACCCCAGAGAAAACAAAAACAAGAGAAAATAATTATTTAGTAAGTGTATGTCGAGAAAAAAGGGAAATAGCGGATAAAAATCTAATCAGCGAAGGAGGGAAATGGCGTGAAAATGTGATAGTAACGTGGCACTGGTGGCTGGCCTCAGCGACTGGAGCCCGAGCCAAACTCGTAATTGAGTACGTAACAAAAAGGGGAGAATTATATGGTGACGAGAGTGAATGGGATCTAGAGAAACCCGTGGAAAGAGAAGGCGGAGGAAGGAGTTCAGTTGATGCGCACTTCGTAGTAGACACGGTTCTCCTCCTTCTTTCGGTAGCACTTGTACGTCTGCAAATGGAATGTTTGAACTCTGTTTCAGCTGCTTTCTTATTTCAGGAATGTGACGTGCTCACAGCATCAACAACCCTCTGTTTCCCACCTTCTTTCCAATTGTCACCTCCGTGTCCACGTTGATGATTGTCTTGTCGTCAACGATGCAGTTCAGAATCACCGTTGCTCCGTCATCCGTGCATTTCTTTGTGAAAATCCCATCAGAAACCCAGCTGAAAACCTTATTTCAAGACAATCAGCTACAAGACACTTTACTAACACATCTCCAGACTTCCTATTCTCTCCCTCAAAGTCGCAAGTCGTTTCGGAGTTCTCCATCATCTGCTCGGCGGCCGACACTTCTTGTCTGTTCTGAGTGAGCTTGGGGGCCAGAAGCTCATCGACATCCATTGCACCGAAGTTTTTGAACATTGGACCAAGAATCTCCACTGGGCTCAGCTGGAATAATTGGTTCTAAATGCTACACAAAACACAATCCTTCCCGTTGTCTGGATTGCTATTTGTAATTCTCACGGAAACCTCAACCTGACTCAGATTACTTACTCCTAGCCAATTTCAACCAGAATTCTGAAATCAGAAATCGCCTACACTCACCGTTGTTGGTCTCGTTGCCAGGATTTGCTGTGGAGCAGCGTCTCTGTGGAGGGAAACCTTCCCACTTGCATCCATGACGCAGCTGAAAGTATCAGGGTGTCATTTTATAGAATAAGAAGCTCACTCGTATTTGACACCACTGAGAACCAAAGATCCGTTGAGTGGAACTGGGATTCCAGCATCAGAAATGCAGTCAGTGATCTGAACTCCCTTGTCCGTGCATCTGGCCATGAAACTCTTCTCAAACACCCATGAGTCCCCGACGGAATGATCTCCGCAGCTCTTCTTTCTCTTGATATTCAGCGTTCTTCTGATCTCCACAGTGCCGTCTTTCTCTTTGAGGCATTCATACTTCTGCAAGTGTCTTTTAAAAGTCATATCACCAATTCCTTATCTGATTGTAACCGGTTCTCTTCTTCTTCTCACAAGTTATCAAATTGGGTATGAACCAAAACGAAATTAGAGGGTTGGTCAAGAGACACGTCAAAAATAGTCATGACTAGCTGGCCGAGGAATGTGAAGTGGCTGGGGGTCAAGCCACTGACCACTTCTGATCACTGACCGTATTGCCCTCGTGGACTGTCTGTCCTGGCAGTACTTGGACTCCTTCGTCTGTTCTGCATCCGACTACAGTCGTCTTCCATCCGTTCTTCGTGATGTCGCATCGAAGTACAAATGTCGAACGAGCAATCTGTAGTTCTGATTTGATTGTTTTGTTGTGGGAAAGTGGATGAAGACCGTGGGAAACACAACTTGTTTTGGTAGTAATGAAAATGATTTTTGATGGGTAAAGACTGTGAGGACTACTAGAGAAGTTTGAAGCAGTACTTCCGGGGATACAAAAGTATCTCTGGTTCTAGAAGAAGTAATGGTCAAATGACTCACCCAGGTCTCTCCATCTTTGTACTTCTCTCCCTTGTACACACATCCGTTCGTAACTGTCGATGTGACTGCCAGAATCAGTAAAACGACCAAAGGCAACATTTCGAGAGTTGTTGGTTCTGAGGGAAGTAAAAGTGAAGTTTACGTTTATGGAAGGAAAAGGAGGAATGGACGAACGATTACCGGGAGACAGAGAGAAAGAGAAGAGGTTCTTCGGTAATTAGTGCTTTTTTGGGAGGAGAATTAATGAGTGCTAAACTAGCTGAAACTGGTTGGAAAAGGAAAAAATGGGCAATAGGGAAATTGAGGAAAGAAAGGGAGAGGGGACAGTAGACCGGAGTGTCAGACGTGTCGAAGTGTAAGAATCGTGTCGTTGATCTGTTTTTGTTCATTATTTAATTCGGGAACCAAGAAGAACACTCTCCGTTGTCTTCTCGCCTTCTTCTCTCCTGATTCGCTTTGTATCGCCGTTTTAATATTCATCCCCTTTCCGATTGAAATGAGATCAGAGAATGATAAGCGGGGAGAAGTCGCAGAAAAAACTGAGAAGAGACTGCTGCCGCGAAACTGTGTGTGTTACTCGTCCTTGATCGTCCGAAGTGACGAAGAAGACGAAAAGGGGCGGAGTTGAAGGGGGCCGAGACAGGGAGATGCTGCTGCAAGAAGATCGGAGAGGTGACGTCACGATGGGGATTGCAGCAAAGTTATTTTGATGTTATCTGGGAAGAAGAAGGTGGGGATGAAGGATGGGGATGACCGGGGAGACCGGAAGTGGGGTGATCTAGCGGGGAAGACCGTCGGAAGGATGAGGTGGTGGAGATGTTGGAGACATCAGAGCTTAGAAGCTGCTCTTCCGGATCAAAACATTGGTAAGCCTGATAACAGACAACGATGTAACCAGTGAGCTAAAGTTTTGTGATTCTCATGTTTCGAATCCAAATGAATCGCGTCTTCCTTATCACCCCAACTAACAATTTCGGGTCTCAATAAAGCGTGTCGAGACCCTTTTGTGTAGGTCACTCTGCCTGCTGCAAAAACATTCGTTCGTGATCGACCTCCCCGGGTGGCCACTCCCTGAAAAATCTCAAACATCCGTTTCGACTCCCGCAACTTTTTTGATTGATCACCACAAACATCGTAGTTGACGGCGCGGCGCCAAAACGGTAAGTGGCATTCGAGATTCAATATAAATATTCATCATAATAAAACGTAATATCGAAAATGTAGCAGTATCACAAATTGTAAATAGGGATCGGGATTGATGTGGCTGTGTTTGTGAGGGGAAACTGAAACTGGGTCAACAGAAACAGAATGAAAACTCGTGAGTGTCTCGAGAGGTGTCAAATGGTGGCACAGTAAGTAGGACGGGGGGGGGAAATATATTATGATCTCAACAATAAATAAGTGATTCGACTATTCAACAGACACGTTTTCGGGTCAATGGTATACAACATTTACAAAAATAGTTAGTTTTGGGACTCGGTGAAGCAGTGATTGCAGGCACGGACTGGATGTTTGGCACTGGCGATTCGGACCGATTTCGAGCTGCACGGGTTGCAGTAGATCTTTCCGCAGACACGGCAATGATGCTTGCGGACTGTCAGAGAGAACAGCTTCCCGCAGTCGGTACAATTCACGGCTTCGGCGTCATCGAGCCACTTTCTGGAGCTGTACCGATCGGCGTCGATCTGCAGAGACTGGTTGGCTCTTCCCAACTCGTGCATCGCAGATAGAGCATCGTCGAAACGTCTCTTGTTCTCCTGAGCTCGTTCCTTCTCGTACTCGATGTCACTCTCCACTCCCAGACATCTCTCGATGAGTACGTCCTTCTCTGCTTGCCACATTGTCTCCGCCTTTTTCAATTCTGAGAAAAGCATGTTTTGATCTGTATCTTTAATGTTGCGATTACCTTCAAACTCTTTCTGCAACTTCTTTTGCTCTTCATCTCTTCCCTGTTCCGCATTTCTGACGGCTTGCAGATCTGTTTCCAGGGATTCAACGAGTCGTTCTCTCTGCGTCAATCTGTTCTCCAGATCCTCGACTCTCTGATGGTTGAAAGTCTCGAGACTGTCGATTCTCTCCATCAGTCGTTCCTGAAATAACACGGTAAACTCTGAATGTTCAATTTTGCTCACAATCTCCTGTGATTTCTCGGTAACTTCCTTCTGGAGGGTTCCTTGAACATCGGCGAACATTGCTTCAAATTGAGTTTTGCTGGACGACATCTGAACAGTTATGATTACTTCAAGGAGGGAAATAAGGTTATCCTCACTCTTTCAATAGTGGCATTCTTCTCTTCCAACTCCTTTCTCAACGTCTCCATCTCCTCCTGTTTCTGACTCTGCGCTCCACTGACAATCACCAACTTCTCCACTTCTTCAGCCTTCTCTGCCTCCAATCTCTCAATTGTCCGCTTTCCACTGGCCATTTCCTTCTCGAACTCTTCTATTCTCGAGTTGAACGATTCGATCAACGAGATCTTGGAGCCGAGGTCTTCTTCGACAACTTTTTGGGTGGTTTTCAAGGATTCGATTTCCTAGAAAAGATAGTTTCCTGTTTTGCGTAATGCTCAATCAACTCACATTGTCTTTCGTTTCCAGTGCTTCCTGGATTGCTTGGATCGTTGCCTCTCGTTCCTCTACCTGTTTCTCCAACTTGATCTTCTCCTTTTCCAACCGCTCGACGTCTTCCACTCCCTTCTCGCCTGACTCTTTCAGACTGTCTTCAAGTCGCTGAACATCTGCCGACAGCTTCTCACGATCCGTTCTGAGTGCTTCCGAAGACGCAGTCAGTTCGTCAGACTCCAATTTCTGTAGCTTCGAAGAATGAGAATGTTGTTCATAGAAATACACTTACCAAGGTGGTGATGGAATCCTTCAGTTTGCCAATCTCCTGAACCTTCTCTTCTTCTGATCGGAGAAGTCGTTCCACTTCAGATTTGTGTTCTTCTGATTGAGATTTGACTGAATCCAACTGAGTCTTCAGATCGGCAACGGTTTCTCGTTCTTTTGTCAGTTCCGCCTGGACAGTTTTCAACGTAGCGGCTGCTTCTTCGTTCTCTTCTTGGTTTCGGATGATCTGCGCCTCGAACTCGTCCCTCTTCGTCTTCCAGTGGGCTTCCTTCTCTCGCAGTTCCGTCACCAACACATCCACCTCCTGCTGCTTGTCCGACAACTCACTGCTCACCTGAATCACATACTAAAAGCCAGACTCTCTGTGGGATTGGAAGCGCGAACAGGGAAACGGGGTTAGCGAAAGCCAGTCAATTCGGAGGTTAGAAACGACGGCGGACAGGGACGGAACCTAGGCGACTAGGGCGATAGATTGAGGATTTATCGAGGGTTGGATCACACGATGCAAAAGGGGAAACGGGGGAGCTAGTGAACCTAGAAAGAGGCTTAGAGTGCTGTTAGGAGACTGAACCACGGGGTGAGAACGAGGAAACGGGTTGGTTTCAAATCGCAGGCTGACCTTCTCTACCTGCACTTTCAGCTGTTCGATGAATGCATCTGACTCGGTGAGTTTCGATTTCAGATCCTCCATTTCTTGGTTCTTGGAAGAAGCGGCAGTGTCTCGATTCGAAACCGCTGACTCCAACTCTCTGGCTCTCTTCTCGGCTTCTTCAAGATTCTTGACAGCATCCTCGATCCGTTTCTTATTCTCTTCCAAATGAGCATCCTTCTCGCGAACAACCTTCTCCCGATCAGCACTTTCCTTCCGGATCGCTTCCAGATTCTTCTCAGACTCCAGAATCGCCTCCTTCAGCTTCATTGTCCTGTCCGTGGCCTTCTGTCTCTCCTCGTCCATCTCCTTCTCCATTTCCACGAACCTCTCTCCTTTCCGTCTCACTTCATCCTCCGCTTCTGCCAGTTTCCTCACGAACTCTTCCTTCTCCTGCTTCCACTTCTGTTCCTTATCATTCTTTCCAGCTTCAACCTCCCGCAACTTCTTCTCCAGATCTGAGATTTGCGATTCGAATTCTTCAGATGCTTTCTTGTTCTTTTCATTGGAAGTCTGGAGCTCAGCTGTCAGTTTTGACTTCTCTTGCTCCAACTGCTCAATGGCCATCTTTGCACCACCTTCTCCCGTCGAGATCTTATCCATCAAATCCTTCGAGTTCTCCTGCACTTTTGACAGCTGCACCGTCAGATTCTCCACAACTTCGGCTCTTTCTTTGAGTTCATTGCTGAACTTCCCGGCCTTCTTCTCACTCTCTGCCAATTTCTCTTTCAGTTCGTTGATGGATGCATCTCTTTGTGAGATTTCCTCGTTCTTCTCAACCAACAGAGTCCGTTCTTGATCCAGGAGAGATCCCATGGAAGCCAGTTCGTTGGTCAGATCGAGATTCGCCATTTCGAGCTGAAATTGGATGTGTGTTTCGGGTTTACGTTGTCAATTCACTAACCGACTTGAGCCGTTCTCCCTGTGCTGCAAGCTTTTCCTCAAATGCCGCTTCCAATTTTTCTCGTAGTTTCGAACTCTGCAATCACCCAGTTTGTTTACAAGTTTCACGTACTCTTCATTCCCAGAAGTCTCGATCATCTCGAGTTTCAATTTTAAAATAAACAAAACTACATATACCTGCTCGAATTTAGCATCGAGACTCTGCATCTGCTCCTCATTGCTTCCATTGATACCAGCAAGTTCCTTCAGGGCATCGTCTGCTTCCTTGGCTTTCAACTCGAGTCTCTCCACGTTCCGCTTGTTCTCACTCAACTCAATAACATTATCCTCGATTCGAGCCTCCAACTGCACAACTCGTTCATTCCGCTGCTTCAACTGCTCCGCCTGTGCGTCGTTGGCCACTTGCAACTGCTTCACGGTCTCCTCGCTCTCTGCTACTTTCTTCTCAAGGTTCTCATACAAAGCATGCTGCTTCTCCCGTTCCATGCTCAAGTTTCGAATGGAATTCAGATGTTCTTTGATCTCCAGTTCCTTCTCTTGCGAGATAGAGTCCATAATCTTCTGAGTATTCACAAGTTCAGTGCGAAGAACTTGAACATCGTCTTCTGATGGTCTCATATCGAGCATCTTCTCGAGACGTGTAACTTCCACTTCATACCGAGAAACATCCGACTTCACAACCTTCAACTCTCGTTTCAGAACTTCCAACTCGACCTTCGTTCCCTCTGTCTCATCAGTGATTTCCCGCATTTTGGTGCTCATCTGCTTCAGTTTCGCCATGAGATCTCCACGTTCCTGCTTCACTTGCTGCAGTTCTCTCGACTGTTGTCCGCTTTCCTTCTCTAACTCCAGAAACTGTCGTGTCACCATTCCCTTGTCTGCAGTGAGCACTTGAATCTGTTGAGCCATATACGGAACTTCGTCTTCTGTCACATGTGAAGCCGTCGCCATCACTGATTTTATGTTGTCCAGCTCTTCTTTGATCCTTTCAGCGAATCGCTTCTCCTCTTCCACTCGGATTCGAAGCTCTTCGATTTCCTGATCTTTTGTGGCAAATGTCATCGGAGAAGCTTTCGGAGGCTTGTAATCTGGGTGATTACGGTTGGCGGATGTCTGAAACTACTCAAGGGGGTGCAAGGGATATCAGCAATGTTGCATACCTCTGCATGTTCAGTCTCGAAGTGAGCTGTCAGTCCCTCGGCACTTCCCTGCTCGACCATACAAATCGGACACAAGAATCCCTCGATTTCCTGTTCATTCTCGACTCTCTGTGACTGCTGTGGATCTTGGTTGTTGTTGCGGTTACTGTTGTTTAGTCGGTCGTCAAGCTGGAAAATATTGATTCAATCTGAAAGAAAAAGGGAGAAACTCACTTCACTGGCCACCTGGGACACTTGTTCCTTCAGCCGTTTCAACATGTGGTCTGGAAAACAACAGTTCATCGACACACTCATCAATCGTCGATTAATTGTATGTATATCGCGGAACGGAGAATGAACAGATCGATAAGGAAACGAAACGAAAAGAAGGCGAAAAGCATGGGTTGACAAGAGAAACCGGGGGGCGCTTTCTCAGTCTCTCGAAAGATGATTCAAAGCGCAAAACAAACTGGCAGAGTGGCTGGTCAATCGGAGAACCGGATTCCTCACGGCGGGTTTCGCTCCAAACTCTTCATTTCCTCGGCCATTGCCGCCAACCAATTGGCGCGCGGACTCAGTAGTTGGCAGGTCTGTGTATTGGTGCGTTGTTAATCCCTGAACATTCCCATCTCTCGTGGTTCGTCTGGACATGCACATCTCTACAAGAAGGCTAGAACACAAGAACCTATTTTGTTATGAACAGTTGTATTGTCTATCAAATAATACTCAATCTTGCTAAATATGTTGTCTTCCGAGCGTTTTCCGAGCATTTCTTGTGAAGTGCACCCCTTTTCGGAACTCAAATCTGACACTCCTCACTGATTTTCGTTTTTTATAAAAAAAATGGTTGTGATATTCGGAATCAGCACAAGATTTTGAACAAGATGGTTTAAATAGTTTCTTATAAACAGTCTGTATACGCCCATACAACCCGAAAAACTGTGTTTCCCATTGCAAATTTCGTTGGCGGTCTTGGTGGTGGGCGGGGCTTATTCGTGGCCGTGGCCG
Organism: Caenorhabditis panamensis; assembly: GCA_900883565.2. Taxonomy (NCBI): domain Eukaryota; kingdom Metazoa; phylum Nematoda; class Chromadorea; order Rhabditida; family Rhabditidae; genus Caenorhabditis; species Caenorhabditis panamensis. Next base: position 50,309 of record LR538070.1, on the reverse strand, counting down.
AAGTTTCTTCGATCCTCCGTCTAACGACACTCCGTTATAACGGCTGCATGTTGTTTAGCAAGTTGTTCAGATTCGAAATTGAGAAATCAGACGACGACATTCTCGACTTCTGGACCTTCTGAATCAAAAATGGTGAGTTATTCAATGTTTTTTCAACGATTTTAATTCTAGTTTTGTTACTTTCCAGCTCTTCTTCTCGTTCTTCAAAACCCTCGTCGGCAAGGACGTCGTCATCGAGCTCAAAAACGATTTAAGGTGAGTTTTCAATTTAAAGATAGAAAAATAGATCAAAGTTTGAAAATAATTGAAAACATGCTAAAAGTTTGCTAGAATAGAGTTTGTTACTGCTCGAAAGTTTATACTTTATAAAAACATAAATAATAAACTAAAAAGAGGTTTTTATCGGCAATTGATGCGCATTTGCTTTATTTCTTGAAATTTTTCTGTCAAAGTCAATAGTATTTGTTTCCAGCATCTGCGGAACACTGCACTCGGTCGATCAGTACCTCAACATGAAGCTCACCGACATCACCGTCTCCGACACCGAGCGGTTCCCACACATGCTCTCCGTCAAGAACTGCTTCATCCGCGGATCCGTCGTCAGGTAAATTTTATATTCGTGTTCTGTCGCTAGACTTTTTAATTTTAGGTACGTCCAGCTGCCGTCCGACCAAGTCGACACTCAACTGCTCTCCGACTCGTGCAGAAAGGAGCTGGCCGACTCGAAAGCGAAGCAGTAAACCAACGGATCTCCCCAATTTTCCTTCCTTCCCACTTTCTCATGTTCCAACCCGAAAAGCATCCATGTTCATCTCATCATCATAAAACTTATTTATTCAAACAGTACATTGTCTCACAGATTCGAATTTTTGTTTTATTGCTTTGTTCTCATCAAATTTGTTTTTTTCTTTCCCCGAGGGGATGCACCGGTAAGGCAAAAAGAGTAGTGAACGATCGAAAGGGAAATATGTATAGGAAGGGGATTAAGAGTTGATGGCAATGCCGTACTGTCCGTAGTGCGTCCAGTAGGAAATGTTGAAAGTGAGGAAGAGAACGGGGAACATGACTCGCGAGATCAGATCGGCCCGCTTCGATTTGTCATTCCATTCTGTCTTCGTCTTGATCCATTTCCAGACGCTGTTACTCTGTCGACGATTCAATCGGACTGTCATCACTTCTCTCTCCTGTTCTGCTTGTTCTCTCGGAACCCACACATCATTGTGCGTGTTCTGGAGGAATGGAAGCTCCGCCTTCTCTTTTTCCAGGCGGGACCCTAAAAACGATACGTTTGATGATTTCCTGAAACAGTTTACTCACTCTTACTAGCATCCTGCTTGTTGGCAATGTACGTCACCCATGCGAACTCGAGGAGAGCACAGAAAATGAACGTCATGCATGCTCCGATCCAGACGTCGATGGCTTTGATATAAGCGACTGGTGGCAACTTTGCATTGATACCAGAGGACTGTGTTGTCATTGTCAGAAGAGTGGTGACTCCGAGAGTGACTCTGGCAGGTACGGCAGTCCTGTCAATCCAGAAAGACACCCAGGAGACGATGACCAACATGCAAGATGGGATATACAGTTGAAGGAGATAGTAACTGAACTGTCTGCGCAGCTGCAGAATGGTTCGGAGACACGAGTATGCTCCCGTGTTGGTCTTGCTGGTACAGTAGGTTGTGGAGGTGTTTGTGAGCTGGAAGGAAGGCAGAGAACTCGAGAGTCCTGCCTTCAACTGCACTGGATTCTCTTCTTTCCACACATACTCGATGTCCTTTGTCGTGTAAGCGTAGGAAGCGAGGTCGATGAAGCACTGCTGCACATCCATCGGGTAGTACTGCAAGTGCATGGGACACGAGAGTACGAGAGAGATACGGACGGAGTAGAGGATTGTTCCGTCTTTGTGAACTCTGATCAGCACATTCGGTTTGTCAATCATGTGCTTGTAAGCTTGTTTCTCGTTCTGGAAGAAGGAATCCGGCATCCAGATCTCTTGTCCCGCAGTCAGAATCAAAAAGTCTGGACGGGCGTCTCCCTTGACTCCGTAACTGAGTCGTTTGTCCACCCAGCTCTCTCGGAATGTCAACTGAACACTGTACTCCATGTTGACATTGTCGATTTTCGAGATACTGCGGAGCAACATGTTCACTGACACGACAACTGGACCTCCGTGGATTGTTCCATCTTCTCCGGGCGGTCGGACTCGATGATCATATCCGCGTGTAAGAAGGTGCTCAAGGATCTCAGTGTCAGATGTTTGGGGTTGTTCAATTGGGATGTGAGGCTGGAAAGTCACATTTTGTTCTGAAAGCAACATACTGAACTGACCGGCGCTGAGAGCCTTGCAATGGATTCTAGTGTCGTGGATCCTTGATCATCATCGTCAAAGGAACTGGAGAATTGACGCTCGTTGTCTTTCGGCCTGAAAATTAAAATTTATTGTCTTGAAAAACCACGAATTAGTTGTTTTTGCATAGTTCCCCTTAGTTTCTGCTACGTGATACCTAGCGTGGTAGGCGTCTACTTGGAATCTGGCAAAGATGAGGATGGCAACGGCCGCCCGGCTGATCAACGAGTGCATCGGAAGAAGTGACGGACGGGACTATTCGTCGTCTGTTGCTCGTTTCCTTCGACAAACGACGGACGTCTTCTAATTCATTTAGTGAAGGCGACGGGCTTCTGCTCCGCACTCAGAAGAGAAGAAAGACTGGAAAACTCCAAGAAGGTGACGACGGAAGAGAAGAAGCATAAAGCAGGAGAAGAAGGGGAGGAGGAAGCAGAAGGCGCCGAAATTATTTGGCCTGCGGGCAGAAATGGCCCATCGAATTGGAGTGAGAAGTGATTGGGAAGGAGGGGATAAGCTGCACGGAAAAACGGATGCGGACTATAAACAAACGAGTGGAAGGAAGAAGTGGAAACGAAGGTTTATGGTGAGGGGGAACATTTACTAAACAAGTTGGGGAGAGGAGAGACGGGTTCACACGCTTTATTACAGATTCTCCTTTTAGTTTATAGATCTTTGTTTGATCTAAAGAGCATTTGGTTTTCCTTGAACGAGAGTTGCAGTTCGTTTTCAAGTTTTTAGAATTTGTTAGGTCCTGTTGATCTTTGGAATATGTCGACAAACTCGGTCATAATGGTAGTTACATTCCTCACAAAGAATAAGAGGTCTAAAGTTTGAAAGCTCAGTGAAATAGGCTTGCCGAAAGCTTCAAATTTTCCAGAATCCAGAAAAAAACGTCATTGGAATCTTTCTACAGAATGAGCTAACATTTTAGAATCCCGGAAGCTATGTAGGTAGAAAATGTATTTGAATTCGGTAAACTTGAGTGTATTCAGAAGTTCAGAAGCATTTAAGCATTTTAGACTTTTTGACTGAAAGTTCTCTTGAACTTTGTCAAAGTAAGCCAATCTTGAATCCTCACAACTTCTCAAACCTCAAAAAACGGAAGTAAAAACGTTTCCAGCACTGTTTTCCAGCTATGTTTTTCAGTGAAAAAACTAAAAAACGAAAAGACAAGAAACCAGAAGACCGTGTCTATTTGAAAGTGCTTTTCAAAACCAATGAAGCATAAGAAGAACCAAAGGAAAAACAACGAAATTCCGAATTCTCCTGTCATCAAAAACTCAATTGTTGGCAAGGTGTTCGTCGTGAGATGGCGTGAGCAAGTGAGCACAAACGACCATGGGGAATGACGGAATGGAGGAAGACAGACGAATAATAACAATATATGAAGAGGATGAGGTGCTCGTTGGGCACCACAGAAGAATGCACTCGAAGAAGTGGAATGGAATGGAAAAGGGAAGGAGGGAACTAGTCTGTTATCAAGTGGGTCGGTGATTTAGGAGTAGTCAGTTGGAATTGACCATTTCATGTTGGTTTTTTATTGTTGACGACGTTGAAATTGGGGAGACGAGAGAAGGAAGATCACTTTGAGATAGCGGTGTGACAGAGAACGGAAATTTGATAAAACTGGCAGTAATTTGGGTGGAAATGGAGAATAACACAGTTGTTAAAGAAGGTGTATACCACAGTGATAAATCTTGCAAATCCCAAAACGGTCTTTGTTCTGAAGCTTCAAGATTCATCACCCACCAGTTCAGATAATTTATGTACTGAAATTTTGATCACAAAAGTCTCTATGAATAGGTTTATGAGGCTCGAGGAGCATGAGGGGCCAAGCAGAAGGATTGGAACATTTCCCCTACTTCTCTGCATGTTTCTTGTCTATTCTTCAAAGACCACAATGCTCGAAAATTGGATGAATGAATGGAAGTGACGTGTTCTGGTGAAACACCTCCGACAAAGCGATAATTGGGGAATGGGGTGGAAGCTGAGAGCATCTGAAGACTCGTTGAGGTACTGAGATGAACATGAAAATGACTGGAAAGATCAGTTGACCTTGAGATTTCTTTTTGATTTCTTTCCGATTTGATGGCTAATTGGCTATATAACCTGGGAAAAGAAAAGAAAAGAAGAGAAGATGGCGAGAATCGGAGAGAAGAAGAAGAAAGGAGAAGATGGGGAGGAGGAGGAACCGAAGAGGAGGAGGCGAACGACGACTCATTCCATCTCAAACTGATTGTTATGACGTGGCAGGCTAATTGAGGTAGGTGGATGTGTGCATTTGACACGTCATTTTGGAAGGTTTATTGCAAATAAGGAGGGGAAACGGAAGTTGGATTTTTAATTAGGAAACAACAGTGAGTTATGTGAATTGGGGAATGCGAAGGCTCACTTGCACATTCAGAAACGTTTGGTCATGGGAAAGTCTCAAAGGAGAAATTGGACATCAAATATTCAATGTGTTCCATTGACAAAAGCGTCATTCAGAACGGAAGAGGTCCGATTCTCGTATTCTTATCCAAAATTTTTCTCGAATTGTTGTGAAATTCATTCACATTGAACTGAACTGGACCATAAAAATATCAATTCAGAAACGGCTAACTGGAAAAAATAACATGCTTTATGGCTTTCGAACAGCTGAAATTTGCTTCTAGACGCCTCGCAACATGAAATTTGCATTCGGAGAAGGAATAAAACGGAAGAAACTGTTACTAATGGATTCTACTAGCAGGTATGTGGAGGCGGGGGGAATCGTCATGACTTCCAAGAGCACATTTTGGTTTTTTCAAACTCATTCTTGGAACCATTTTTAAAACCCGAATTGTGAAATCGCGTAGAAACCAGAGCAACGAATAGAGAAAGCCAACGTGGTAATTTGAGAAACCGCAAGAAACAAAAAGGGCACAGAGTTATGAGGAGTATAAACAGAGACCGTTTAGAAGACAAAGTACAGTATATTATGTTTCAAAACCTCAATAAAAAACCAAAATGGTCAAACAGAGCGGCGCATCAGATCAAATAGAGAAGAATTCACAGGCGGCACCGTTTATTTTCAACGTTTCCAAGTAACTTTTCACAAGCTCCGAGCAGGAATGAAGTGAGAAAAGAGGCATTCTTCTCGTGCCAAACAAACACACTCAAGGTGTGGCAAGTCAATGAGTGGAAGCGGGAAGTAACTTTTGAACTTGCGAACCACCGATTACATTCTGGGACAAGGCCACCGAGTACTCTTGGCACACACATTGCACACACCCACGTCTAATTATGGGCGCTGCGGGCAGAAATCTGAGATGTCGGGGAGGAAGTGTGAATGTGTGTAAACCTAGACAGATTCCGAGGCAAGAAAAGTCCGAATTGGCTTCATCAAGAGGAGGTATCCAGCCTATTTACCGCCCCGTTTCCTCCTCAGTTTTCAGAAGAAAAATGAGACAATGATGAGGGAGAGGACAAAGAAAACTGAGAAGGCGTCACTTTCAAAGAAACAGAACAAGAATAAGAAGAAGGGAAAGAAGAAGAAGTTCCCACCGACGTGTCAAATTTCAAACTTCGAATTTCAAGTTTCAAGTTCTATCCAACTTTGCCCTCGCTCACCTCTCATCATCATCATCATTTCCTGTGTCTTCCTCATCATTTTGAGCTTCGGTCACCGCCTCCGTCACTTCTTCTGGCTCTGTAGTTGTCGTAGTCTGCATCACCGTCGTTGTCTCCATTACAGTAGTCGTCTCCTCTTCTTCTTCTTCCTCTTCTTCATCCGCTTCTCCTCCATTTACCTCTTCAGTTTCCTCTTCATCATCTTCTTCTTCTTCCTCTACAGTCTTCTCTTTCACCTGTTCTTTCTGCTTCTTCACCGGTTCGGGAGTCATTGGAGCAATGATTTCATTCCCTTCTACAGTTTCTATTCCATCCGGGTCATCATAAAACGTCAGATCTCCTTCGAGCAAGTGATCGATGTCGTCCTTGTACTCTTCGTAGCTCTCTCGTGTCTCCCTACTCGTACCGTTCTCGTCGCCAAAGCCATCCTGCAAAAGAAGCACTTTAAAAGTATGGGGAAGGGACAATGGACTTGGAACTTTTCTTCTTCTGGAGTCTGGGATGTGGAAAGAACAAAGAGTCCTTATAATTGACATAAGATGTTGGGAATTGAAAGAGAGAGAGAGGAGTTGAAGAGTTTCTCGGAATAACGGAAAGACATCTTGGGAAAGAGACAAAAGTTCAGATTTTTCAGAATTAGAAACATATACAAAACGTTTCAGCATCTTGACATAACCCAACTGGCTGCGAAAAACAAGGAGCGAACCCAGGACTAACAAGTTTTTGCTGGGCACCACTAATTCGAAATGTTATCGGACCCTTGGGGCCTGGAATAAAAAGAGTGTTCTTTGAGAGATTCCGCCTTGCAAGAGTTTATTAGCCGCGTGAAATCTACTAGAATAATCGGATCCCTTTCTCTTTTTCCCCTTCTCCAACATCTTCTTCTCACATTCGTTCTCTTCCTGACTCACCGCCAGAAGCATTCCGTTGTTGATCATGGACGGTCCGTTGAATGCGGCGGCGTTGAAGGTCCCCTTGCTTCTCATCCGGTTTAAACTCTTCGGCGGCTTGCATTCCACCCTGAAAGTGGATCCAGATCTTCTTATGCTAATTCTTGTTGGCTCCGTGACCCATCTGCCGCCCAGTGTTCAATTGACGGGTGGAAGCGTCAAAAACATGTGGGAAGGAGCAGGGGCAAAACATGTTCCCCTTGTACACTCGAACAGATCATACACTAATATCTGTTTGCTCTCCTATCTTATACATTTTCTGGGAGATGGATACCATGTTGAAGTTATACACATCAGACAGACTTTCTTTCTTTCTGGATAATCAAAAACTCTCGGGGCGGATGAATACTTGTGTTTGATCAAGAAGAAACACTTACAAGACAAACAGGAACAGGGAGGAAATTGATACAAACAGCAAGGGTTGGAAGAAGAAGCTCCTCCGCCGACCTATCATCCTTCCGTCTCGCACAGTTTGTGATAGGGAGCCAGGAGAGAGCGGGCGGGAGGAGGAGCAAAGAGCAGAGCAGCAGGCTCTTGCGCAATGGGAGAGAGTGCGCAACAATGGGCGGGAGTGGGGAGAGGCGAAGGGGACGGCACAAGTACCATGAAGAACAGATTAATTTGGGGAAGGAAGGAGGGGAATGGGAATAGGGAAGGAATGGAAGGGAAGGGATCAGAGGAACGAGTCACTGGTACAGTCGCCGTCCGGAAACTTTATGTCGCGGATGACGAACGGTCCGTCCGGTTGGCCCTGAAACTGGTTGGATGAAATGGAAACGGATGATTAGTGGTTGTGGAACTAGTGATTTATTCTGTTATGTGGAAACGTTGAAGCGGGAATAGTTTTGATCTAGAAAAAGAAACGCTATGTACATGATAGCTCACAAAGTCAGTACAGTATTGATAATAAAATAACAAAAATGTCTGATCTTTGACTAGACTTTGAATGTGTGAACATGAGAATCGTGAACCCATAACTCTGTTTGACACATGTTTCTAGTTGTGGGATCTCTGAGAAAACCAGTTTACACAAAGCCTTCTCTAAACTTTTCGAAGATAATGAGTGCATTCTAAGAGAGTACAAAGCAGATTTGGAGATCTAGCACGAAACTTTTACTCAGTTAGTCTTCCGCTCTCTGATCAGTACGCTTCCCTGAACCTTTACTTCTCTGTCTATGAACCCACTTGCATATCAATCAGAAACTTCTCATTCAGCTGCATCGCATTGTCGACAATATCCACTTTGACCATTTGCCCTCCTTCCCTGAAACTTCTCTTTGTCTCATCTCATCTTCTCCGTTATCCTTTTGGTCTCTCTCCTGGCTCAAACAAATCTTTGGCAGAAAAGAGGAAAGAAGGCACATCACAAGGAGAAACTCACGAAATAAGCTCCGGATAAAACTGCGCGTCCCAGGCTTTATAAAACGAATTGCAAACATAAAGACGCCGGCCGTCTTTTGACAATTGCATCAAAGCGGGACCTCCTCGGAATCTGGTGCCACGTGGCAACGACCGTGTCTCTGGTGGAAGCCACCAACGGTCCTCCATTGCGTTAGCAGACTTTATGCGGATTTCGGGAAAGCTCTCGAAGATTCCACCGAGGTTTATCTGAATTGAGTGGTTCTTTGAGATCTGTGACATTGTCCCAACCTTATCATGTAGTGTGACTCTAAACGGGTCATGTATATCAAATCTCCATACAATTCCATGAAGGAACCCGCAAACATACATCCACCGATCATCCATTGAAATGATCATATCAGTCAGCAGGGCAGGCACTTCGTCACTTTGCCAATGTTCCACCTGAAGTGTCACAATGAACAGATGACGTTCTTAGCTTATTTGTGAATGTTTTCAGCCTACTAGACGATTTCACAACTTCATTTCGTAATGTTCCTACTCACCCGCAGGGATGGCACGTGAGCCACTCTATCAGCCTTCCATTCTCTTGTCAATGTGTTCATGTGAAGGTGGAATATGGAACTGCCGATAGCTGAGATGGCAAATGCATGGTTGCAATCTGCGTTGTGCATAAACTTCACAGTAGTCACGAGACTTCCATCGAAGGGATCCAAGTTAATCGACTGCAACAGCTGGGGCGGACTGATCTGCCACACGTGCAGACTGCTTCCGAAGCTTTCTGACACTAAATTATGAGCACTCAGGTCAAATTCTAGGGATTCTTTTTGTAATTCTTAGGAATACCATTTTCAAGTTCACTTGGTGAGAAGCCGTCTCGAAAGAGTCGTGGATGTCCCCATTCACAGGAAATCATCAAGTTGTGTCGTGGCTGGAGACAGAAATCCCCACCGAAGCTCGCGAATTCCGGTTTGCTCTTCTGACGAACTTCCCAAGAATGTCTGTCGATCAGAACAAAGTCGCCTGGAACTTCCGTGTTTTGTTCATTAGGAAAACGGAATTAGAAAACAGGTGAAAGCGGAAGATCATTTCTCAAAACTACCCTCGTACTATAAAGTTCAGAGCAAAGTAACAAATCACAGTGTCACTCACCTTTCCCGTGTCCATTTTTGTCTCCTAAAGTGGAAACGTGTATTGGTGCACCTTTGAGAGGAAGAGAGCGGACTGCGTAGGGACACGAAACATCCTTCCGGAAGAGCTCGTCACTTCGAATTTCCTGCTCAAGATCAAAATAGACTACGATAACACAAAGATCTTGTTACCTTTTCCATTTTGAATTTCTGGTTTTCAAAAGAAACATTGTAGATTTTCCCGGAATTCATACAAGGAACTATGAGGTTCCTTCTAACCAACTTGCTCATTTCAGTCAATGACTCTGCAGATTTTGCCCAATTCATCCTCCCTGGCTCGTCGCCCTTCGAAGTGAGCCGGATCTCGGAAAGTATTTGGCAATAAGTTTCACTTGTCGGATCCAGGTCCACCAATGCTATCTTGTCACAGTCGAATCCAATCGAGTGCGGGCAACACACAACTGCGCACATCTCATCTTCTTGCTCTTCTTCTGACTGCTTGTAATCGTATGTTTGATGTTCCACAGCCATTGGAGGCCGTTCCTCTTGCTTCGCAAACTTTGCAAAGTCCTGCATGATCTCTTCTTGTTGGGCTGTTGGCTTTCTGTACTCGTGACTCTGAAATCAGAGATTATCAACTGAACTGGGGCAAGTGAACACAGCGCTCTTTGTTGTCAGGGAGATAATTGTCTAGAAGTTATAGTTATCCGGCTAGTAACAACAATTTATAAGCTAACTTACAATACAGACACCCATGGTGTACCAGTCGCCGAGTGGAGATGAAGAGTACGTACATGCATATTGGGAGGGAGGCAGTTGGGCAGGAGCATGTATAATCCGGGAAGCTAAGGTGCTTATCGGAGAGATCGAGAAGAAGAAGAGGCGGATACGGAAACACTGATTCGAAGAAACTCCGATCAGGAAACTATGCAATTTGGGAGAGTGTGGGGGAACTTGAGATCAGCAACATTTCAGTTTTCATCTGGTTTGAGAAATTCATTGTTCATAGCAACTTAGCAGCTCTAATCTTTGAAGTTTAGGTCACGTACCTTTCGGGTTGTTACCCATATCGAGTTGATGCGGATGTTGATCCAAAGAAGAAAACATTGCAGTGATCATTGTGTCCCGCAACTCCCATCTGATTCCTCTGATATCATTAATTAAGCCTACATCTTCACGCCAGACTCCCTCTGCGCAGTTTCTTCTGATTCACTCACATTCTCCCCCCACTCGTTTTCCACTCGGTTCTTTTATTTATGACCACTGAGAATTGATCTGATTTGTTCCGAGTTCCCGGAGGAACGAAAGAAGAAAAGAACGAGTAACGGGCGAGGGTAAGCAGCCGTTTTCACGGTTACTCATATTGTCTCGATTTCTGTTTAAGAGGTCTGTTCGTTGAGCAGAAGTTAGTGAACATGCTTCAGTTCCCGGTTGCAGGTGAGTGTTTTGTTTGGGTCATAGGAATAATCTAAAAATGAAATGATGAACTGAATGAATCTTTCGTGGTCGAAAAGACTAACTAGCAAAATGCACACATAGCTGGAAACAGATCAGAAATGAGGTCTGTTTCTTTTGAAATTTGCAACTAGTGATGTAAAAAACAGCAAGATATTTATGTATAAAGGTTGCGGATAGATGACGCTCTCCTTACCTCTTTCCTTTTCTTTAGACCAGCTTATAGATTTTCTAATATTTATTTGTTCGTTCGTTGTGCACGATTGTCTTCGGGACACATCAGACAGCTTAGAAATCTCCAAGCGAACTTGTCTGTTTTGATCATTTCCTCCTTGTTATCCCTCATTCAACAGTACATTCAGTTCTCTTGGAATGAAGAAGACGTTCGTCTGAGAACATTCTCTGATCTCTTTTTCCCCAAGTACATTTCCGGTTCAAAACGTTCCCAATTCCGCTGCAACAGATGCTCCAGATCTCACACTTCACCCCTTCATAAAATCACGTCGTCTGCACACTTGAGTGTCTCTTCTGTTTGTTTACTTTCTTCTTCTTACTTTTTGAGAAATAAGATACTCTTCCCCCTTCAAAAGAGCCCTTCTCCACTTCAATATTCTGATCTTTTCGCACCTTTCCTTCCCCATTTCACACGAATGACCCATATATCATAATTGCTTTTTTCACACACTCATTCCCAATTTTCCCCCAATTTCTTTCATTTCCCTTTGACATTTCCATGTAGCAGTTTGTTTCCTTCCATTCCATTTATCCATCTGTTTCTAATTTCTGTCAACTCCATCTGGTTTTTGTCCTCTTCAATCCTTCCGAATCTCTGCATCAACTCTCAAATCCTTCGAGTCCTTCCCAACTTGAGCTGACTGTGGGAAAACGGACAAATTTCGGACTGCAAAGTCTCATTTTCTCACGGTCTTGTTACTAATTTTCGAAAACTTCAATCTAAACTTACACTTTCTAATCAGAAATCCCCGTTTCACCTGCATATTGGAATAGTTCTTTTAGTCCTTCCAACTTTCTGTTTTCTCCCCAAAGAAATGAGTAACGTAAGTGAATTGTTCTATCTTTGATCTGTGATTTGTATAAAGAACAGGAGGTAGATTGGGTAAACCAGTTACATTAGCTTTGTCTCAAAACTGGGCCTGATCTTGAATTTTTACGTGATACATGCACTGTTGTAACGACTCATCGGGTTGATTTGTCGGTCAAATGTTTCCGGACTCATGGTGTTGTCTGGGAACCTGGTGTCATGGGAAAAAACTGGGGAGACAGATGATCAGAGCTCACCTATTCGCGTAGGGTTACTCATTTTGATATCAGGGCAAGATTCTAGGTCAAGGGTTATCAAATTCATCGACTTCCCAAATGTCAGGTATGTACCGTAATCCTTATTGGGCTTTTGAACTTGATAAGTTCTCAGTCAACAATTTCTTCAAAACTCAAGCATAGGTTGGGCTAATGTGCAATTATTATGTTTTCTCAGAATCTTTGAAGATCAGGACCAGCTTTTGGCAAGGCGAAAACAATAAAGTTTTGGCTACATAGAATTTGATTAAGTTACACCAAGTTTGTAGTGATGTATGGGGTTTGCTGAAAAGTTACTGTAGTCCGAAGATATGCAGTTGTTTTCTGTCGTCTCAGATCTTCCTGATCCTCAAAACTTTTCAATTTACAAGAACATCTTCCTTCTTCAGGGGAAGCGAGACGTGACTCTCCCAAAAACGGAATTCCAAGTTCACCTCCTACTTTGATGTTTTGAAACTCGACATCAACCTTGTGTTTCCCAAAATGTTATAATTTCAACTCCGCCTGTCTGCACTTCAAAGGGCATCATAATGTGATGTCTGAAGGTCTCTCGCCTTCTTCTCACGTGTAATTCTCTGAACTTATGCTGATAATACATTTCGAGAGTTCTCGAACAGCTTCCTTTCAATCTGTTCATAGTTATGACTATAAAAGACGGTATGTAGAATTCACAGACCAGAAAACCTGTTGTAAATCAGAATGTCATCTGACGCAGAGTCAGGTGGAATAGTAGACACTCTTTGACTTCCGATACCTAACCACTCTTCTTTCCGAAAACACTCCTGATTCACCATCCTGTTCAAACTCTCAAACTTGTCACCACAGTCCACAGAAACCGATCACTTCCCCTATAATCATCCCTGTCCGTGCCCTTCTCTCCCCGTGCTCCTAGTCTCCCTGTAATCATGCCACTTCAGCTTCTTGCGCACCCATTTCCAGCAGAATGAAATGTATATCTCCTTCTGTCTTTGTGTGTATTTGCTCGAGGCGCCGGCTTATTTCCTCCAAAAGCTGTGCACAAATAGCCAATCCGCGACCCGCGTCGTCTCATAATTGGGGTCCGTGGTCTTATTGCGCTCGCTGAAAAGATGGGAAGGGGATGACCAGAAATGACATTTTCCGTTTCTTTCTGTGTTCTTACCTCTGGGTCATCTGGTAGCTAGAGAGAGGCCACGTCGTCTGCTAGTGTCTGTTTTTGAAAAGTTACACCTCTCCTTCCCTGAAATAGATATATTTAATGAGGTGTACTTTCGAGAAGACTCGTGGTCCTTGTCATGCGCCAACCGGGGGCGAGCAAGGACCCTCTTGTTCTGTTGCTGTCCCCACTCACTCGGATTACTCCTTGAAATTTCTTGTTTGTTTCAGTGACTGAGTAGAGCACTTTGTAGAGAAAGAGTTCAACTTTAGATTCAACTGACATCATCTAGTTCGTGGAGGTTCAGAATTTCTGCAAAATGCAGGGATGATTTATTGTCTCCCCACTTTTTGTTAGGTCAGAACCATTTGTAATCAGACTAGAGCAACTCGTTGTTTTTCTGAATCTGGATGATTGGAAACGGGCGAGTTACGAAAGCACAAAGAATGCTTTTGACACAAACTGCTTTTAGTCGAGTTCCGTGAAACAAAATATTACTTTGAATGTCAATATATCTAGCTCATGTCACAAGTGTCCGAAACTTTACAATGATTTACTTCCAGGTGCATCAACCATCACAAACATCTCAATGTTGGGCATGACCAGCAACTCTCCCAACTGCACAATGGAGGCCCAGTGGTTCGTTGGCATCTACACAGTTGTCATCACCGCACCACTGGCGCTTGTGTATGTCATAGTGGCCAGTATGTTTATCCGACATCCTAATGCCTTCCACCCGCTCTTTGTGTAAGTTGAAATAGTCCATATTGTCCTAATGAGTACTTTTAGAATCTCCTTCTTCCTTGTACTGTTGGCGTACACCACTTACAACTTTATGTTGTTTTTCCGGAATCTTCTGGAGTTCTTCTTCATCAATGAGTTCCTATTCTCTATTCTTGAATTCATCCTGATGGCTGCCAACTATTACACACAACCCATTGTCATTCTGGCGCTTCTCGAGCGTTTAGCAGCTACAGTCTTTGTGTCAAACTACGAGAAATCTCTTCAGTGGCTACCATATCTCATTGGACAGGTCATATGTGTGAGCACTTCATAGTCCCAACAGTTTTTTCCATGATTAACTTTCAGATAGTCTGCGTAGTGCTTATGAGTCTCTCTCAACACCAAGCCAAACTGATCAACAACATTCAAGTAGCCCTTTCCTTCATCATCTGCGTGTGTCTCATTGTCCTTTTCATTGTAAACCGCTACAAAACTGCCAACTCTGTAGGGAAATCAACACTAACGACCAGATATCAATTGGCCGAAAACGTCAAAGCATTGAGGTAAGCGTTGCAAAATGTGTTAACGGAATCTAATTTCTACTTTTATTTCCAGGATATTTGTTCCATTTATCGTCCTTGATAATGTGATTTCCCTGATGTTTGTGGTAACAAGCTACACTATATCAATTGCGAGGAAGTTTGACGAGGATGAATGCAACAAGTCTTCGAGTTATGTACCTATCTTCACGGTTTTCCGAACGGTAGATACTTCGAGAACCTTTTCCTCTGAATCTTCTGAAGTTCAGATAGCCATAATCATTCAAATCTCCATGGCCATGATAGTTGTGTACATGCACGAGTCGATGAAGTTCTGGAGGTGGAAAGACTGCTACAGGAGCAATCGATCAGAAGATGTTAGTGTCAGTAGGCCTGATAGGTTGAAGGTGAGCATTGGTGAGAAGCCGAAGTGCATTTTCAAAATTGCAGATTAAAAACGTGCTAGGAAAGAACATTGTGGAACAAGAGACCGGAGAGAATTACTTTGCGCAGTTGAGCAGGCAGTGGCAGAAAGTTTGATTAGGACCTGGGATGTTTCTTTTACTTGTTATTATTTATTGAAGATTTACAGTAGAAAAAACATTGAAAGTTTTAAAAGTCTGGCAATATCTGTATTGGAATAAACTGGTCATTTTTCTTTACTCCTCATCATTCGAATCGTACTTGCGATCCTGATGACGACGTCTTCTGGAGACAATCAGTTCTCTCTCCTCCTTCGGGAAAATGGTTTCAAGGTTAAGAACTCCCAGGTCGAAAGTCTTCTTTGGAATCTTTCCTTGGGTGATGTAAGACTTGGGGATCAGGAACTTGACTTTGCGGTGTCCTGGCTGGAAGGGTAATTGTTCAAAAGAGCAGAATCAAAACTTTTGAGATAAGATTAGACATTGAAGTCTGAAGTTTGATCGCGGTGATCTCACTTAGACGGGGTTTCTAGTAGAGTTTTATCAGTGAAATTTGTTTCCAATTCCCGCGTCTCTGGGTTTCCGAAAACCCCCATACTTTCCCAACTGACAGATCCCGAGGGCTTACCGTGTACTTGTCATCGCAATCATGGTAGACTTTGAAGATCGGGTCGATAGGAGTCAACTCGGCCTCTCCTCCAGACAATTGGAACTCTCCGTTGCTGTCGGTGTATCCAGCCTCCAAAAGATCATCTGGATCTGGTCCAGAGTCCTCTTCCCACAACTTTATTCTGACATTGGCAGCTGGCTTGTCACCGCAGACAAGACGTCCCTTGACGGCGATCGACTGATCCCGCATTCCTTGGACAGCAGCCAAGAGACAGAGGAGACAGAGTAGGAAGAGTTTCATGACTCTAAAACTGGTCAATTTCACGTGAAATAACTAAACTGAAAAGAGAAGACGAAGAATCAAGGGAAAGCATAAACGAGGAAGCAAACAAATAAGCCGAGTTGTTTGACTGACTGACCGACCGAAACTGTTATCATTTCAAGCCGACGCTGTTTATGATTGTAGCCTGTTTGTTCTTTAGAAACGAAGCTGATAAGAATGATAACTGACGGAAAAGTCGTATAGAAGCCATCACAAGGGCGGAGAGAGCAAGAGATTAGAAGAAAGAGGAACCGAGACTGCGTCGAAATTAGAGACGGATTAGCCAGGTTGACGTGGGAATTAGGAGTGTCCTTATCGAAAGGACGAATTAGCTGAGTGTTTCAAGGAATGAAGGAATCCCCGAGGCATCAGAGTCAACAAATCTGATTGTAGGTTGATGTTTAGATCTTTATCAGTTGAATTCATTCCATCAAAAATTACAGAAACACACGTAGGGGAAGGGGTACAGAGCAACGGAACATCGGGAGGAACGGGTTGGAGAAACGGGGAGACTAGAGATATGAGAGGTGTTTTCAATATGAAAAACAGGGGCAAAGGTTAGAGAGCAGTGATAGAAATGGTCTCGTTTTGGGGCAGTTGATTGAGAGGGCGCACGTAGATACGGGGATGACGACCGTCGGATGACTCCACGTCGACAATGTTCACCTCGGCCAGCCATCGTTTCGGGGTTCTCGAGGAGATCTGCATTTTCATCTTTACACAGAGATACTTTCAAAGTTCGTTGTGTATTCTCACCTGGCTTCCGTCATCCCATCCCGAGTCAATGTCATCATCAATGTTGGGCCAGTCGACGTTGGGAAGGTTTCTGGTGGTCAGGGGCTGCCAGATTGGGGATGCAGCACTTTCGGACTCTGAAGATGGAATTGGATTCAAATTGAAACTGGATATTTCTGTTTTCTCGTCATCTTTCTTTTTCTTTCCGCTCCTCAATAAAAAAAGTTACATGATGCCGAGAATGCGGCTTGCTCTATCCTACAACTGTGCTCACCTGCAAAACTAGCCTGATCGCTTCTATTCAAATCAAGTGACGGAAGGATCAACTTGGTGCTGCTGTTACCATTTTGGCTCTGTAAAACAATATGTTTTCGACCATGTCATCATGTTTTTTGTCCCTTACCTTATCAATAACCAACCGCGTTGACACTGGTTGATAAGCGGCGTAGTTACGAGAGCCCGAGTGACAACAACAACAGTACTCGTCGTACAGAACTCGTTTCAACTTCTTCCAGTACAATCTGAAGAGCGTCATAGTTGAGTTCACTAGATTAAGATGCTTACTGGAACATCTCCCTATAATCTTGATTGAAAATGAAGTAGATAACACAGTTGACTGATGAATTGAACACCACCAAAAAGTTGCTGGTGTCGCTGAGAAAGTTGAGCAAAACCGGTGACGGCTCTGTGAAGTTCTCAATGAAGTTCACGACGAGAGCCTGAGAAAAAGAGTGAGTAATGGTCTAGACGAAGAGATATTCACCAGGGTATTACAAGCGAGGAACAGAATGACAACCATTATCATGGTGATGGTGTCGTCCGAAGTTCCCTCGTTCTTCGGCGTCGTCTCATCCGACTTGGCCTTGGATTGTCGTTTTACTATGATGGCGTTGATGCATAGAAGAAAGAAGAATGGGAGAAGAGTCATTAGGACCATGTACATGTAGCTGAAAAGAAGGAAAATGGATTGTAGTCAGTGGGTGGAGGTTGATTACATATTGTAGACAGAGTTGATGGTGACAAACAGGGAAGTTGGACAGATCTCGATGACTTGTTCGTTTGTGATGTCATTGAAACATTTGCGGAGGTTGAACTGTGGGAATCGGAGGGAGTTGTACATGATGGAGACGACGACAATCGAGACACAGATCTGTTTGGCTCGGCGCACGGTGCAGTAATGTTTGGAATGGGAAGCCCAGCACACCTACAGATACAATTTGTTGCCCGGATCTGAACTCGAAACTCACATTCACAAAACAATCAACCGCAGCGGCAACTGTGAAATAAATACTGCAAGTTTGTGCCATGTACCCAAACGGAAGGGTGTAGACAGTTGTGTATGGTGCTTGGGTGAGTTCTGGAATGTAGGAGCGGGCAGAATCGATCCAGAAGATGAAGAGGCCGGTGACGATGACCATGAAGTCGCTGCATGCTAAGAAGAGCAAGTATGTGTTGGCAGAGTTCTGCAGCCGTTTCCGCGTGTACAAGAACACGTTGATGATGTTGGTGAGCACGCCGAAGACGGAAAGGATGGGAAGGGCGAGGATGATCGTCAGGTAGTTGGCCCTGGAAGTATTGTTTTGTTGAGACCACTTCAAGCAACACTTACCATTCATAAAACGGCGAGTAGTCGTCTCTCTGAATGTCGGAGCACAAGCATTCTGTCGAGTTCTCGCTGCCTTCCCACTCCAGAATCATGATGCTGAAAGACGGGAAAACGTGAAAAAGTTCAACGAAAGGCGATGAAAAGTATAGCGTTTCTCTGTGAATCTGGGGGCGGAGAAGACATTTCTCGACGCCAGGCAAGCATCGGATTTCCTGACGTTCTCCTAATTAACGCCTCTTTTTCTCATTTTTTCAAATGATCTTCTAAATCTTCAATTCATAATTCAGGTCAGATCAAGAAGATCTTCAACATCTTTGATCTTTCATTTGCTACGTCAAAACGCTTTCTGACGTTCTGACTTGTGACAAAACTTCTAAAGAAAGCTAACTCGAGAAGTGGTCTGTCACCATGAAATCCGATCTTTCCCATGCGCCGAGAATTGCTTTCCAGCCACTTTTTGCTGCTTTCTTGAACCTTTCAATGCACCAAAGATAATTGGTTTCCTCAAATAAAACAACCGAAAATCGAAAACATTAGGGTCGTTTTGAAATGCTCTGGCAGATCTTCGAAACGTGGGGAAATTTGAGATAAGAAAAACTCGAACCGGTTGTTGTTAGCACTAACAACACGAATGGATTCTTAACCTCAAGAAACTGAAAAACATGCAAAACACTGACACGGACAACCAAAAAATGTATGAGAGACCTCACGAAATCCGCTACATTCCATCTACCCCGAACACCATTTTTGTACCCATTCCCATTTACGTCACAGAGAACTCGAGGTCTTTTTTGCGTATTTTCTAAAATAAGTAGCAAAAAAAGAAAAAAGAAAACGAACTCTGATAATTCGATTTCGGGTTTTCATTCATTCAGATGCAGACAGAGGACGTCACATTTTCAAAGGTCCACGTGTTCTTTGTCCTCTCTTTCTCTTTTCAACTTTCTTTCCCCCAGATGTTAGATAATGTTCTTCGATGAGTCTGGTCCACTTCATCTTCGGACCCCTTACTCATTCATTCAACCTTACAAGAAGAAAGTGGACAAGAAGCCTCAAAGGAGTGCATCGCAATGAAAATTGAATTTGGGTCCAATCGAGTGGAAAATGAAGAAAAGATGCGGAGAAGACAAGGATCAGTTGACCTGTTTCTGTGCTCAATGAGCCATTTGGCTATATTGTAGACATTATTTTTGAAGAATGTTATATGCTATGTTTGCTGTTTTGCAGCTGTGACAAATTAGAATAGAATGGGAAAGAAAGAAGGGGAACTTGGTACGACATGTGTTCCAGACATACTACTATTCCACTGCTAACTTCATTTCGGATAACTCACTCTGGTATCAGCGGTATCATTCCTTCCAGTATCGTCCCCGTCACGTTCATTTCTGCCTTCAAGTACTAGATGGTCTATTGGAATAAGAAAGTGTAGAAAGAGAGAATAGGACAAAGAGGAAATAAGGAAATAAATGTTTCAGCAGCAAGAAGACTGGGGTGGGCGGGGTTGGAGGAGCTGGAGGGTAAATGGAAAAGACGAAAAAATGGTAGCGGGCCGATTAGAAAGAGGGTTGGGAATTGGGGAGGGAAATGTGATTTGGGGATAGATTGACAGGAGATTGGATGGGTAATGTGATTTGATTCTGGAGGATAATTGGGAGGTATGTAGCTGGAAAAGGTAGAGATGCGGAGAGCTCATCGATGATCAATTGGTTTTGTACTTGTTGCATCGAGCAAGTGCTTAGGAGCACAGGGAAGGGAATGGTACCTGCGACTGTGACTGACTAAACTTCCGGGACTAGAGGTGCAAAGAAATAAAGAAAGGCGGCAAGTGTGCATCTGTTTCTCGAAAGTTCCCCCTCTTCCGTTGCCACGTCGCCGCAGTGTTCGTCAAAATGACATGTGGAAGGCGGGAAGAAACGGCCGGCGCCAACCGGCTGTTTCACACTTCCCCGTCAGTGATCTCTAATGCTGAATCACGGAATCACCGACTCGAAATCAGCATTGGAATCCTTCCCAAGTGGGTGGGAAAGAACGGGGAGCTCTAATTGATTTACTCAGAGAACATGTTATTCAGAATTGTGAATAAGAAGAGAACTGGAGCTGGAGACAGAACGACACGTCATCCGTTCTGAGTCAGGGATCCAAGAGTCAAGAAGCTAGGACACCAAATGTTTCTCAAGCATAGGGAATTACTAAGCAAGGACCATCAGAAGTGCCAGGAATCTTCATAGATCACAGCGCAGATGACGTCAGTTGGTTTTCCTGCCAGACTTCCGAACTTTCGGCAAACCGAACTCCTCGAGAGGGGCTAATAGTTTATGGAGGAAGTGCGCGAAAACACTCGAAAGGGAAACTGATCCATGAAAGACTTTGCGGAGAAGACGGGGAAGGCAAGGCTTTGTGAGAATAAGGAAAACGCTGAAAAAGAGCAGGAAGTGGGAAAGAATGGAGCGGCGACGAGCATTGGAAAGTCAAGGGAATCGAGTTTAGCGAGGAAGTCTCGACAGAGTTCAAACGGGGATCAAGCACGGAAAAGGTTTCTTCTAGATGCTCTGCAACGCGAAATGACTGAAACGACACAAAACGGAATGCAAATGAGTCTGGGCGCGGACTCGTCTATGTCCATTACTCCATTACACTCATTTTGTTTTTGTGTGACTGGTGAGAGCTCCAGGGGATAATGGAATGAATGAATCCCTGAAGTCGTTGACGCCTTCTAATAATGAAATGAGGAAATGTGAAGGAAGAAATTGGAATCAAGGAATCAGGATTCTGGGAAGCGGAACGGAAAAAGAGAAGGATTCGAGTTTGAATGGGATCAGGATGAATCATTGCAAAATTCGCAGCATTTGCAGATGTCACGATTGATCCACAGTACCCCGGAAAGATATTAGAATAAGGATACGCAAACTATGAACTCTTGAAGAAATTCTATCAAAGTCATTGTCAGTTTTCTTATATCGGTTCTCAAAATCAGACTGATCATTGGTGAACGGACACAAGATTTGGAAGAAACAAAAGAAGACTGCGCGCAAAAATGAAGAACGAAGGTCCGGATGTAACGAATCCCCTCCTTCGAAAAATGGGACACGATTCGTTGGATTAACCCAACGGACGTGTCAACGTGTTTTGATGTGCATGGGGTGGTAATGCGGGAAGTCAACACATCCTGGAGAGGGATATGAAGATGAGGACGGCACTGGGGAGATGGGCTGGATGGATAATTCACTATGAAAGACGTAATAACTGAAAAACCCGCCGAGATGTGTTCTCATTTTGTTTTTTCTTCCAGTGAGCCGGGGGTATTCGACGAATCCCTTCTTCCGTCTTCTCCTTCGACAGAAAATGGAATGGGTCAGATTAATGAGAGGAAGGAACGAATGAGGGAGGGTTGGGAAAGTTCGGCAGGGTGGGAAGAGGTTCTATTTTAGTGTGTTTGTTCTCAGAACTAACGAACCTTTAGAACAAACGTCGCCCCGAGCTAGAAGAGTTCGGATGAGGTAAGCAGGGCAGGAGTCCCGTCTGTCGGTCGCTCAGCTGGCACTTCAGACTCATTTCCCGGGGGAACGATATGTATCAAAAAGGAGTCAAAGCGGAAAAGGAATGCAGAAGAAGAATGTACACCGAGAGTCTCTCCTCGAAACAGCTCATCATCGACATTTGTCATTTCTCGGAGCCTCGTGCCGCCTTGGAACAGCGTGTTCCCTCTGGAGCTGAGGGGCCAAATGGACCAGCGTGACACTTACAATTTTGGGAAGGTTTTGAATCGGGGAGTGACCACAAAGTATTGGGTTTCCCTGGGTGGTACCAGTAGGTTGTGATGACGTTTTGGAGGGAAAATGGAAACTTGATATGATTGGTATACTAGTAGTGTTCGGGGAACAAACAACTGGACATTATGGACGCTGCAAATTTATGAGCATTTTGGGAAGCTCAAACAAATAAAAGAGTGGAGACTTGGAAGTCTCCTCGAAAGCGAGATTGTGGCAAGACAGATATGAACCAGACAGCTATCATTAGAGAAGAGACTGCTCTGTAAATATCTCAAAATCTCTACCAATCTATACTTGTCTGTTGATTCATAGAAAGCTCGGAACCCCATAATTTCCCCCTCACAACTCATCTTCAACAGACTCTTGTTCTCTTGTTCCCGGAACCAATTTCCCTCCTCTCCTTCTCCAAATTCACAGATCGTTTTATCTGGACCAGGAAAGAAATGAAAAGAGAAATCCACCCGAAAAATAACAATTATGGAAATGAGTGAGTGCTCTGTATCTCTTCCAACAGAAATTGCAGGATCTAATAAATATTCAGGAGACTTTTCCATGTCTCGAGTTGTCTCTCTCTTTCTGAAACAAATCGTGTCCCGGGAACACATGGAGAGTGCAGATGCCGGGAGGAGGAAATGATCCCTCCTCCGTCATTCTTCACTCGATAAATAATACATAAATCAGGCAGTCAGCTGGACGGCGCCAGCATGTGTCGGGCTTGTTCGCGGAAGAGGAACGAAAAAAATGAAATCGAATTAAATGGGGAAAGAAAGAAAAGAAGGACGGGTGGACCCATGAACTCATGATCCCTTTGTTGGGTTTTCAGGGACTAGACCTGTTTACGATATGACCATAAAAACGTGGAGAATTGGAGTAGGTAATCAATACAAATCAGGATTCGTTATACTCTGCACGGACACAAAATTTCCGAATCTTCCTGATTCGCAGAAGAAGAGCGGGGGTGCAGAGAGGCAATGTAGGTGAATAGGAAATGGGCTTGTCTTTTCTAATGTCCAGGCATCTCTCGGACGGACCTCTAGAATAATGAGCTCAGAGAACGTGGATAAAGAGAGAAAGTACATAGGATAATACGAAAGTGTTTTGATATTCCGTACTGCACAACACCAAAGTTCGAAGCAAGGAGAGGTTACGAGACAACACGACATGCACCGGAAACACGGGTAATTGGGAGGTCACCACGAGGACCGATTTGTTTGTGAGAGAGAAATTGATGCTCCGACTGGTCTGGAGACTTTAGTTTGTATCCTATGGAACTCTTTGGTTCATTGATTTTATAAATTTGCAACACTCAATCAACCTGAAACAAAAAAGACTCACCGTATTGGTCCACTTCCGAATGTTGGAACGGAGTCGTGGTTCTCTGCAAAAAAAGGAGAACTTCTTGAGAAACTGATAACAATGAGGAAGAACAAGAAAAGAAAAAAGCGGATGAACGGACGGAAGAGAATATGTGAGGATCACACAAATAAGGAAAACGGAACGAAGAGGAGAGGCCGACGGGACGAAGGATTGTTTTTTGGTTCCGGAGGACTGAAGTGTGTGGAAGAGAGGGAGGGAAAGGACCAGGAGGATTGGAATCTGGAGAAGGAACACAATGGACTGTGGAGGAAACTGGAAAGTTGAGTCATGAACTTGGGACCTTTAGAAACTAGAAAGAAGTTGTACGTTGACCAATTATCCGAGAAAGCATCTGATCGAAACAATAATCAATCATGTCTCATCGTGTTGTCATAAGAAAAGATTATGTGTAAAGTGAGTCAGGAAAGTTCTGGATCATTCTGATCTTTGAAGAACACTATTCTACAACCCATCCGGCGATCTCTAAAAAACAAGAAAAACAGATTCCGTGAGCTTTCGGTCGAGCTGCATTCTGATCTACCCTAATCCCATTCTCTTCACCTCTGGAATAATGCATTCCAAGCCTTTTGGAGCTGTTGGAATCTGCTAATGAATGGTTGCACAAAAATGAGAGAGTGTGGGAGATAAAAGTGGAAATTCAGAAGAAGAAGGTGTATTGTTATGACAAAGACAAGTGTCCGTGTCCTTGGTGTTTGTGTCTAGAGAGGAGAGAGCACACATGGACGAGTTTCGTTTTCAATTTGGAACCGAAGAGGGGAACGTCGGGATGACACGTCACTATTTGAAGGAACTGAGGGATTCCAGAAGTGGATGATCAGACAACATGTGATTTCGGCACGTCTCAGGATAGGAAACGCTAAATGAGAATGGGAGGGAGCAGAGATGGGCTAACTGAACTTTGGCGGAAGTTCTAGTTGGAGTAAAAGCATCTGGGTGTAAACATAACAGACAGAGAAACATCTAGAGATGTTCGCCTTCAGTCTAGTTGACTTGGCGTTCCGGGTACCACACACTGATAAAGAAACTATACAGATCACGTGGAGCTTATAGAAATACATGTACAAAACTTGTGATTAACAGCGTGGGAAATTGTACATATTGCACTCAATCTGAAGAACCGAAACATTTTGGAAAGCAATGCAAGCAAAAGACGGAACTACTTCTCTTTCAAAACCTTCAATAGCATAATGCTGCCACGTCACAAGTCACTCGATCATCCATCATCTTCATTTCGCGTTCCCTGTTTACAGAAGTTAGTGTTAATCTAACCCGTCCGTTCGTTCCTAATCTTGTTTTCTTCTCTTCCAGGAACCGAAACAAATCAGACGAAACAGGAACTCATCGAGTCCTTGTCTGGTCCATGTTCCAATATTCAGCGGATTCTTCAGACAACACATTTCAGAAGAAGAATGAAATGATAAGTGGGGGGAACGGAGGGGAAATGAGAGCAGGGAAACACAACAGAGAGACTCTATTTCTGAGTTGGTGGCTGAAAGCACAAAAAAACAACACACAAAAGTTCTCGAGTTGAATAATTCAGAAAAGTGCGTGAGCTCATCAAGAGTTGGTGATTGATTGGGTGCCGCTCCGTTTATTGGGAGGACGAAACGGGAGAAAACGACAGGAAGTGGGGAGGAGAAACACATCATGTTATTTGAGAACTATAACTGGAGTTAGTGCATTGGATAGAACATGAGATGTACAGCCTGATACATTTTGGAGCACTGGTTCTGTTAAAAGTATCAAAGTACACAACTCCCAGATCAACTAAAGTATTCACTTCAAAAATCAGCCCGAATAAGAAAAAACCAATCAGAATATGACACTCGATACCCAATTTCCTCTACAACATTGCTATAAGGAATCGGATTACTTTGAGGAAACAAGAACAATGATTTCTGGTTGGGAAGAGAAGACATTTCAAGATTTCAAGACGGAGGGGAACGAGACTGAAAATGAAGTCGTGCTTGGAATACCCGATTCTTCCTTCCTCTGCCTCCACCCACCCGACTATTCCTATTTTTATTTCCATTTCCTATTTACAGAAAAGGATGAGAAGAGTAAAGGGGCGGGAAGAAGAAGAAGAAGCAGATCAAAGTAGAGATTGGATGGATGGGGAGACGAGGTCAAACATCGAGATTCTTGACTTGTCCGAGTGCACGGAGACACGATGACTGTAGTGTAGTCTGATCTCTAGAAATCCCGGTATGATCTCGGATTTTCAGGTGAATAAACAACGTGGAGAGGGTTGCCTGGAATTGGTTTCGATGACTGACAAGGCGATGACAAATAAATAGAGTTGTTAAGAATGTGCACTCCGTCAACGGATTTTGTAAGGTACCCGGGGCCTCTGGATATTTATAGATCATCGCCTCTCTCATAAAATATTCTGAACCCTGGAGCAAAACGAAAGAAACGATTCAATAAGTTGGAAGAAAACAAACATCGAATTGGGCCGAAAAACGGAAGATAGGCCTCCTACTCGTTTCGTTCCTCTTCTTTTCCTAATCCTCCCCAATTCAAATTGGTATTCATTTTAAGTGAGTTTTCGTCTATTTTCTTTTTCTTTATCCCCTTTGCGACAAACTTGCCGCCTTTCCAATTTGTCACTTGGAATAGAAAAGGAGCTTCAAGATCAACAATGTTCTGAGCAAATGAAAGTTAAAGCAAAGGAAGAGAAGTTGATTGCGATATGAATGCGGTTGACTACTTTTTTCCACCCACATCTTGAAAATATCAAAATGTATCAAAAAGTCGTTCTTGCAGTGAACTGTTCCAAAACGTGCTTGTCCGAGAGGAGTACACTGGCCAGAGGTCATCCGACCCTTGCCGCCGCGTGGAATTGAGCAAGCCGTGTGAAAAATAAATAATTATAAGCCACGCCCCTTGACCTTTGAAAATATAAGGGACGTCGGAACCCGCGAGATGTCGGTTCATCGAAATGCTTATTAGAAGTTCTTCTGTTGAGAGGGTAGTAAAGATTTTATTACAATATTTAAATCCCCTTTCACGTGCTTCGCCTCTTCGTGGCGAAAGGGATCAACCGTTTCTTCCCTCAGGGGGAGAAAGGGCCAAGATGCACATTTTTGTACTCCCCACCTCTGAGGTGGGTGATTTTTCTTGAAAATCACATTTGAATAATGTGAGGACGTCGAAAAAACAAAGATCAGTTCCGGGAGGCGAACCTCGAAGTTTCAGAATCTGCACGTTTTTGTCAATTGCTGGGATGTTTCTAAACAAAATTGGTGGAAACTCAAGAAAGTAGCCGATAACGATGAAACCAAATGAACATCGTCAAAATGGTTATACTCTTCCAAGCCACGACCCGAACTTGCAGATCACCTCATTCTCGATGTATTGGAAGGGACGATAAGAAAACGACGTCAGATGTTTGAGAGGAGGAACTCCTTCCGAAAATAAATTCGGAACAAGAGAAAAACTTTAGAAAACTAAATGAATGAAGAAGACGCCCACGTCATCAGTCCTTCTTCCAACTCTGCAATTCTGGAACAACAAGAGAGTTCGGGAGACAAAGAGACACAGAACAGTCGACGAGACAATAAACATTGAGTGCTCCGGGGGTCGCAAAGAACTTGAATAAAACATGGTGGATGGGTGAGGGATGGTGATAAAAAAGTTATTGGGAAACATATTACGCTCCATCCCAACTTCTTTTGCTTCAACCGAATCGACTCATAATTCGGAAAAGATGATGATGAGCAAGAGGGCGGTTTGAAAAGAGAAGAAGAAGAAGGAAGGATTCTGGAGAGAAGGGATGAGGGATTAATTAGAGAGGGTTTCCTGGAAGGGACTTGTTCAAGGGTCATGGGCAGGTTGAGTTGAGGGATCTTTGAAATGATTCAGATGAGTTGGAAGTGTATGCCATGGAGAACTGGGGAACATCCGAGTCACTATGATAAGGCTAGAGATCAAGCGGGAGACAATGAAACCTTAGAATTAAGTTTATGAGGACTACGACGTAAGAACAAGCTTAGACGGAATGTTACTTTATGAGTTTGATCAGATGGATTTATAGCTTTATGAACCTCATGACAAGTTAGACACAACATCTGACAAGGGCTGATTTGATAGAAACTTGCTCCATCGAGAACAAAAGTATCTGATCAGTTAAACTGATTTGAAAGTACCAGTGTAAAGGAGGATCCGAAAACCAAACCAAAAGTTCAGAACCGAAAAAGTTATGCTCAGGCCGAAACACGAATCGCCACCCTCTCGTTTTTCATAAGTAGCCAAGACAAACACATGGACACCGATGGAAACCGCCCACTGACACATTTTGAAATTTCGAAACGAGTTTCACAACACGGAAAAAGTTGAAACAGAAGCACTTTCTCCACGCAGCAAGGCTTCAGAATCCTTTTAATCCAGTTGCTTGCTCAACTGAAATTTATGATGATCCGAGAGAAAAAGTGAAGAAAAACGCCTCTTTTCACGCATGACGTGGCAGTTGAGCAGCTAACGAAACACGACAAGTTGAAGGGAAAATGAGAAAAGAAAAGAAGGTACTTTCTATCTCAAGATAGGATAGACTATATTGCGTCTAGAATACGGGTATGACTTCTGAGAAGACGTGGGGACAACTGGGGGAAGAAGGGGAAACGAGCGGATGGCGTGTTTTGATTGACACAGAAACAGAAATAAAATGGGAACGAGACTTTTATAGACAGGGTTCCAGACCTACATGAGAGGAAAATATGGGTCTGTAGGATGGGAAATATTAGAAAATCAGTACAATACAACCATAGGCAGACCTCCCTTCTCTTCATTTATAGATTTTCTAATATCTTCCAAAAGGTCTTACAAGGGAAAGAAGGGAAATGTTGTTTGGATTGCCTAGAGATATGGGAAGTTGACTCAATACGTTTTACACAGCAATAATAGTGAGAATTGCGTGGCCATTTATCCGTAGAATGTTCACGAATTCAGAATAGAAAAAAGTGTTGGCGAACCAGGCGGCATTAGGTACGAAGACGGCGTCACTCGCGCCTAATCCTTCTGATGATGTCGCTTCTTCTGGTGCCTCCAGGAGCATACAAGTGTGTACGGAAAAGTGAAGTGTGTCTCAAGGAAGCTGAGGACCGCACCGAACACGCGATCATATGTTAATCGGTCCTCGGGGAACCGACCGAAGGACGCCCCAAGTCGATAAGTGGGCGAGCATGAAACATGGCGGAGCTGCAGGCGAAGGGCGGTTTCGAGGCACCCGGGAAAACACTTGGGGGCCACGTCATTCGGTGGGAATGGGATGAGATGGAATGGAGTAGTGGGTCTCGAAGCGATCATATAAAAGGTGAGCTGGAAAGGGTCAGTTTACAGCGAGTCGCGGTGCCGTCGAACTTGTCGAGTGCAGGCTGTGCGCCTTGACGCAAGTCACCACCGACCATGCCGGTGTCAGATTCAGTTGTTTTGTTTTGGGGGAAGATGTTGGGATCGGTTGGATTTATGGAATTATATAATGCATATTTACACTTTTACATGGGAAATCGATGAATACACGCATACATTTTGAGGTGATAAGTAGGAACAAGTAGAGTTTGCAGAATGGGAAGTAGAGAACCGGGAACAAATCCTGAGAAGAATGGAATAGTATCAAAAGGGTGTCAAGAGAAATGAACAACGTCGAACGACTGTACAGGAATGTGACATAAAGGGCAAAGAAGTGGAATCTGCTTCTGGAATGCCTCGTTGCATCGTTCGCAAAGACAAAGATGGTTGCACGGACGGAGCAAGACTCGTTTCTCTGCCAATTGGCACAAGCAGCATTGCAGACGAGACTCATTCAGAGACATTTCGATCGATCTGCAAGTGACAGCAAATTGGGAGGGGGTGGGAGCAGAGGGAAGTCTTTTGAAATTCTGAGATCAACTCACTTTATGTCCGGTTTCTCCTTCTTCGGCCCGTGGATAGCTTCCACCGTTCGACGGATTGGAGCTGCTCTGTAAAACAAGTCTTTGCAGAAGAACTACTCAATCAACTCACCGTTTGTCAACTTTTTCAATGAATCCCAGGATAAACTTGATAGGATGTAGTAGAATATTGATGACTCGAGTGACCAAGTGAACCTGAACCAAGAGTTTTAGAGTAACAGCATAGTTTGATGCTTACCTGTGGGAAAACGAATCCGACAGTAGTGTATACAATAGAGACTCCATACGGAATGACTGTGTACAGGATATAGCTAACAAAGCTCTCTCGAGGAGTTGCTGATAGCCTTCGGAAGATGAAGAGGAGAATGAGCACGAAGGAAATGAAGAAGAACAGCGAAAGAGAAGAGAAAACGGGGAAATTGGTGAAGAACCAGTTGATGATGCGAACGGGGATGGTGACGAAGTAGTAGACGGGGTAGAAGAGCTTGAAGATGTAATCGAAAGCTGATCGAGAAGCACGGAGAGCATCGTCGGGTTCTTCTTGTTCCAGATCCGACATCTTTGCGAGGATTCACTCGGAAAATCGCAAATGATTCGCGAAAATCGATATGAATTGTGCAACTAGAAGAAATGGCCTAGATGTGTGTACCCTCGGCCTAGGAAATTGAATGCTGGCCTAGGAATCCTGTGTGAATAGTGTGTGTAGGGTTTGGAGAACTGACTTGACGCATTTTCGTTTTCTTTTTGTTTTCAGCACAATGTCCACCACAAAACCAGAAAGTGTGTTGGTCTGGATGGCCAATCGAGCGAGTTACGTGGAGAGCATGCCTGGAACTATTCTGAGAATCAAAAATGCCTCGAAGTTTGGAGAGAATACCTTTGGTGAGCAGAAACATATTCTTTTTGTTTTTGAAAGACCCATTTCAGGATTCAAAGATCAACCCGGAGATCTAGTTGAATTGAAATGGGAGTCCATATTCAAACTGCGACCGACGCTCGTGGAAATCAACTTTGGACGGAACCCGTGCAACTCCCTGGTCACAGTCCTCGAGGAGAACTACGACAATCAACAGGTACTCTGTTATCCTGATTTCCAATTCAACCGAGTGTTTTCAGATCAGTCAGTTTTTCGAGAAAGTGAAAGCACTCTCACTTCACATGACAGACATCTCGGCAGATGACCTAATGAAACTACTGAACAAGTGAGCACTCCATTTTCTGCGTTTCCCAATCAATTAGTCTCAGATTTACTCTTCTTGCCACATTCTCATTCACTGAAACAAAGTTCAAAAAGAATCAGTGGTCCACAATTCTGAAGAGACTTGCCGAACTGAACCTCCGAGGAATCGATGTTTCAGATAACATCCTTGAGTCGGTTCGCCAGAATCTGGATGTGTCCCTCATGAAGCTGACCGGAAACCCTGGAGTGCACGTGGATGAATTCAAAAAGGGAATAGAGTTCGTGACAGTCAATGCTCTAGTTGTTCAAGAGCTAAAGTTTTCTGGAGAAACGGATGCGGAGCAACTGCTCGAAGTTCTTCCTCGATCGTGAGAACCCAATCAGAACTCTCAAATCCTATTGTTTTTCAGATTTCCCCGTCTTCAAACGCTCATCTGGGACTGGAATGTCGTTGATCCAGAGCTAAACCTGGACGAGAGAACAAAGAATATCATGAAGCAACTAGTAGATGTCCATCAGAAGCTGAAACTTGGAGCTCTCGCAATTGTGTCATACACTCCGAATCCTGAAACGAAGTCTGCAATCGAAAGAATGGCGAGATCACTGAATGGAAGTCTGAAAGAAGTTCAGTTACATCAGTTGGCGACGAAGGGTCTTTCCGATGGAATGGCCAACTTCTCGCTTATCGTGGTAGGGCAAAACGAGAAAGTTCTCAAAGAGATTACCGAAATGTACATCACTGACAGATCGACAATTCCGCCGATGGGGTAAGTTTTTCAAAAATAGAAAGAATGTCACTGAAATACCAAGTTTCAGAAAACTGCTACGACTCTGCGAAGAAGACATTGTCCCTATCTACCCTGCCATCACCATGGACTTCGGTGGATTCGATAAGGCTCGCATTCGACAGCTCTACACTGCTCCCACTGATTAGTTTTCCTTGTTACACATTTTGTTGTTTTCGTTTTTCTTGTTACTTCTTGTTTATAAAAAGTTGCTATTGATTCATGTAATTACGGTATTTACAATGACGGCAAGAGCACAAAAGTGTATCTATCTACAATGGAAGGCAAGCGAACAAGACACGAATAAGAAAAGAGAAGCACCGGATAAAGAGAAAGAGCTAAGCACGGGACACCTCACTGATGATGCAGTTCTTGAACGGTTTCCAGCCCCACGGCTTCTCGAGTCGACCACGAAGTCCTCGATGCAGTCGGTCACTCATCACTGCCAGAAACTCGGGATAGGACAGTGTTCCGTCGTTGTTCTCGTCGAAGATGCGGAATATCATCGACACCACCACCGGGTCCAGTTCCTTGCCAATTGTACATCCGACGGCTCTCGCAAACTCTGGTTCCGACACCGGCACGTTGCTGTTGACGTAGAGACGGACGGCGCTTTGGAACTCGGCCAGGTTGTTCAGGAAACGACTGAATGTGGCCCACTGCTGCAGACTGATTCCCTGCTCGTCGTCGGCTGACTTCTCCTGCACTCGTTGAAGATACTTGTGGTAGTCGTCGAAGTTGACGATGCTGTAGCGGAGGATCAGACGGGCAAAGTCCACTGGCGATATGGTGTTCTTGCCGCGAGCAAACTCGAAGAACTCGATCTCCATGAGTTCTTCTTGCAGGTTTTCATAGAATCTAAAAGACATTGATCAGTGGAATGAGTCTTGTCTTTGAGTAACTCACTGTTGGAACTCATCAAAGCTCAACTTGGCGTTTCCTCGGAGTCCGAACAGGTGCAGGAGCAGCGTGGTGTCTTGTTTGCGGACCTCTTCCTCGCTTTTCTGAAATAAAAAGTGTCAAAAAACAGTCAGTGGGAGCGGTTTGCATGAACATGGACGAGTCGGGTGCCTGAAAGAGTCGCAGCTTTGGAAGCGAACATTCGAGCAATCTGGAAAAACGGGAGCGGATTGGTCAAACGTTCGGTGAGAAAAAGGAAAACGGGGGTGAGTAGAGAGAGTCAGAGAAGTGGAAAAGTGAAGGAGAAGTCAAGAAAAGAAGCGCGATATTTGGCAGGCACGGGAAGAGGACAGCACGGAGGGACTGTTCATGCAAACGGGGCTGGGCTTACGGTGAACATGACGGCGTACGAGTCGGTTCCGGTGAATAGACGATCTGCTCCGATGCGGCTGACGGCGAAGTGGTAGTCGGCGGAGTCGAGTTGGCAGGACTGAACAACAGAGAAAAGAGACAGATGGAAGCGTGGTGAGCGGTGATGGAGTGGAACGGTGAGGGGTGAGTGGAGAGGGGCAAATGCTTACGTCTTCGTCTTCTGAACCTTTGGAACTCGGCACACGTGTTGTTGAACGCAGCGACGACGTTAGACTACGGATCTATAATTGAGTGATGACTAATCAACTTCTAGATGGGGGAAAAGAGAAAAGGAGTTTATGGAATGCCGCAAAAACTGGTAGTGGAGGCTGGAATTTTTATATTGTAAAGTGTCAATGAGGGAAAGAATGCAATTCATTCAAAGCTACAGTTATACTCTAAAAAGCTAGGCAAATTGAAAACTGTGAACCGATTGCTTTTCTGTCTTTTCGAAGAGCAGATAAGACTTTGAATCTTCTACGAAAAGACAGAAAAGAGGCACACTTCAATGTCTTGGATGCAAACTTATAAAAGGGAAGAAGCGCGTGCGAACATATCGATTCAAAGTTCAAAGTCTGTTAACCAAGTTAGGGGATGAGTATGTTTATCACGCAATCAATAGCATCTCATGGCAATATCGTCACTGTCAAATCATTAATCAGGGGAGCATACGCATCTTTCAAAGCACTCCATCTAACTAAATTGGGGTTTATGGTCACAAAAGCAAGCAAATATCGCACTTCTTTCTGCATTTTCTCTTCGCAAAATGGAACTCGTAGTCGGGGGGAAACGAAGCAAAACAAAGACTCACCAACATGAACTCATCACGGTCTATATTACCGTTATCATCCTCATCGAACATCAAGAAAGCGATTCGGAATGCTGCTTTGGATTCTGGAAGAGACAAAGTATTTCATCTAGAAGATTGCCACTAACTTGTGAGGAGAGTCAGTAGAAATATGTACTCTGAGTACGAAATGATCCCATTTTGATCCATATGCCGGAAGAAGTGTTTGCTTCCGTTGCGGAATGGCGGCGTCTTCGAAAGAACCTTGTTGATGTCCTTCTCTTTCAAAACTCTTCTGTAGACTCGTTCTCTCGGTGCATCCAGTGTTAGAGAATCGATGAAATCCATGGGACTCATGTAGATGACGTCATCGTACTCGACCGAAGCAAACTGCAGAAACCGAAGCTCCCGTTTTGTGAGCTTGTGATCCGTTTGAACATTGTGACGGGAGGCGTCGTCATTTCCATCTGAAAAACTGAAATATTGTATGCAAGTGAACACCAACTAACCCAATAACCCGGCTTTGGCAGTGCTGACCAACTGATAAGCGCCAATGGATGTTCCGATCCCAGCTGCTGCCAACACTGCGGCACTTCTTGATGACGTCCGCTCCGCAAATCTTTCCGTGAAGAGTCGTCGATTTGGCGGCACTTGACTCCTCCAGAATCGGAAGAGAACTCGCTTCATTCACTCTCTGAAACTAATATCGATTCGATAAATTGATTAGCATTGATAAAACGCGAACTATGAACTCTCGGAAGTCAGCGAAGTCAGGTGTTCTTCTCGAAGTAAACAAGTTCCCTCTTTCTTTACACTTTTCAACAACTTGCTTTCTTTTTTAGTTTTTAGTATCAAAACTAAGTACTCTTTCAATTTATCAGCAAGAACAAGACAAAACGTGAAAAGATAAGGCGTTGTTAGGTGTCTAAACCTTATGAGCAGGTCGTAAAGTTTTAGACATCAAATATTGGGGAATTCGGGAAATTTTGGTATGAAGCACTACACTGATGAAGCACCTTACACATTTCTCTAGTGAACTTGGAAAGAAATGAGCAAAACTGATATGAAACTGCGATAAATTCTCAACTATCGACTAACCTGGAAAAGTGCTTCTCAACTTGTTCGAGAGGGTTTTGGTACTTCTACAATGGAACAATGAGGGTTTTTTCGACGAAATCAATAACGAGAGGTGTACACGTGATACTATTGTCCCTCCGAAAAATATAATGTTCACGTTTTTTGTGGAGTTTTGTTTTTTACAAGGGAAGGTTGTGAGGGGGCTAGATTGGAAAATTCTGAAAAAAATCTCAAAAATTCGATAAATCGTCCTGATCATGCCTGATTTTTTCTAGAATATACTCGCCACTTCTGACCTAGTTATGACAATTTGAAAGGTCACTCCAGTACTAAATCAGTGCTAATTCTCTTCTATTATTCTCACGTGAAAAATAAATAATTCAATTTTGAGTAATTGCACTGTTTATTTAGTACTGGAGTGACCTTTCAAATTGTCATAACTAGGTCAGGAGTGGCGAGTATGAAAAATGAATAATTTTGCCGTGCTCAGAACGATTTATCGGATTTTTGAGATTTTTTTCAGAAGATTCCAATTCCGCCCCCTCACAACATTCCCTTGTTAGCTTCAGGTTTGGTGGGTTTTCTGCAGTAAAGTGGAAGGTCAAGGGATCAATTTCACTCGATGCAAAAATGTTTCAGGACGAGTCTGGGATCTCTGGGCATCAACGGGTAAAACCCCCAGTCCGAGACGAGTCAGAAGACTATACCCCCGCACGAAATACTTCGGCCACGGCCACGAAAAACGCGTGGTAATTCAAAATCGGTTTCTCTCCGCGGCGCCAAACATGTTTACACTTCTCTCAATTTCCGCCCTGCTTTTGCATTTTGAATGACGGTGAGCGGCGGGCGGAATGCAACGATAACGGAGAGTGGTCGTTATCAGAACCTGGCACAAAGATTGGCACGTCCTTGCGAGTTTACACACCCATTTTACTCATTTCGGACGGCGGCCAGCTGGGTAGAAATACACTGTTCTACTAGAATGACACGTCGAAATACTTCCGAAAGCGACCAGCATCAGCCACCTGCTAACATTCCACAGTATGATAATGTTGATGTAAGGTTCATTTCGTGATACGATTACTGTACTTATTCGTGTTTTCAGGACCTTGGAGACGCCGACAGTTTCGAGAGAGTGGAGCATGTGGAGCATGAAGAACACGTTAGTCATGGTCATGTTAGCCATGAACATGTGGAACACGAGCATCATGAGATGGAGGTCAAGTCGAACAGAGGATCCACAGTGTCTACTCATCCACGTGTCACCATCCAACAAGATGATCCATATGCTGAAGGAGAGAAGCATGTGACTGTTATTGAGATTGCTTCGAAACGAGGGTCTTCCAGAAGACAGAAGGTTGTATTCAGTCCCTAGATCTTTCTGAATCCCAACGTTTCAGAGTGTTGCCCCATCTATTCCTCTCCCGGAACATCCTGCTCAATCTTCTCCACCAAAATCCCAGTCCCCTCCTAATCCAGAAATGGCTTTTGATATTGGAGTGGAGAACATTGTTCCGGTACTGGCACACAAGATGGATATGGATGATCGTGATCCGAGGGATTCTGTTCAACATCTGAATGTGAATCAGATGCTTGAAAACTTATTAAAATTGAAGATTTCCAGACCTCCTTCTTCGAAGTGTTTGCTGAGCCAAGTGAGCAGTATCACAGTATTGCCTGCGTCTGGACCCTCTCCTTCAAAGTGTTTGAGATTTTCAGAATCTACAGTTACAAGATTCTCACTTTGATCTTCGGACTTCTCATTGCTCTAATCGGTGGATTCCTGTTCGCCCTGTTCGCATTCCTCAACATCTGGATCGTCAGAGTATGTTAGAAGAGAAGCTCTTCTTATCATGCATAACTATTCAGCCACTACTGCTCCTTGCTCGTATGGCCTTCTCCCAACTTCTCATGGTCTGGCCCATGTTCCTAATCTACGTCGTCCGCCCGTTTTTCTATTCTGTCGGAGCTGTCTTCTCAACTGCTCGATTGCACACCTCTCGCGGAGAACTGGTGGCAGAAGTCTGGGAAAAGCATATCCATCATGTTTGAACTTTTTATTATGTTAATTTTTCAATTTATTTATCTAGAACTTTACCAAATAAAGGTGTCATGACTTATGAGTGAATGCGTTAATGCGTTCAATACAAAACAAATTGATCAATACCGTAATCAATTGGAAAAAAGGTTACGGTGTGCGAGAGAAGTCTGCATTCGACGCACACACATTCCTCACTACCGTAACCCTTGTTCTAATTCTCTCATTCAAAACTTTCCATTTTCTGGCGTGCTCTCCCCGTTCCCTTTTTTCTAATTCGTAATTCGTATTTTTCCCACGCCGATCGCCCACTGATATTTATTTCTATTTTCTACCGCAATTCATCCAACTGTTTGCGAAAATCTCTGCTAATAAAGTGAGTTTAAGAGGGTTTTGAATGCTTTTTTCAATCGCCGCATTTTTCAGCTTACTCTCCTGAAATCGTTCAACGATTCGGACACTTTCCTTTTGTAACGGAAAAAGAAAACAACGGGATGGTGAGTTTTTCTCTCCGATTCTATTTCGCAACTCTCCTTTTCAGTCAGTCGACACGATCACCACTGCGACAAGTCGCCTCGATTTCGAAACGGACACCTCTTCAATCTACGATCTGACATCGTCTCTGGAGCATCGCAAAAAGGTCGATGACGAGTTCCAGCTGGTGTTCCGCAAAGCACAAGACGCAATCAACAAGGGAATTCAGCCGAGTTTGATCCCGGAAGGAAGCTCGGGCTCCTACTTTGTCTACGGAAGTGATGGCGAGATTCTGGGAGTGTTCAAGCCGAAAGACGAAGAACCGTTCGCTTCGCTCAATCCGAAATGGCCAAAGTTTTTCCAAAGGTTGGTAAATTCATCTTTTTTCAATAGAATGAAATCTTTTTTCCATTCAGAATGCTCTGCTTCTGCTGCTTCGGCCGTGCCTGTCTCATCCCGAACACTGGATACTTATCGGAGGCGGCTGCGAGCATCGTCAGCGAGATGCTTCAACTGGACGTGGTACCGACGACTCGCATCGTGAAACTTGCCTCCCCATCGTTCTTCTACTCTCGTTTCTTCGGTCATTACGACATTCGCCCGAAGGAAGGCAGCTTCCAGTTGTACGTCAACGGATACGAGAGCGGCAACACAGTGTTTGCTCGCTGGAACTACGACAAGAACTTGCTGAATGAGGAGGAAGAGGCAAAGTTCCGGTTGTTGTTCCAGAAGATGTGCATCGTCGACTACGTCATCCGTAACACGGACCGTCACATGGACAACCTGCTAGTCAGACACGTGCCAGGACAAGAGATCAACCTGGCCGCCATCGACAATGGACTCGCCTTCCCGGTCAGACACCCCGAATGCACTTCGAGATTCCGTACTTTCCCATTCCGCTGGTCCAATCTTCCGTGGGCCCAGTCAGAGTTCAACCCACAGCTCCGTCAACACGTGCTCTCCCTGCTCACTCCACAATTCGTTCACCGACTCTGCGTTGATCTCAAGGTAAACTGATTATCGCCTAATTCTGTAACACCTCCATTATTCAGAAACTGTTCCGCCACGGCATCGCCAGCTCCAACTACATGCTCGTCAACAGCCAGCTCCGTGTCGTCCGTGGCCAGATCTGGAACCTCCGCCAGGCCCTTCTCGCCAACGAATCTCCGTGTGACATGGCTCAGCGCGAGCCGGTCGTCGTCAGCCGAAGGTAAGAAGTAGGCCGTTCCTCAGCAACAGTGCTAGATCCTCATTTGCAGTTCAGACATCGTAACACCGAGCCCAAGACCGCCATCTGGGATGATTGGTTTCTTGTCAAGTCACCGAACTATTCACAGAAGCAAATGTGCTGACGACGGTGTGATGACGGCAATCGAGTGGGAGGAGAAGAAGGAGCCAGAGACTGAAAAACTAGTAGACGTGTGAATCCCTTACTGTATCATGCACTGAAAATCAATAAATTTAGCTTTGTTTTAAACATTTATTATTGTTGATTGGCACATAGTTTCTGGTTTCTCGAAGTGAAAAGGGAAAAAGTCTGAAATTGCAAAGAAATGGAGATAGTCAAGAGAAGAGATAACAAGAAAACAGGAAGAACAACTAGAGCGGTCGTTTGTAGATGAAACAGATGACTCCGTCCTTCTGGGCTTCGCAGTGTTCCGTCGTGCTGACAAGATACGTGAATCCGGTCGTCGAGCAGATCACATCGACACTGCTGTCTGGGAACTGTTGTAGGGCATTCTCGTGGATTGCCTTCTTGGAAGCCAATGCGTCGTTGGCAGAGATGTTCTGAACATTCGGATAAAGATTGTTCTCAATTAGAATCTTACCGAAAGCACAAGTTTCTGTAGACTCTTGCTGTTGCACTTCTCATCCGTCGTCGCCGTCTTTGCTCCCCGAGCCTTGAACTCTCCTCCATTCGCATCTTCCTCATCAGCAACATCTTCTGTTGCTGCCTGTTCCTGTGCGGCAATCTCCTCTCCAAGTTGAGCATCCAATGGATTTGCAGTTGCTTCCACGTGTGGGGCTGGGTTCTGCACAGTCTCAAGTTCCTCCTCAACCAATTCTGTTGTGTCTGTTCCGGGTACTTTCCTGCTACGAAGCATGATGTATTTGACTTGTTGTGGTGCACATGGCTCTTTCGGGGAACGGAATACTTGGTCTGCTGGTGGCTCTGAACTCTCTCCCACTGATCCTGTCTCAGTGGCTTCATCGACCTGAGCAGCAGTGGCTCCGGCAGCAGCAGCTCCTCCAGCATATCCTCCACCACCTCCTCCTCCATGGGATTGATATCCCCCACCTCCACCGGTGTTCGAGTATCCTCCGCCGCTTCCACCACTGGAATAGCCTTCAGATTGATGAGAAGCCAGTGGGGGGACTGGGCCTGCGTAACCAGCAGATGGAGCTGGAAGTGAGACGGGTCCACCTCCTCCGTAGCTCTGTTGTCCTCCGAATCCACCACTACCACCGCCTCCACATCCGCCTCCGCCACCTCCTCCGCCGCATCCACCACCTCCTCCGCAGCCACCTCCGCCACCTGAAAGAGATCTTGAATGTCTAGAACAAGGAGCAGAAGAACTTACCACATCCACCTCCACCGCCTCCTCCCACATAAACTGGTTGAACTTGTGGACAATAGGCTTGTGGTGGAGCTGGGCAGGGTTGTTGTGGGGGACACACGGGACACGCTGGGGCTTGGGGACACTGTAATCATTCAATAGAACATCACAAGATAACTAAAACTTACAGCTGGAGCTCCACATCCGCAGCTCGGTGGCTGAGGTGTTCCACATCCACAGCAACAACCTCCGCCACCGCCGCCACCTCCACCTCCCATTCCGAAGAAGAGTGCTTGGCAGAGTGCCAAACCAGACAGCGTCAACAGTAACACTCGGAGCATCATCTCGATGAGGAGGATGCTTGGAGAAGAATAAAGCGAGAGCGCGCTGCGCCAGCACCTCGCATATTTATATAGGAGGCGGATATGCCAGGCGCCTCCTTAACTGACCCAGATAGCGGTTCGGTTCGAGAGGAGAGAAGCCACTAAGTTGTCTAGTTTCTCTAGTTCGGGACAAACTGGTAATGTGTAATGGATGATGATCGGCGACGAACAAACGACACGGCGACTAACAGAGAGAGACGGGATCGGATCTCGGATTGGTTCGCCGCTTGCTTCCTCATTATTTACTCGCTTATCACTTTCTCCGCTGGAATGGACACGGACGGTCCATCCATTTGCCGTCACATTTGATTTATGTGAAGCGTGGCCGCATCGGACAGATAACATCTGAAACATTACCAGTTGTTGTTCTCGGAACATGACAATGGCATGTCTTCCGATGATTTCACTTCTGGATGGAGATTAATGGATTCTGAAGACCTTCCCATTCTTCAGATGCGCTTCCCTGTCTTTCTCGGGGAACACGGACGGGGGAAAATAGACGTTTTTCAGTCAACTCGCCGAGGAAGAAGTGACAGGTGACCTGTCTGGTTGACGTCATAAACAGAAGAGAGGGAGGGGGAACGAACGGGAACCGATGGGAAGACTGAAAAACAATGACATGTGCCGCCCGGTGTACTCTGCTCGCTTGAATTATGTGTTCCACTTTCTTGAACGAGAGAATGGGAACGTTTTTTTAGGTCTGGACTTTGTTGAAGAACCTGTTACGACTTAGACTGTGATACCAGACTCAACAATGCATTTATCGATTTTCTAATATTCCATCACCTTCCTCTTTCTGTCGGTCTAAATTTATACGAGCAGTACACATGGACCCTTAGAAGATGCTATCGATCTACTAATTCTTAATGAAGACTCCAAATGACTAGTTTAAATTTTTAAATTACACAGTGTTGAACATTCCGCTGAAAAAAAAATCTCTCGTAATTTTGACAATTTTCGGCATCTTCTTGCCGAAATTGAAAGATTTCTTACTGTAGTCTCAAAGGGACAGAACGAAATTTGTTACTTCGTGGCGAGACCCGTCCAGTCCTCTTGAGGGTACTGTATTTTTCGCATTTGTTGATGCAAACTCCGAATGACAAATTCATGTTTCTTCCCGTTTTCACCAGATTTTTCAAACTTTCTATTCTATTTTGAACACTTTATCGCTTTTCCACATCATGTGACTTCAAAACTTTCAAAAAACGCCGCTGACCAGGTGCTTCCCTGCTGCCTCCTTATCTTATCTCTCAGCGTTCAACATACACAAAAATCAATCGTTCTTTCCGTTCTTTCATCAGTTTCATCTGTCAAGTGGTTGTACTTGGACAGACAGACCGGGAAACGAGAGACGAATGACGAGGAGAGAGGCGCTCTCGTGATGCAACTGCGCTCCGAAGTACACGCCAAAGCGCTGCCATTCAGTCGGCCACGAAAAAATCATATGATCTCTGTCGCTCTCTTCGATTCGTTTCCAATATTTCCTCGAATTCTGTTCTCTTCTCCTCAATTCAGATCCAATTCCCTTCTTTCAGAGATGCGGTCAGTAGCTAGAGGAGTCACCACCAATATCCGCAAGTTAATCGAAACTCGTCCCAAGAAGACCGGACAGACTGTCTATTTGACGCACGTCAAATGGGTCACTGGAAAAGGTAAATTTTGAGTCGAAGTTATCAAAATTGACTGAAACTATTATTTTCAGCACAACTAGAACACTATTTCAAGCGATACGGGTCAATTCAAAGCGTTAATATGTTCTACGTAAGTTCTTCACATTCTCAGAATCATCTTCAATTCAAATGGTTCAGGATCCCGAAACGGGCCTCCACCGTGGCTTCGCATCGATCACATTCGACTCACGAGACAGTGCGAACAAGGCGATCGAACAGCGACCGCACGTTATCGATGGAGATCGGGTTAGTCTTTGTAGTAGTCGAGAGAGGAAACCTAAACTTGTCGTTACCGAAGCATTGACATAGCTAACGAAACGAAAGTTGATGCCGATTTCCGAAAATCATCGAGTGAAAGTGCTAACCGGTTGTAATGACAGCGGCAATCAACGCTGATAGCGATTGAAAACAAAACTAACGTTTTTGGAAAAAAAACTGGGGACTTTAAACATTTCAGTGAATATGTATTCTTTCTTTTCCAGGTCGACGTCGAACCGTACATCCCGCTCATCTCGAAAAACAACAAAAAAGATATGATGCTCTGAAGCTGTTCCGATCTCTCGTGCTCTCTAAGTCACTCGTTTCCCCTCTAGCCAATTCATTCTCTACCCCTTCCCCCAATCTCTCCCTCTAATACTCTATTTTTTCTATTTCTTATAGGTTTTCTGTCGTTAGCGTCGAACGCCTCTGGAATGTTCGACCTACCCTTACCGGTTTGTCAACTTCTTTTCTCTGTCTCTCGGTCCCTTCATCCATTTTCTTTCCCCTTTTTTCCGTGTTCACCGTTTTCTGGTGAAGTGTAAATATTCTTCTAGCCTGTTGTTTTTCGATTGAAAAACCAAAAAAACTTTTATGCTATATTTTATTTTTCTAAGTTCAAAACAAACATCTAAACCTCCTAAACATTCTAGAATCCGTGCGTGTTGAAGACCGGCAACGTGTACGTCTCGTATGCGAAGTCTTCGTTGTGCGTCGTGTCATTGTACACTCCGATGTAGTCCAACTCCAGTCGGAAGTCACCGTCCATTCGATCCATCAACACGATTCCCACTGCACTCGTGTCTTCCAGATTCACTCGGTACTGTCTGTCCTGAATGCGGCCAGCGACAGTGTGAAAGAATTTGGAGAACGGGATCTTCTCGTACTGCCAGTATGGTCCTCCGTGGGTGTGTAGTGGGTAGGAGAACGAGTCGCCCCATGTGAAATCCATTGAAAGTGGCGAGTGGAGCATCAGTTTGTAACTGCGGCCATCTCCACGAATCTAGGAAAACACAATTAAAAAGTTTATTAACGTAATCAAAACTTACCTTCAGAAGCAGATGTGAAAAGTTCCTCCACTTGGAAAAGAACTTCTTTCGATTGAACGACTTCCGATCTTCCAACTTCATCGACGCCCATCCCGCCCGTTCGACTCTTCCGTCTTTCAGAACTTTCGTTGAGATGTTTCCACTGAAAACGGCGGTTCCACGATCCGAATTGACCAGAGAGCACGTCGAGAAACCCTCCTTCCAGTCACTGTCACAGCCGGTTTTCCAGAGATCAAGCTTCTGAAACCAACCGTCTCAACTCTATAATTTTCACGAACAATCTCACTTCTTTCGTGTCAAATCGATACTCAACTCTGGCTTCGTTGTGCCTCACAAATCCTATGTCTTCCAGCAGTTCCGTCTTCTCCACTGACACATTCTTCAGCATTTCCTTCATCTCTCCGGCCAGCAGTGCTCCTTGTGTTTTACGTACATTCGGAATTTCAGCAACTAGATCTTTCACAGAGAAATCTGGATCGTATCCTTCTACTCCCTGGAAAACAGCGTTATCAAATAACTTTCAGAAATATTTTTAAGCGACATACCTTTGGATTGGGGAAATTGGTGTTGATGGGTACTGTACTCGTTCCAAAGATGCCAACTTTTTTCTTTTCTAGCATTTTTGCCTTTCCAGTGTAGTCCTGAAAAACAAAACAAAACGCTGAAGTGTTTCCAAACGGTTTGAGCGACTCACCTGTAATTCGTTCTCTCTCTTTTCAGCCAGCGAGTTGGATGACGTGGATTCTTTTGAGAAGAAGGCGCAGGAGGTGCTTGAGACCCGTGGTAGGAGTAATCTTACCGGTAAACTGGTAATCATTCTGTAAAAATATAAGTTTTTAGCGAAAAGTTGAGAAAAAATAAGGAA
The DNA here is from genome assembly GCA_900883565.2 of Caenorhabditis panamensis. Lineage (NCBI taxonomy): Eukaryota > Metazoa > Nematoda > Chromadorea > Rhabditida > Rhabditidae > Caenorhabditis > Caenorhabditis panamensis. The sequence goes on along the minus strand of LR538070.1, from coordinate 6,599 downwards.
ACAGGCATTTTTCGTCCGAGAGGACTACACGGCGTTATCCGTAGAGCGCGTTTGCTTCAATTTTCAGGAAACAAATTTTTTCAGAATCAGTTTTGCACGAAATTTTATCGAACTTCACTGCGTTTTCACAGCTTTCCTAACTTAACTTTTCAAAAACCCAATTTCCAAATTCTTCCTCAGCTAGTTTCAATTGTTTTCCAATCAAATCTTCTCATAAATCCCAAAAAATTAACCAACTTTAGTCGTAAAAACAGTTGTTTTCAGAACACATGGGCGATGTGTACATCTCGAAAGTGTCAGATGATCTCATAGACATCAACAAGCAAATCGAACAAGTCGACGAGCAAATCAGACAGTTGAGGAGGAAACGGGCCGAGTTATTGCAGCAGAAACAGTCCGTTAGTACTCATCTTCTTCGCGCAATCAATCCAATCTTGTTTCTTTTCAGTACGAACAAATAATCGAAGAAAAGACAAACGAAGATCCAAATGATGTTCTGGAACGATGGGACAAAGACGGGTTCGAGTGGTCCGCTGAAGCGAATCGAGTTCTCAAGGAGAATTTCCACTTGGAAAAGTTCCGTCCTCTACAAAGAGCAGCAATCAATGCGGTGATGAGCAAGCAAGATGCCGTAGTGATTCTGAGTACGGGCGGTGGAAAGAGTCTCTGCTACCAACTACCGGCTCTCGTTTCAAAAGGACTGACTCTGGTGGTCTCTCCACTAGTATCTCTCGTCGAGGATCAGATCCGACAACTGCGTAAACTTGGAATAGCTGCGTCAAGTTTGAATGCAAATACGGCGAAAGAGGAAGTAAAACGTGTAGAAGATGCCATCACTCGGAACGATTCATCCTTCCGATTGCTCTATGTGACTCCTGAGAAGCTGGCGAAAAGTAAGCGAATGATGAATAAGTTGGAGAAGTCGCTGGCCGTCGGATTCCTGAAGCTGATTGCGATTGACGAGGTACACTGCTGCTCACAATGGGGACACGATTTCAGAACCGACTACGCTTTCCTAAATGTTCTGAAGCGACAGTTCAGGTGAGTGCGTATACAAAAAGTTTCAATTTGTATCGCCTCTACTCTATTTCAGAGGCGTGCCAATCCTTGGCCTTACCGCGACAGCCACCAGCAACGTGCTTAGAGATGTCAAGGAAATGCTGGGCATCCAAGCCGCCCTGACCTTCCGCGCCGGCTTCAATCGATCGAATCTGTCATACGAAGTAGTTCCGAAGAAAAGCAACGAGAAAGAATGCGTCGAAGACATTGCGAAAATCATCAAAAATAGGTTCACCGAAAAGTCAGGAATCGTGTATTGCCTGTCCAGAAATGACTGCGAGAAAGTGGCAGAGTCGCTGAAGTGAGATATTCAAAAGTTTTCTGACGTTCAGTTCATTGTTTCAGCTCACATGGAATCCGTGCAAAGCACTATCATGCCTACATGGATCCCCCAGATCGGAGTAATTGCCACGGAAAGTGGTTAGCTGGCAAGATTCAAGTTATCGTGGCGACTGTGGCATTCGGAATGGGAATCGACAAGCCTGATGTTCGTTTCGTTATCCATCACTCGCTCCCCAAGTCCATTGAGAACTACTATCAAGAGAGTGGAAGGGCTGGAAGAGATGGATCACAAGCTTCTTGTATCCTCTTCTACCGGATGATGGACATCTTCAAACAGTCGACAATGGTGCAGCAGGAACGGACCGGAGTGGCGAATCTGTACAATATTGTCAGGTACGCATCGGACACGTCGACGTGTAGAAGAGTGAAACTGGCGGAGCATTTCGAAGAGGCCTGGGAGCCGTCTTGGTGTCAGAAACAGTGCGACAACTGCAAGAAAACGACGGGAACGATGCAGAAAGTGGATGTTAGTGAAGAAGCAAAGATGGTGATTCAGATCATTGAAGAGAATCTTGCATCTGCGAAAGAAGGAAGTGGAAAGATTACGGGAAACAAGTTATCGGAGCTGTTGGCGAGAAAGTTGAAGGGAAAGAGTAAGGAGTTCTGCGAGCAGTTGATCGTGTTTCTCTTGCTCAACTCGTACATCCAGGAAGACTTCCACTACACAGTCTACTCAGTTATCAGTTACGTGGTAGTCGGATCGAAGTGGAAAGTATACAATGGAAAGGATCCGATTCGAATGACAGTTGCCAGTTCTCAAACTGGTGTGAGTGCGGGATCCAGTCGGTCGTCAAGCAGTGCCAATCGAAAGAGGAAAGCACCAAAGAGTGATGATGAAGATGATGATTTGATAGTTCTTGATGATTGATTTAATCTGCTTATAATTTATTGAATCACTGATAATAAACTGTGTCATGCTTTGAGAACTCTCCAGAAGTTACTTTTTCTTTCCTCTGGGTCATTCCCAGTCGACTATTTACTCTTCCATGTTATCTTCGTTTTCCTTCATCTAATTCCCATTTTCTGAAATGGAAAACTACTCGCTGCAAGATGCCGCTGATCGACTCGAGGAACTTGAGAAGTTCGCCCCGTACCTCCGTGGTGTCGGCCGACGTGCCACCTTCAAATGGTTCCCATACAATCGTACACTGGGCGCCAAGACTACAACTTTCACGGTATCCCACCTTTCTCTCCCCCTAATCAATTTGAAATTGAGCTCGGATGTGCAGGATGGATCTCGTCTTCCAGTTCCCCGACCTCTGCAAAGTGTCCCTTCTGCCGCCTGGAACTTGCCTTCGATTCTGACGACGACCCATGGGAGCTTCACAAGGAGCAGTCTCCGAAGTGCGAGTTCGTGTTGCTCGACAAGTTGTTCGACTCGATGTGGACACTGAGGGATTTTGTGCACATGGCGATCAGATGTGCTACTAACGAAAAGTACGAAGAGTTTATGAAGCTCATCAAGCAGAGCGAACACCCCGACGACCACCATGGCTTTTTCGCATTTTACCCACTTTCACGCAGTCAGGCTACGGAAAAGCTTCTGGAACTCCGCGACAAACCACAATATCTCACTTACGATCGTCGTCTCGCTTCTTTTGGAAAGTTCATGTATGATGGCATAGGAGCGAATTGCACTTCGAAGAAGGTGAATAAAATATTCAATTGTTCCAGTTTCTAATTTTCATTCTTTCAGCTCGCTAAAGCTGGTTGGCACAACCTTCCGGATCCCAATACGACGCTTGCTTCTGTCAAATGCCCATTCTGTCTTCTGGAGGTCGAGTTCGAAGAGTCCGATGATCCGTGGGAGGAGCACAAGAAGAGAGGACCGAGTTGCGATTTCGTGAAGCTTGGAAAGCTCAAAGAGGGTCTGTGGACCACTGAAGAAGCACTGAATCTGTCTGTTCGAATTATGGTGATGGAGAGATACGAGATGGTGTTGTGGCTGGTCGACGAGATGGAGACCGAACAGAGACTCGATGACATCAGCAAAATGATGAAGGTTTTCATGAAGAAGGGAAGAAATGACACCGTTCCGTAGATCCTATCTACCTAACCAACTGTTTTAGATATTAACCAATTGTTTTATTATGCCTGTCCGTGTCATGTCTTAGTTCTAAAAGATAATGAAGCATCACTGTTTACTCGTGCTTACAAAGACAATGCGAGAACATTCCGCTAATCCGAATTGACCCGTGCCATCCTCCTTCGACCCACCTTGTTGTTTTCCCATCGTTTCTTTCCGCACCTCATGGAAACATGCGTCGATCCGAAACCAACGAGAGCAAACAATGCGTCATGCTGCTTTCCCTCTCACCCGGTTATCGATTCTCCCCCAATTCTCTGTTTCGTTTCCTCTCGCCTCCTCTTCGCTATCATTTGCATTGCATCTAGCCAGCCAGACAGTACTGTTTAGTTCAGCCATGTGGCAATCCCAGCCACAACCGATCCGATTCAATCAGTACGGTAACAACTATTATGATGTGTTAGCGACGACGACGCTGAATCCGAATCCGAATGCTTCAATTGATTTTGTGGTGACGCAGGTGGAGAAGTTGGCGAATCAGATTAACACTTTGGCAGCTGATGTGAGTTCTAGTTTCAGCGGTCCCGTTGAAGATTCATAGTGAGAACCCAGTCTTTTTATTCCAGGGAGAAACCGCTGGCATGCAAATAGCAGACCGTGGAGTTGAAACCTTTAATCGAATGAAGGATGCTTTCAATAACGAAACTATCCAGAATATCGACAGGATAGGGGTAAGGAACATTCACTAGGTTCGGAGCCAAAAAGTTACACTTTCTAGGACATTGCCAATGCAAAGTTCAGCGGCTGGCCCGTCACAGAACTCATTATTATGGTCATTGTCGGAGTGGTTCTCGTGGTGATTACTGTAAGCTCCCGTGTTTTCATGATGTTTGTCAACCGTCCTCTTTCAGCTAATCTTCCTATTTCTCTTGTTCGGCGAACGTGTCACTGAATACCGATTCCGAAAGAAGTTATCAGCAGAGTCCGACATTGAGAACATGTAACTTTCCATTCCTGACCCTTCAGATCTCTCCCAGTTTTCTGCCAATTTGTATATGACATGATGAAATATAATAAAGTGTATATGTACCCACGACGAAAACAAAGCATGTGTTTTGATTTGCATAATTCATCACTTCGTATAGGTCTGTCCACTTGAGGGCATCGGGTTACCGACTGCAAACCGTTTGGTCAAACTGCTACTTTCTCAGTGTCAGCAAGTACTTGGGGACAACTTCTACGTATTGCTGAAACCCCGAATATTCTATGAGTCAGCCGGTGACTTCGATTATTTGGCCGTTGATCAAAAACAGGTGGGTCAAGGGAACATAACCAGAGCGAGATAGTCTGCAGAGACTATCTCCTGACCCCATCTTAGCACAGTGAATCTGAATCTTGGATCAAAGCCCTCTTTATGTTTTCTTTCCCATCCCGATTCATGATTCATAAACTGTGCCCGTTTTGTTGGGATCAGTTTTGTGTGGCTTCACAATAAAACATGTAGAACAATGAATCCACGGGCCAAATGGAATAGATCCTGACTCACTTGGTGTATAAAAGAAGATATGGGGCGGGGTTACTGTACACTATGAGCTTCATGGTTCTATTCTTCAATGGAATAATAACCCTTGACGCATCATGTTCAACATGACTGTCCCATTTGATCTGCAACCTGTCCCTAACCAGACACAGTGTCTCAGTCCAACTTCGCAACTCCTTCGCCATAGATCCATTGCCTATTGTGCAGCAGCTTCTCGTCGCGCAGCTCCCGCTCCTTCGTCTCACCGCTCGGCAAATACCGCCTCGAATCGGTGCTCCCGCGCTCCTCGGGGCTCTGTGTTTCTTCCCGCATTGATTGGAGCAGAGGAAACAGATCCAGCCGGCGACGGGGTGTGTCTGATCAAAAAGTGGCTCTAACCTTCCGTATTCCACTTACTTTTTTCACAGAGCCTTTGTTTGTTTTTTCCATTTCTTGTGCCGTCTCCAAGTGGTTTCGTTCTGGTTTCCCGTGAGAATCTATCATGATAGTCTGTGATAATACACTTGCGCCGGCAGGCGGCAACCGCACGGAGCACAATTGCTCTTTCGAAATTCACATTTCATTGTTCTTTTTTTGCGAGACATGGTCAACCGATCTCTGAAGCTATTGAAGCTTCTGATTCTCGGTTTCTCCTTTCTTCTAGTTCATATTCTGATTCTAACTATCAACAGACTATCAGTTAGTGTATTGTTGTTCGCCTGAACAAATGTAATCCAATTATCTAAACGGTTCCATCTAATTAAACTGAACACTCTGTCTTTGCTTCTCCTCCGAACACCTTCGTCTCCACTTTCCATCGTCTTCATGTTTCAATTCACTTCACTCCCAGTTCAATTCAATTCAATTCAAAACTAAATGACATCCGATCGGTTTTCATGGGTTGACGGGCCAAGCATCCGAATAGGTAAACAAACATGTCCACGTGGATTTCTCTCTCTCTTTGGCTACTGCTACGGGAGGGCAAAGAGACTCTCTCTGTGACATGGTGCTTTGGTCGATAGGCGGCCACTTGAACAAATATTAACCTCATGCTGCGGACTGACGACCGGGCGGTACGTACGCGGCGCCCTCCGCAACTCTCCGCGCACTCTCGCAGAAGCCATCAGGGATCCAGGAGACTCCGAGACGCAGGTGTGATGGGAAGAGCACAATGCGGGAAAGCTGCTCCTCCAGTCTGTTCCAGGTCTATGTTCCCGTTATCTATCTATCCCTTGTTTGTTCGTTCATAACTCCAGTGAAAACCCAAAAACTGATGAGGGAAATGGAGGAACATTGTGTTTACTTTTCCTAGTCATCTTCATTCATTCATTCATCTCCCATCTAACAATAGGCAGATGGAAAGGGAGGGGGGTGTTTGGCTTTCTGTCAAAAATGTTGCAATCCTTTCTTTTGATGCTGAATTCTGTGGCAACCAAGCACAGCACAGATTCTTTACCTGTTGATCTTTTTTGACAGTTCCTCTTTCGTTTGTTTATCTTTTCTCCCCTTTCCGTTCTTCCTCATTTCTCCCCCCCCCCCCCC